>JADLSH010000204.1:0-452983 GCA_016169945.1 Trachythela sp. YZ-2020 | reverse complement strand
GTCTATAATAAGCATATGGAGGAGGAAGTTTAAAAAGCATTTTATAGGATATAAAACAGAACTTGCTACATGTACTGGTGCATTATAAATTCGAATAACTTAGGTTATATGAGTGTGTGCGAACTTATATATCCGTGGCAAAAAGTCCGAATGTAATATGATGCGCACTTGATTGAACTCAATGGATAATAACTCGACGGTTAACCGCACGGTTTAACCATTGCTAAATCTTAATTATATTTAAAGCAATGCTATAAATTTATACCTTTTGGGACTTGATTCTTTTTATTAGATATAAAGGAACCCTTAAGAAACGTTTAAAGGAGTAATTACTGTTACCATTGGCGTATTCAACGGTTAACCACGGTTAACCACTATTTGTATATATAATTGAGTCTTTAGTATATTTAAACTGAGTGGTTAACCGTAGTTAACCCGTCACGTAATTTGAACACAGACAATTCATTGTTGTGAACACTTGATTCTTTCGATGAATTTAACACTATGTTTAGAAACAGCACAATATGCTAAATGCAGCCACATTTATCGCCACAAGTCCCAAATTTCTCATTATTGCTTATAGTTGGCAAGTGGTTAACGTTCCAGTACTTCACTGGATACCAGTAAGTCATTATTCGCTAAATGCGATTTATGTCCACTTTATATTTACAAAAGGATCCCAATTAACGGCAAAACACAGATATTAAATTCTCCCTGATACATTTCTTACCAAATTATTTTTTTTAAACCTTTAGGTTTATGTACTACTACGCATGTAGCCAACACTTGCACTAAAAGACGCTCGTCGAGCAATATTTTGTCCAATTCACATATAGTCTTTATCAGCATTGCCTTTGCTTAAACATTAAAAATGGTTCAAACTTAAAAGTTAGCATCATTTGAAAGCTTAGTGGTCTGTCCTTAAACAAATGTGCAAAATGGGCCTTTACGATTATCGGTAACTGATTGCGTGTCACTTCGAAAACTGCAATGTATCACAGACAATCGTGGACATAACAATTGATAAAATTGCTTAAATTTTCCGGAACACACATTCGACAAACTTCATTTGCCTTTCTTCCCTCTCCCCTACCAATATTGTATTATCCCCAGACTTAAAACGCAACATAACAACATTGTCTGGGGAGAGGGGATATCAAAGTCAAATACAGAAATTATAGTACAATTTATACTCTGACAGATGCACCTTGGAATTTTATTAACAAGTTATGTCAGGATTGTCTGAGAACGGACCTTGAAATAGCGAGAATATGTTGGAGTTATATTGACGATTTAACGTCTGAATTACTCTGCTACGCATTAGATTGTTATAAAACAGACCGTGTTTTAAAGATTTAAAATAGATTGTGCGATTATTTATTTCTTAAGTGTTGCATAAACATATAATACGCGAAATTGACTGTTGCAATTAATAGCGCGCGTAACAATTCTACTGTCAAGGTAATGAGCGTGCAGGGTAACTATTGCCAATATCATACATAGAATGTATGATCTGTCATATTGGCTATTATCATCTTGCAGTGTAAGCCACTCTAATTTAAAAGTCAATTTTAGCCATTTTTACCTACATTGCTGACGGGGAAACTGAAGTAATTTGCATTATAGGCCTGTTAAATCTTGGTCAAATCACCATGTCTTAGTTTATACCGTTATATACAGTGTCTATAATAAGCATATAAGGAGAGTTTAAAAGCATTTATAGGATATAAACAGAACTTGCTATGTACTAGTGCATTATAAATTCGAATAACTTAGGTTATATGAGTGTGTGCGAACATATATCCGTAGCAAAAGTCGAATGTAATATGATGCGCACTTGATTGAGACTCAATGGATAATAACTCGACGGTTAACCGCACGGTTAACCATTGCTAAATCTTAATTATATTTAAAGCAATGCTATAAATTTATACCTTTTGGGACTTGATTCTTTTATTAGATATAAAGGAACCCTTAAGAAACGTTTTAGGAGCAATTACTGTTACCATTGGCGTATTCCAACGGTTAACCACGGTTAACCACTATTTTGTATATATAATTGAGTCTTTAGTATATTTAAACTAGAGTGGTTAACCGTGGTTAACCGTCGTAGTTTTGAACAATTCATTGTTGTGAACACTTGATTCTTTTCGATGGTTAACACTATGTTTAGAAACAGCACAATATGCTAAAATGCAGCCACATTTATCGCCACAAAGTCCAAATTTCTCATTATTGCTTATGGTTAACCGTGGTTAACCGTTCGGCCTCACTGGATACCAGTAGGTCTTATTCGCCCCAAAATGCGATTTATGTCCACTTTATATTTACAAAGGATCCCAATTAACGGCAAAACACAGATATTAAATTCTCCTGATACATTTCTTACAAATTATTTTAAACCTTTAGGTTTATGTACTGCATACGCATGTACTTGCACTAAAGACGCTCGTGAGCAATATTTTGTCAATTCACATATATAGTCTTTATCAGCATTGCCTTTGCTTAAACATTAAAAATGGTTCAAAAAACTTAAAAGTTAGCATCATTTGAAAGCTTAGTGGTCTGTCCTTAAACAAATGTGCAAAATGGGCGCTTTACGATTATCGGTAACTGATTGCGTGTCACTTCGAAAACTGCAATGTATCACAGACAATCGTGGACATAACAGTTGATAAAATTGCTTAAATTTTCCGGAACACACATTCGACAAACTTCATTAGCCTTTCGCCCCCCTCCCCTACCAATGTTGCTATTATTATCCCCAGACTTAAAACGCAACATAACAACATTGTCTAGGGGAAGGGGATATCAAGTCAAATACAGAAATTATAGTACAATTTATACTCTGACAGATGCACCTTGGAATTTTATTAACAAGTTATGTCCAGGATTGTCTGAGAACGGACCTTGAAATAGCGAGAATATGTTGGGTTATATTGACGATTTAACGTCTGAATTACTCTGCTACGCATTAGATTGTTATAAAACAGACCGTGTTTTAAAGATTTAAAATAGATTGTGCGATTATTTATTTCTTAAGTGTTGCATAAACATATAATACGCGAAATTGACTGTTGCAATTAATAGCGCGCGTAACAATTCTACTGTCAAGGTAATGAGCGTGCAGGGTAACTATTGCCAATATCGTACATAGAATGTATGATCTGTCCTTATTTGGCTATTATCATCTTGCAGTGTAAGCCACTCTAATTTAAAGTCAATTTTAGCCATTTTACCTACATTGCTGACGGAAACTGAAGTAATTTGCATTATAGGCCTGTTAAATCTTGGTCGAAATCACCATGTCTTAGTTTATACCGTTATATACAGTGTCTATAATAAGCATATAAGGAGAGTTTAAAAGCATTTATAGGATATAAAACAGAACTTGCTATGTACTAGTGCATTATAAATTCGAATAACTTAGGTTATATGAGTGTGTGCGAACATATATCCGTAGCAAAAGTCGAATGTAATATGATGCGCACTTGATTGAGACTCAATGGATAATAACTCGACGGTTAACCGCACGGTTAACCATTGCTAAATCTTAATTATATTTAAAGCAATGCTATAAATTTATACCTTTTGGGACTTGATTCTTTTATTAGATATAAAGGAACCCTTAAGAAACGTTTTAGGAGCAATTACTGTTACCATTGGCGTATTCCAACGGTTAACCACGGTTAACCACTATTTTGTATATATAATTGAGTCTTTAGTATATTTAAACTAGAGTGGTTAACCGTGGTTAACCGTCGTAGTTGAACAATTCATTGTTGTGAACACTTGATTCTTTTCGATGGTTAACACTATGTTTAGAAACAGCACAATATGCTAAAATGCAGCCACATTTATCGCCACAAAGTCCAAATTTCTCATTATTGCTTATGGTTAACCGTGGTTAACCGTTCGGCCTCACTGGATACCAGTAGGTCTTATTCGCCCCAAAATGCGATTTATGTCCACTTTATATTTACAAAGGATCCCAATTAACGGCAAAACACAGATATTAAATTCTCCTGATACATTTCTTACAAATTATTTTAAACCTTTAGGTTTATGTACTGCATACGCATGTACTTGCACTAAAGACGCTCGTGAGCAATATTTTGTCAATTCACATATATAGTCTTTATCAGCATTGCCTTTGCTTAAACATTAAAAATGGTTCAAAAAACTTAAAAGTTAGCATCATTTGAAAGCTTAGTGGTCTGTCCTTAAACAAATGTGCAAAATGGGCCTTTACGATTATCGGTAACTGATTGCGTGTCACTTCGAAAACTGCAATGTATCACAGACAATCGTGGACATAACAGTTGATAAAATTGCTTAAATTTTCCGGAACACACATTCGACAAACTTCATTAGCCTTTCGCCCCCCTCTCCCCTACCAATGTTGCTATTATTATCCCCAGACTTAAAACGCAACATAACAACATTGTCTAGGGAAGGGGATATCAAGTCAAATACAGAAATTATAGTACAATTTATACTCTGACAGATGCACCTTGGAATTTTATTAACAAGTTATGTCCAGGATTGTCTGAGAACGGACCTTGAAATAGCGAGAATATGTTGGGTTATATTGACGATTTAACGTCTGAATTACTCTGCTACGCATTAGATTGTTATAAAACAGACCGTGTTTTAAAGATTTAAAATAGATTGTGCGATTATTTATTTCTTAAGTGTTGCATAAACATATAATACGCGAAATTGACTGTTGCAATTAATAGCGCGCGTAACAATTCTACTGTCAAGGTAATGAGCGTGCAGGGTAACTATTGCCAATATCGTACATAGAATGTATGATCTGTCCTTATTTGGCTATTATCATCTTGCAGTGTAAGCCACTCTAATTTAAAGTCAATTTTAGCCATTTTACCTACATTGCTGACGGGAAACTGAAGTAATTTGCATTATAGGCCTGTTAAATCTTGGTCAGAAATCACCATGTCTTAGTTTATACCGTTATATACAGTGTCTATAATAAGCATATAAGGAGAGTTTAAAAGCATTTATAGGATATAAAACAGAACTTGCTATGTACTAGTGCATTATAAATTCGAATAACTTAGGTTATATGAGTGTGTGCGAACATATATCCGTAGCAAAAAGTCGAATGTAATATGATGCGCACTTGATTGAGACTCAATGGATAATAACTCGACGGTTAACCGCACGGTTAACCATTGCTAAATCTTAATTATATTTAAAGCAATGCTATAAATTTATACCTTTTGGGACTTGATTCTTTTATTAGATATAAAGGAACCCTTAAGAAACGTTTTAGGAGCAATTACTGTTACCATTGGCGTATTCAACGGTTAACCACGGTTAACCACTATTTTTGTATATAATTGAGTCTTTAGTATATTTAAACTAGAGTGGTTAACCGTGGTTAACCGTCGTAATTTTGAACAATTCATTGTTGTGAACACTTGATTCTTTTCGATGGTTAACACTATGTTTAGAAACAGCACAATATGCTAAAATGCAGCCACATTTATCGCCACAAAGTCCAAATTTCTCATTATTGCTTATGGTTAACCGTGGTTAACCGTTCAGCGCCACTGGATACCAGTAGGTCTTATTCGCCCCAAAATGCGATTTATGTCCACTTTATATTTACAAAGGATCCCAATTAACGGCAAAACACAGATATTAAATTCTCCTGATACATTTCTTACAAATTATTTTAAACCTTTAGGTTTATGTACTGCATACGCATGTACTTGCACTAAAGACGCTCGTGAGCAATATTTTGTCCAATTCACATATATAGTCTTTATCAGCATTGCCTTTGCTTAAACATTAAAAATGGTTCAAAAAACTTAAAAGTTAGCATCATTTGAAAGCTTAGTGGTCTGTCCTTAAACAAATGTGCAAAATGGGCCTTTACGATTATCGGTAACTGATTGCGTGTCACTTCGAAAACTGCAATGTATCACAGACAATCGTGGACATAACAGTTGATAAAATTGCTTAAATTTTCCGGAACACACATTCGACAAACTTCATTAGCCTTTCGCCCCCCTCTCCCCCTACCAATGTTGCTATTATTATCCCCAGACTTAAAACGCAACATAACAACATTGTCTAGGGGGAAGGGGGGATATCAAAGGTCAAATACAGAAATTATAGTACAATTTATACTCTGACAGATGCACCTTGGAATTTTATTAACAAGTTATGTCCAGGATTGTCTGAGAACGGACCTTGAAATAGCGAGAATATGTTGGGTTATATTGACGATTTAACGTCTGAATTACTCTGCTACGCATTAGATTGTTATAAAACAGACCGTGTTTTAAAGATTTAAAATAGATTGTGCGATTATTTATTTCTTAAGTGTTGCATAAACATATAATACGCGAAATTGACTGTTGCAATTAATAGCGCGCGTAACAATTCTACTGTCAAGGTAATGAGCGTGCAGGGTAACTATTGCCAATATCGTACATAGAATGTATGATCTGTCCTTATTTGGCTATTATCATCTTGCAGTGTAAGCCACTCTAATTTAAAGTCAATTTTAGCCATTTTTACCTACATTGCTGACGGGAAACTGAAGTAATTTGCATTATAGGCCTGTTAAATCTTGGTCGAAATCACCATGTCTTAGTTTATACCGTTATATACAGTGTCTATAATAAGCATATAAGGAGAGTTTAAAAGCATTTATAGGATATAAAACAGAACTTGCTATGTACTAGTGCATTATAAATTCGAATAACTTAGGTTATATGAGTGTGTGCGAACATATATCCGTAGCAAAAGTCGAATGTAATATGATGCGCACTTGATTGAGACTCAATGGATAATAACTCGACGGTTAACCGCACGGTTAACCATTGCTAAATCTTAATTATATTTAAAGCAATGCTATAAATTTATACCTTTTGGGACTTGATTCTTTTATTAGATATAAAGGAACCCTTAAGAAACGTTTTAGGAGCAATTACTGTTACCATTGGTTAACCACGGTTAACCACTATTTTGTATATATAATTGAGTCTTTAGTATATTTAAACTAGAGTGGTTAACCGTGGTTAACTGTCGTAATTTTGAACAATTCATTGTTGTGAACACTTGATTCTTTTCGATGGTTAACACTATGTTTAGAAACAGCACAATATGCTAAAATGCAGCCACATTTATCGCCACAAAGTCCAAATTTCTCATTATTGCTTATGGTTAACCGTGGTTAACCGTTCGGCGCCACTGGATACCAGTAGGTCTTATTCGCCCCAAAATGCGATTTATGTCCACTTTATATTTACAAAGGATCCCAATTAACGGCAAAACACAGATATTAAATTCTCCTGATACATTTCTTACAAATTATTTTAAACCTTTAGGTTTATGTACTGCATACGCATGTACTTGCACTAAAGACGCTCGTGAGCAATATTTTGTCAATTCACATATATAGTCTTTATCAGCATTGCCTTTGCTTAAACATTAAAAATGGTTCAAAAAACTTAAAAGTTAGCATCATTTGAAAGCTTAGTGGTCTGTCCTTAAACAAATGTGCAAAATGGGCCTTTACGATTATCGGTAACTGATTGCGTGTCACTTCGAAAACTGCAATGTATCACAGACAATCGTGGACATAACAGTTGATAAAATTGCTTAAATTTTCCGGAACACACATTCGACAAACTTCATTAGCCTTTCGCCCCCCTCTCCCCCTACCAATGTTGCTATTATTATCCCCAGACTTAAAACGCAACATAACAACATTGTCTAGGGGAAGGGGATATCAAGTCAAATACAGAAATTATAGTACAATTTATACTCTGACAGATGCACCTTGGAATTTTATTAACAAGTTATGTCCAGGATTGTCTGAGAACGGACCTTGAAATAGCGAGAATATGTTGGGTTATATTGACGATTTAACGTCTGAATTACTCTGCTACGCATTAGATTGTTATAAAACAGACCGTGTTTTAAAGATTTAAAATAGATTGTGCGATTATTTATTTCTTAAGTGTTGCATAAACATATAATACGCGAAATTGACTGTTGCAATTAATAGCGCGCGTAACAATTCTACTGTCAGGTAATGAGCGTGCAGGGTAACTATTGCCAATATCGTACATAGAATGTATGATCTGTCCTTATTTGGCTATTATCATCTTGCAGTGTAAGCCACTCTAATTTAAAGTCAATTTTAGCCATTTTACCTACATTGCTGACGGGAAACTGAAGTAATTTGCATTATAGGCCTGTTAAATCTTGGTCAGAAATCACCATGTCTTAGTTTATACCGTTATATACAGTGTCTATAATAAGCATATAAGGAGAGTTTAAAAGCATTTATAGGATATAAAACAGAACTTGCTATGTACTAGTGCATTATAAATTCGAATAACTTAGGTTATATGAGTGTGTGCGAACATATATCCGTAGCAAAAAGTCGAATGTAATATGATGCGCACTTGATTGAGACTCAATGGATAATAACTCGACGGTTAACTGCACGGTTAACCATTGCTAAATCTTAATTATATTTAAAGCAATGCTATAAATTTATACCTTTTGGGACTTGATTCTTTTATTAGATATAAAGGAACCCTTAAGAAACGTTTTAGGAGCAATTACTGTTACCATTGGCGTATTCCAACGGTTAACCACGGTTAACCACTATTTTGTATATATAATTGAGTCTTTAGTATATTTAAACTAGAGTGGTTAACCGTGGTTAACCGTCGTAATTTGAACAATTCATTGTTGTGAACACTTGATTCTTTTCGATGGTTAACACTATGTTTAGAAACAGCACAATATGCTAAAATGCAGCCACATTTATCGCCACAAAGTCCAAATTTCTCATTATTGCTTATGGTTAACCGTGGTTAACCGTTCGGTGCCACTGGAGACCAGCCGGTCTTATTCGCCCCAAAATGCGATTTATGTCCACTTTATATTTACAAAGGATCCCAATTAACGGCAAAACACAGATATTAAATTCTCCTGATACATTTCTTACAAATTATTTTAAACCTTTAGGTTTATGTACTGCATACGCATGTACTTGCACTAAAGACGCTCGTGAGCAATATTTTGTCCAATTCACATATATAGTCTTTATCAGCATTGCCTTTGCTTAAACATTAAAAATGGTTCAAAAAACTTAAAAGTTAGCATCATTTGAAAGCTTAGTGGTCTGTCCTTAAACAAATGTGCAAAATGGGCCTTTACGATTATCGGTAACTGATTGCGTGTCACTTGAAAACTGCAATGTATCACAGACAATCGTGGACATAACAGTTGATAAAATTGCTTAAATTTTCCGGAACACACATTCGACAAACTTCATTAGCCTTTCGCCCCCTCTCCCCTACCAATGTTGCTATTATTATCCCCAGACTTAAAACGCAACATAACAACATTGTCTAGGGAAGGGGGGATATCAAAGGTCAAATACAGAAATTATAGTACAATTTATACTCTGACAGATGCACCTTGGAATTTTATTAACAAGTTATGTCCAGGATTGTCTGAGAACGGACCTTGAAATAGCGAGAATATGTTGGGTTATATTGACGATTTAACGTCTGAATTACTCTGCTACGCATTAGATTGTTATAAAACAGACCGTGTTTTAAAGATTTAAAATAGATTGTGCGATTATTTATTTCTTAAGTGTTGCATAAACATATAATACGCGAAATTGACTGTTGCAATTAATAGCGCGCGTAACAATTCTACTGTCAAGGTAATGAGCGTGCAGGGTAACTATTGCCAATATCGTACATAGAATGTATGATCTGTCCTTATTTGGCTATTATCATCTTGCAGTGTAAGCCACTCTAATTTAAAGTCAATTTTAGCCATTTTTACCTACATTGCTGACGGGAAACTGAAGTAATTTGCATTATAGGCCTGTTAAATCTTGGTAGAAATCACCATGTCTTAGTTTATACCGTTATATACAGTGTCTATAATAAGCATATAAGGAGAGTTTAAAAGCATTTATAGGATATAAAACAGAACTTGCTATGTACTAGTGCATTATAAATTCGAATAACTTAGGTTATATGAGTGTGTGCGAACATATATCCGTAGCAAAAGTCGAATGTAATATGATGCGCTTGATTGAGACTCAATGGATAATAACTCGACGGTTAACCGCACGGTTAACCATTGCTAAATCTTAATTATATTTAAAGCAATGCTATAAATTTATACCTTTTGGGACTTGATTCTTTTATTAGATATAAAGGAACCCTTAAGAAACGTTTTAGGAGCAATTACTGTTACCATTGGCGTATTAACCACGGTTAACCACTATTTTGTATATATAATTGAGTCTTTAGTATATTTAAACTAGAGTGGTTAACCGTGGTTAACCGTCGTAGTTTTGAACAATTCATTGTTGTGAACACTTGATTCTTTTCGATGGTTAACACTATGTTTAGAAACAGCACAATATGCTAAAATGCAGCCACATTTATCGCCACAAAGTCCAAATTTCTCATTATTGCTTATGGTTAACCGTGGTTAACCGTTCCTCACTGGATACCAGTAGGTCTTATTCGCCCCAAAATGCGATTTATGTCCACTTTATATTTACAAAGGATCCCAATTAACGGCAAAACACAGATATTAAATTCTCCTGATACATTTCTTACAAATTATTTTAAACCTTTAGGTTTATGTACTGCATACGCATGTACTTGCACTAAAGACGCTCGTGAGCAATATTTTGTCCAATTCACATATATAGTCTTTATCAGCATTGCCTTTGCTTAAACATTAAAAATGGTTCAAAAAACTTAAAAGTTAGCATCATTTGAAAGCTTAGTGGTCTGTCCTTAAACAAATGTGCAAAATGGGCCTTTACGATTATCGGTAACTGATTGCGTGTCACTTCGAAAACTGCAATGTATCACAGACAATCGTGGACATAACAGTTGATAAAATTGCTTAAATTTTCCGGAACACACATTCGACTAACTTCATTAGCCTTTCGCCCCCCTCTCCCCCTACCAATGTTGCTATTATTATCCCCAGACTTAAAACGCAACATAACAACATTGTCTAGGGGGAAGGGGGGATATCAAAGGTCAAATACAGAAATTATAGTACAATTTATACTCTGACAGATGCACCTTGGAATTTTATTAACAAGTTATGTCCAGGATTGTCTGAGAACGGACCTTGAAATAGCGAGAATATGTTGGGTTATATTGACGATTTAACGTCTGAATTACTCTGCTACGCATTAGATTGTTATAAAACAGACCGTGTTTTAAAGATTTAAAATAGATTGTGCGATTATTTATTTCTTAAGTGTTGCATAAACATATAATACGCGAAATTGACTGTTGCAATTAATAGCGCGCGTAACAATTCTACTGTCAAGGTAATGAGCGTGCAGGGTAACTATTGCCAATATCGTACATAGAATGTATGATCTGTCCTTATTTGGCTATTATCATCTTGCAGTGTAAGCCACTCTAATTTAAAGTCAATTTTAGCCATTTTTACCTACATTGCTGACGGGAAACTGAAGTAATTTGCATTATAGGCCTGTTAAATCTTGGTCGAAATCACCATGTCTTAGTTTATACCGTTATATACAGTGTCTATAATAAGCATATATGAGAGTTTAAAAGCATTTATAGGATATAAAACAGAACTTGCTATGTACTAGTGCATTATAAATTGAATAACTTAGGTTATATGAGTGTGTGCGAACATATATCCGTAGCAAAAGTCGAATGTAATATGATGCGCACTTGATTGAGACTCAATGGATAATAACTCGACGGTTAACCGCACGGTTAACCATTGCTAAATCTTAATTATATTTAAAGCAATGCTATAAATTTATACCTTTTGGGACTTGATTCTTTTATTAGATATAAAGGAACCCTTAAGAAACGTTTTAGGAGCAATTACTGTTACCATTGGCGTATTCCAACGGTTAACCACGGTTAACCACTATTTTGTATATATAATTGAGTCTTTAGTATATTTAAACTAGAGTGGTTAACCGTGGTTAACCGTCGTAGTTTTGAACAATTCATTGTTGTGAACACTTGATTCTTTTCGATGGTTAACACTATGTTTAGAAACAGCACAATATGCTAAAATGCAGCCACATTTATCGCCACAAAGTCCAAATTTCTCATTATTGCTTATGGTTAACCGTGGTTAACCGTTCGGCGCCACTGGATACCAGTAGGTCTTATTCGCCCCAAAATGCGATTTATGTCCACTTTATATTTACAAAGGATCCCAATTAACGGCAAAACACAGATATTAAATTCTCCTGATACATTTCTTACAAATTATTTTAAACCTTTAGGTTTATGTACTGCATACGCATGTACTTGCACTAAAGACGCTCGTGAGCAATATTTTGTCCAATTCACATATATAGTCTTTATCAGCATTGCCTTTGCTTAAACATTAAAAATGGTTCAAAAAACTTAAAAGTTAGCATCATTTGAAAGCTTAGTGGTCTGTCCTTAAACAAATGTGCAAAATGGGCCTTTACGATTATCGGTAACTGATTGCGTGTCACTTCGAAAACTGCAATGTATCACAGACA
Source organism: Trachythela sp. YZ-2020 (assembly GCA_016169945.1). NCBI lineage: Eukaryota > Metazoa > Cnidaria > Anthozoa > Malacalcyonacea > Clavulariidae > Trachythela > Trachythela sp. YZ-2020. The sequence goes on along the minus strand of JADLSH010000204.1, from coordinate 440,406 downwards.
ATCGTGGACATAACAGTTGATAAAATTGCTTAAATTTTCCGGAACACACATTCGACAAACTTCATTAGCCTTTCGCCCCCCTCTCCCCCTACCAATGTTGCTATTATTATCCCCAGACTTAAAACGCAACATAACAACATTGTCTAGGGGGAAGGGGGGATATCAAAGGTCAAATACAGAAATTATAGTACAATTTATACTCTGACAGATGCACCTTGGAATTTTATTAACAAGTTATGTCCAGGATTGTGGATCCCAGGAACCCAACTTTGATAAACAACTAAGAAATATATGGCGAAGATATCGATATCTTGTGTTTTTTTTGCATATTTTGTCTAAACGATGTTTCGTTTGTGCGTGATCTTACACAGAAAGTACCAACAGTAATATATCTAGCTATCTGACACCTTTTTTGGATGATAAATCACCTATTGCGGCTTTAAACCGATAGAAAAGAGGACACCGAAACTCATCGATCTGAGACATTTGGTGGCAAATACAGGCCATAGTTATCGACCTATAAACAAAGACAAATGTACCCAGTTGTCCCAACATAGGACAGGAATCAAAATACAGGTAAGCTGTGATTTTAACAAATGCAATGATGTCTATTCGCGCGTATGAACTTTGGATATTTAACGTTGAATCATGTCACCTAAATGTGCATATTATTTGCTTAGTATACAATGTCATTGAAGAAATGTGGAAATTATCACAACTTTAATGCCTTTATGGTATTTAACTAATATAAATTAATAGGCCATTCTACTTTTAGACTTCAACCTACTTTATATGTGGACTTTCAGTGTCTTGTATTATCCTACACATGTGGTCAATGTCAAATGTTTTATATGACAGTGAGATACTGATGCTATATGTTTAATTGATACATGTATTTGGCACAAAGTTGATCACCAAGTGCTGCACTGTCCCACTAGTGGATTTCTGCGGTTAGCCCTTGGTCCCTAAGCCACCTATGTTGAAGAACCTTAGGGAGGCTAAGAGAAAATTCCCTAAATAGAGAGATACACTTCAAGATTGTATAGCCCATTAATCTATTTGTTTGTGATTTCATCTAGATTATCAGTGAAGTAAACTGGAACCATCAGTGAAAGATGAATTAACATTTTTAATTTTAATATTTATTAAACATCTTTATCAATATATGTTGCAGTGTGATTCTCAAGTCTCTTGGGGGCAAGTTCACTTTTAATAGCTCAGCCCCTTGATTGGATTGGCTTAACCCATTAATTGGCAAATTTTACTCATCAGTGGTAGAGTACTGCCAATTAATGGGTTAACTGTGCTTGATTGGATCAGCTAAACTTTAGCTGCTTTTTGGGTAATGGGTTACCTAGAAAAGAACCATACTCCCACTATGGAGGAACTTTACCCATCTGGAAGGAGAGATTCCACTTCTAAAATGTGCAAGGACATCTGGTAGGGGAGGGGGTCAACATCCATTTTCCTCCATGGGGAGGAAGTCGTTTTACCTGCACAGAGAAGCACCTTTCCGAGTCACTTAAATCAGCTATGTGGGCATGCCAAGAAAGTTGGATGTGTGTACACTGTGAGTAAAGCAAACATCACTCTCACACCAGACATCTAATGTGAAAGTTGAAGCATGTTTGCTCTGCCCACACAGGCAAAGCTACTGTAATAGAAAGTATGAAGTTTTACAGATCACATACTGGCCTTATGGCTTATTAAATTAGATATGTTTCCCCCACAAAAACATTCTCAAAAGATGAATATTATTCTAAGCCTATTTATGTGGCAATTAATGTTTAGTGTTGTCACAATAATTCCATATATATATATCTATATATCCAGTTTATGATATCCATGTATTGATCATCTTTCAGTTACATGGACAAAGATGACAATCTGTCAACCAATCTTTCTATGAAAGGTTCTGTGAGAATATACATGGGGGCCAATTTCATTAGATTGTGGGTTGGCCAGTTGCAGTTAACCAGTTATTATTCTTGAAAATGTCCAAATATTGGGCAAATTTGAATGTAAAATTTGTAGGGAAACAAGCTTGCTTGCTAAAGTGAGAACCAACTTTAAAGCAGGTTTAGAAATGAAATGCAACTGATTCAGTGATTCCCATGTCCATGAAGGCATGAAGACTATAAAATGCAGTAAAAAGTTTAAGTTCCATTCCAACAAACTTTTAACCCTTGCATTCGTTCATTTATTTCTTCTTTCGAAAGAATTTTATAAGCAATTGGTTCGCCAGAAGAGGCATCTATGTCCCAGAATTTATAGACATAAGTTACTGTCATCAAGTGTCATGGTCGTCTCCATGATCGACTTTGAAATCGCATTTAAATCCATTCCTTCGTCTATATTCCACGATTGACGATGCAAACCACTAGAAGGGTTACTTTACACAGTCAAAAATGTGTTTGAGTTCAAAAATGTGTTTTTTTTCCTCAAGAAACAGCCGACTTTTCAAGATGATCTATCCAAATGTAATTGTTTTTATAGTAAAATTAAATACACACGTTCCTGGGACCCAGTCCCCCGGAAGACGCTACTTTTTTTCCAAAATAGCGACTTTGAGCCTTTATATCTCCGAAACTAAAAGTCTAAGCCAAAAACTAATCTAGAACTTATTAACTAACTTTGTATGTTCTATCCGAATCAGTAAAAACCCATTTTGCGTTCATAAGCACTTTAAATAAAGCTCCATCACCTCCCTGACGAGTGAAGGGATTGTCGTCAATCTCACAGAAAAAATGTCCATCTTCTCGACAAAAAAGTGAATATATAAGACACAAATATTACACTTGATAAAATATTTGTAAAGTGAAACCAAGAATTGCTTAGCTGCGCATTAATATAAACAATGGCTGATGCAACACTTTAACATAAACCTGGAATCTTACTACCGGAATCTGTGCAGAATGTATAGTTGTGAGAATTTTAGCGTCGAAGCTTATTTTATTAATTATTTGCCTAATTCAGGGATTTCAATGTTATTGGATGTATAAGAATGTATAAGTAAAAATCAGGCTCAGCGACAGCGTGAAGAAAACATTTTGGCTGGCCTCATATTGAATTACTGAATATATTTTTGCATCAAATAATTACTACTTATACGAGGTATTATTTTGGTATTATGTTGTTGAAGCTGGTTTGAGATTCCTTGTTCAGCCCTGTTTAATGTTTGTTTGTTTAACATTATAAATATTTACTACCGTCTACGTACTCTACGGAATACATGCAGGCAGTCCGCACGGCAGTTATTTATAGTCAATATTAGTCAATATTTATATCAAATCGGCAAATGAATACAAGAAAAAAATATTGCAATAATGAATATTCGACCCATTCAGTATTGTCTATTGAATATATAAATGACAAAACGCACTACTAATCCAAAAGGCCAAAATGAAAACGTTTATTTATAAATTTGATCGTATTTCCATCACATTCCCACTCTAGTCTAGGACCTGTATATGAGTTTGTATGCATTTCTTTTAGGACAGATAATCTCAACTGTTTTAGGGCAAGTTGACCATGACGGTCAACATGGTAACGCTGCCCGAACCCCAATCCGGGACGAAACGTCCGAAACGGACCACACCCAAAAACGACGCTTTCGCCATGGTACTATCTACCAAACCATAAAAGCTTTGGCTATTCTGAGGTGCTTATATGGTTCAGAGATAGTGCTTTTAGGGGGGTCATTGGTAAGTGTGAAATGCCTAGCACTGATATTTCACAAGAAAATGACTATACAATACTCATGGTCAAACGTCAATTTGTGGCTTACAACTTCAGGTAAACAGCAGTGGACCTACATTACCTTTTTTCCTAAATCTTTTTGATAGAAACATAATTGGTACTTATTTAAGTATATTACCACTGTTTTGGTGTAAAATAGTTAATATTTTGTGACCGAAATAATAATTTGAAATGTACCTACCTCCTGCAAATGGACGTATTTGTCCAAATTCGCCACTTTACTCCGCTGTTTATCACCGATACTCGTTGAAATCCTTCCAAATATGTAAGTCAGTTCAGACATAATGGTATCAAGCACATTTTAAACAAGTTTTAACTAGGTTTCAAGTAGATCCTAGCTGTTTAACCATCGACAAGGTAAAACCTCAACTTTGTCCAAATTCGGCGCCATTGTGTCATCCCGTGTCGGTTGTCAACAATTCGGCCTCGTTATTCTTCCATCCAAGCCATTTCGATTACACTAGTAACAAATTTAACCCTTTATTATGGGTATGAAGATAAAAATATGAATAAAAGATACGAAATGCAGCATTTTACCTCCCTGTAAAATGTTGCTTACGAGTCTTTCAAAACATTCCGTACAAATCTCACGTGGCAAAGTGACAGGACGTGACAGGGGGGGGGTGATTTTTTCACGAAGATAGAAGAAGGCTGCGTGTGACAACAAGGAACCCAAGCTGACTTAATTAACTTTAGTTGAATATAGACTAAAAACTGAACTATTAGTGAAAGCTAACTCTAAAATACCCTAAACTATACTGTTATTTACTGAATACTACTTTTTTAAACTAATAAAATATTTTTTCTACATTTCTCTCCTCAGTTTTGTAAAAGTATAAACAGGAAAAGTTCAACACTACTAACCAATAATATAAATGTTTGATAATATATACCTGTAGTTATTTTCATTAATATAATATTATTCTAAAAATAACAAGTCAGAGTTGCAGTTTATATTTGACGTTAAATATGAACTTTATATAATATATTTGGACAAAAAATGTAGAAAAAATATGTTATTAGTTTAAAAAAGTAGTATTCCGTAAATAACAGTATAGTTTAGGATGTATTTTAGAGTTAGCTTTCACTAATAGTTCAGTTTTTAGTCTATATTCAACTAAAGTTAATTAAGTACATCACCCCCCCTGTCACGTCCTGTCACTTTGCCCACGTGAGATTTGTAAGGAATGTTTTGAAAGACTCGTAAGCAACATTTTACAGGGAGGTAAAATGCTGCATTTCGTATCTTTTATTCATATTTTTATCTTCATACCCATAACAAAGGGTTAAATTTGTTACTAGTGTAATCGAAATGGCTTGGATGTAAGAATAACGAGGCCGAATTGTTGACAACCGACACGGGATGACACAATGGCGCCGAATTTGGACAAAGTTGAGGTTTTACCTTGTCGATGGTTAAACAACTAGGATCTACTTGAAACCTAGTTAAAACTTGTTTAAAATGTGCTTGATACCATTATGTCTGAACTGACTTACATATTTGGAAGGATTTCAACGAGTATCGGTGATAAACAGCGGAGTAAAGTGGCGAATTTGGCCAAATACGTCCATTTGCAGGAGGTAGGTACATTTCAAATTATTATTTCGGTCACAAAATATTTACTATTTTACACCAAAACAGTGGTAATATACTTAAATAAGTACCAATTATGTTTCTATCAAAAAGATTTAGGAAAAAAGGTAATGTAGGTCCACTGCTGTTTACCTGAAGTTGTAAGCCACAAATTGACGTTTGACCATGAGTATTGTATAGTCATTTTCTTGTGAAATATCAGTGCTAGGCATTTCACACTTACCAATGACCCCCCTAAAAGCACTATCTCTGAACCATATAAGCACCTCAGAATAGCCAAAGCTTTTATGGTTTGGTAGATAGCACCATGGCGAAAGCGTCGTTTTTGGGTGTGGTCCGTTTCGGATGTTTCGTCCCGGATTGGGGTTCGGGCAGCGTTACCATGTTGACCGTCATGGTCAACTTGCCCTAAAACAGTTGAGATTATCTGTCCTAAATGAAATGCATACAAACTCATATACAGGTCCTGGACTACTCCCTGCTGCCACCATTGTGCGGTAAATATTTCGAAATTTCGTATTTTCGTTCCGTGATATTATTAGATCAGTGGACTTGAACGCACGTGTTCATAGCTACCGGGGGAGTTAGAACCCAATATTATATATAAAACGTTTGTTATGATGTAGACGTTTAATACCACAACCCAAATGGTCTTCGTAAATCTAATTAAACACTGCATGAATACAACCGAATTGAGCTATAAGATAACTTGAAAGTGCTTAAAAAAGTTTCAACCCCAAAGTTTAACAACTTTAACAGATACGGTATTAATAGAGAATCTTCGCAAACACCCCCCGGAAAGTTTACACTATGATGTATCTATGTATGTATCTATGTATCGCTCGTGTGAATTTTCGCCCCTCATCACAATACTGCAAAGTTAAAAACTTTGCACTAAAAAGGGCAAAGGTAATTTAACCTTACTTAACATGACATGTTAAGTGCAAAACACGCAAGAGTTTTCGAGGAAATTTTAATTCTTGACTTTATATCATATAAATAGACTAACTATACAGGGTGTATAAAAAAAAACTGAACAAAATTGAAATTGCTCTCAACTTCGCGAAGCAGCTCCAGGTACGAAGTTTTTTATTAATATATATTTTTTGGGTATTTATAATGTAGAATAAACTAAAAAATTCTGAAAGTTACATTTTTCGAAACCCAGGGGGGGTGTCTTGTCCAACAGATCAAAAATAGCTTGCGCACGAAATTTGAATGCTTAAAAGTTATTTTGAATTAGTGGGTGGAAAATGTGTTGGGTGTTGCATTGCTGTTCAAAATTTCAGAAAATTTGCTTAAGTGTAAGCCCTTCAAAACGTCGTGCAAACTTTCATTTTTAAAAACAAATCAGCTTTTGCATGCTTAATTTACGCCTTTACCTAATTTGCATATTGTCTAGACAAGCATGAATGGCGTAAATTAAGCGTGCAAAAAGCTGATTTTTTCTTAAAAATGAAAGTTTACGCGACGTTTTGAAGGGCTTACACTTAAGGTGGCTCCCTAGGGTTTAATCCCCGATGGTAGCGTAAGCCGTATAGATGGCGGGAAATTTAAAATAGCCGCGTGATCCTCGCGGGATTTAAAGACCAAAATATAAACATGGCGACTTTTGCAAGAAAATGTTTTTCGACAAACAAATATGTCAAATTTTTTATAACACGAAATGTTCAAATGCTATTTAAAACGCCAACAATTTTCGTGGCCGAAATAAGAGAAAATAAAAGTTATAATTTTGGAGGTAACTATAGTTTCCTCGACGTTTTTGGCCGTCGTACGAAGTCACATCGCGGCAATTGGTGGTGCAAGTTTCCGCACGTATTTTCGGTGTTTGGAGCGCTTTATATTTATACTTCTGACCACGCTGAATGTATGGATAACGAAGAAAGTTTATCTTCAATGTCTAAAACCAGTATCGCAGAGTCTCCTAAAACAAACTGTCATAATAAACGGAATTCAAACGGGTGCTTTGCGAAATTACATATATAAAGTCGGACACAAGGAGAAAAGTTTACTTCCGATGAGAACAGCTTTAGGTGCGAGAAGAAAGCTTGTTTTTGACAAATGTGACGAAAATGACCCCCCTTCAAAACGACAAACAAGAAGTAAAAAGGTACAGTACAATATTTCTTGACTAGTATCAAATGTTTTCATTTGTTTATATTTCTTGACTAGTAATTAGTATCAAATATAAACTAACAATATGTCAAAATTACAATTCATTTCAATATACTTACACATTTTTAGGATGCTGTTTCTGAAGAAACAGTTGTGCATGGAAGCAGAATTGTAGATCTGGGACACTTCAAAAAATGTTTTGAAAATTGCAGCAATTGCCACTCAGGTAAATTAATTATAAAGTTTGGTTGGAAAAATTAAATAATACATATTTTTAAAACATTTTACAAAACTATTTTAATGACTGACTAATAAGTGTGGAAAATAAGAAACTATGAACTATGCAAAAGTGATAAACTATTAGCTAAAGTATATATTCAAATCATTTAGGTCCCTTGCCCTTCAATGTTTGTGATGAACAGCGACATGGCCTAGCCAGCACATTTTATATCAGCTGTCCCTTTTGTGGTCATTTCAACAAGGCTGAAACTTCAAAACAACACAGTTCTGGTAATCGAGGTCCCAAGGCGTTTGATATCAACACACGAGTAACTCTTGGTTGCCTCCATGCTGGTATTGGGCAAAGTCATATGAACAATATTTTATCTTGCATGAACATACCTACAATAAATTCAAATAGTTTTAAACATAGAGAAAGAGAAGTTGGGCAGGCTGTTGAAGCAATTGCTAAGAAAAGTTGTGAGGAAGCAACAAATTTAATACGAACTGAGATGATGACCAATACAGCCGAATGCAGTGAGGACAATCTAGTCTCTGTCCCTTGTTCATTTGACATGGGCTGGCAGAAAAGAGGGAAAGGCCACAATTCGTTGACTGGACAAGCTGCTGTTATGTGTTTGACCACAGGAGAAGTGTTAGACTACACAACAAGAGTAAAATTCTGCCGTTTTTGTGATTATGCTAAAAGAAACAATGCCCCTGTGAAAGCTCACGACTGTCGCAAAAATCATGTGGACTCCTCAAAGGCAATGGAGCCTTCCGCTGCAGTAGAATTGTTTAATAATGGTCCTAAACATAACGTAAAGTACTCTATGTATACTGGAGATGATGACTCCACAACAGAAGCACACATTCGGCAAAAAGTTGGGTACAAGGTTGAAAAACTAAGTGACATCGTACATACAAAAAGATCATTAACTACACGCCTATATAACTTAAAACAAAATGCAAGATTTCCAAACAGTTCCACATTATCACAAAAGGTCATCAATTACTTAGTCAAATGCTTTTCCTATGCTATAGCTCAAAACAAAGGTAGCCCAAAAAGCAATTGAATGCATTGTCCCTCATGCATTTGGAGACCATACAGAGTGTAACATTAGTTGGTGTGGATACAAAAGCGACCTCAACAATTACAGACATAAAAGTCTTCCACATGGTAAAGATCTGTTTGGTGAAAGCCTTAAGAATGCACTTCATAATATATTCAGTGACTACTCTACTGAGACTGTGGTTAACAAAATTGCACCATGTTCAAATTCACAAAGGAACGAAACCCTTAACAGTGTGGTGGGATCCAAAAATCCAAAAATTAGATTTTATGGTGGCAGTGACAGCAATGATTTTCGGGTTGCATGTGCTGTTGCCCAAAGAAACCTCCGATATGCTTATGTTGACAGAACATTGGAGGCACTCAATATTGAACCCGGAACCTTTTGCACAAATTACAATGAAAGGATGACTACAAAAGTAAATAAAGATAAAGACAGAAAATCTACCATAAAATTTAAAAGACAACGGATACAAAAGCACTTGAGCAGTTCTGCCCAAACTACCAGAAAAGAAGCAAAGGAAGGTACAACCTACCAAACAGGGGTTGGATTAAATCTAAACACTGACATAAACACAAACTCGACTAAGTCTAAGAAGAATTTGGGAAATGACATACCAGAGCAAGAAATTCTGGCGAAAGTTCAAGCAATGTCATCAGAACAATTCAAAGAAATCGAGAACATTGTACCTCCTTATACCACTAGACCACAAGTAGAAGGAGTTCAATTTGACGAAAATAATAATTACAATTTCTTGGTGTTTGACACAGAAACAAATACAACGCCAAGAGTAACTCGTACTGCTCGAATTTTAGCAGCAATTGTTGATCACTTCACCAAAAGCACCAAATCATAGGTATTTACAATATAATCTCAAATTCGGCCAATCGGTTTATATATCGCCATAGTCCGAGCGGTTAGACTTGTTTTTTTTTCAATTAACAATGTGAAATGTCTTGCGTGTTCTCTTTTCCCCCAAAATACACGCGCGGCATCTCGCGCGAAACCGTAAATTTTGAAAAATTATATCAGCGAAAACTCAAAAACACAACATTGAATTTCTTGTAGTTCCTTCGGTGAATTTTTTTTAAATTTCATGCTGGTGAAGATGTTACTATCGTTAACCTAAATACCAATTTTCACGAAATTCAATCGAAGGAAATTTTTTTAATGTATATTTTTTACTTTTTCGTACATTGCTCGTAAACCTATCGATTTAATTTTTTTAAAACATGGCAAGGGAATAATTGAATACCTAATATTTGATATGCAAACTTTAAAAAAATTTGACCGAAGCAAATCTTCAAAATGGCTAAGAAAAGGGAAAAAATGCACAGCATTGAAGATACTCTGTTACCATGGTAACAGAGTTTTAGCGCAAAGTCGCGGTTTTAAAATCTTCGAAATAATATAATGTATGTTTGGTGAAAATTTCATGCTCTTATCGCGCAAAGTAATTGTTGGGTTGTCGATTTTATGCAGCATTGTAGTGTTTAGTAAAAACCCTAGGGAGCCACCTTAAGCAAATTTTCTAAGCACATTTTTGAAAAATGTAACTTTCAGAATTTTTTAGTTTATTCTACAGTATAAATACCCAAACAATATATATTAATAAAAAACTTCGTACCTGGAGCCGCTTCGCGAAGTTGAGAGCAATTTCAATTTTGTTCAGTTTTTTTTTATACACCCTGTATATACGGCGAAAATTCTTATTAGTACAGTATACAACTTTACACAAAGTTAGACAAGAATGGCGAAAGTATTGATGAAGAGTGACAAAAATGTCACTTTTTCCGAAACGCATCTAACTTTATATATTATTGATTTTAGAAATATAGAATTAACGTATTTGTATACTAATCACAGACGTAGAAAATATAGCACAACAGCTCGTTCCCAGAGCACCCATGCATGCGGCGAAGCAAAGACTATAGATTATATTACTAGTGCTACACACAAAATTCAAATCATGCACAAAAGTAACTAGTGATCCAAGGATAGTGCAAAGTTTTAAAAGACAAACGCTATGTTACATGGTTTATAGTGCGTACGTAATTGTTGTGCATCCATGTTGTTGTGTTGTGTTGATATTTGCATATTACGTATTTACACGAGCAATTTTATTTGGCAATTATTTATACCTTTACTATTTTTATTTGCCATTGAAAATTGATGAAATGTGACAAGCTTTTGAAAAGCTAGCATGCCAGTTTTTCAACAAGTACACTTGTCAATGAAAAGCTTGTCACATTTCATAATTTGTAATTCTAAATTCGCGATGAGTGATTTATGTTTTTGCCAATATATTATATAGTAAGCAGATAAAATCTTTTGTGTTTACGGTTGCAATATTTGATTAGTTTTGATTACGGTTGCAATATTTGACCAGATAAACAACTGGCCCGTCAACAGGGATGTGAAGAATTTTAAAATGCAAATTGCCCAATACCTTTATACCAGAGGTTCAGAACGAAGAATTATAAAAGAAATATAATTTGTTTGTTCTATTAATATTGCATAACAAATGTCATATTTCAAAATTATGCAGTTCATACTACACTCTGGTGACTCTACAAATTACACTCTACGAGTCTACGGACAGAGTATAGCAAATTCTACTATCTATAAAATTCGCCAGAAACAATACAGTATAGCCGTATTAATGTGTATAAATTGTACGCAAGTCGACTTACCTTAGATCGCTGGTAAAACCAATGCTGTATACTATAACTAACATATTCGATATTTACGGTATTAAAGGCCAAAGGGATCTCAATCATCTCATCGGGTCTTGACTCTTGAATCTTGTATATGTGACATGTTTGAGGCGAAACTTACGCTTCGGAATTTATAGAAATATTGCCATAATGAATATTCGACCCATTCAGTATTGTCTATTGAATATATAAATGACAAAACGTACTACTATTCCAAAAGGCCAAAATGAAACGTTTATTTATAAATTTGATCGTATTTCCATCACATTCCCACTCCCAGCTTTTACCATTGTGCGGTAAATATTTCGAAATTTCGTATTTTCGTTCCGTGATATTATTAGATCAGTGGACTTGAACGCACGTGTTCATAGCTACCGGGGGAGTTAGCAACCCAATATTATATATAAAACGATTGTTATGATGTAGACGTTTAATACCACAACCCAAATGTTGTTCGTAAATCTAATTAAACACTGCATGAATACAACCGAATTGAGCTATAAGATAACTTGAAAGTGCTTAAAAAAGTTGCAACCCCAAAGTTTAACAGATACGGTATTAATAGAGAATATTCGCAAACACCCCCCGGAAAGTTTACACTATGATGTATCTATCTATCTATGTTCGCTCGTGTGAATTTTCGCCCCTCATCACAATACTGCAAAGTTAAAAACTTTGCACTAAAAAGTATGCCCCCTCTCCTGATTGAAACTGTTTGGGTAAGCTTATTAGGCTAACGATATAGTCTCCATGCAGATTGCTATATATCGCTAATATAAACTAGTATGCACAATAATATCGTAACATTTCCTTTTACCTCTAGGCTCACTGTATAGGTTGACTATAACCGACAGTGTTGTCTGTGACTTGGTTAGGTTTTCCAACTTTTTCCCACTCAGGCACTATATATAGAGGTTTTGCACCATCACGTGACTAAAATTCTAAAATCTGTAACGTGTCAACCTATCAAGCTAGCTGTTTAACATGTTTTGTACGTCATATAACAAGTATTCATAACAAATTTCAAGTTGATACAAGTTTAAAGCTAGTGTTTGAATAATTCATATTGATGACGTAAGCATTATTTTCAAATGCCGTTTTTTTCAAACCTAACGCGAAAAACTCAATTTAGCTTTTGAAAGCAATATTATATAGTAGGCCTATGATCATAATAAACTGAATATAGACATATAATAAAGCACGTCTTTCCTTAAGTGTTTCAGTAATTTTGTAGGCCAACTTGGATGGCATTCATCTGGAATAGTTGCTATAATGACATACAAAACTTGTTTTGAAGAATTTAGAATTTAGTTGCGTGAGGGTGTTTGCAAAACCCCTATGGTCTATAATTATAGTCCATTTTTCCCACCATAAAGAAAAAGATTGGGGACTGGCCTATGGGACTATATAGGTTGATATTAGTCATGGATTTGGTTAACTGTTCCATGCAATTCTACATATGAAATAGTAATTTCACTTAGTATAAATTTGCATACCGAAAAATCAAATTAATATACAAAAAACTGCGCAGATATATAATAAAAATCACTTTAATTGTATATTAGAAGAGAAAAGGTAAAAAAATGTTAAAGCATGTTTACTAAGGAGAATACATCATAATATGATATCCAACAACAAATATCCGAATGAAAGAATTAGACTTGTGAGTCCGTAGGTTCATGTCTTGATTAAAGGTTTCAAAGCAAACTCAGTTGCTCCAACCCACTCATTATCAGCTGATATCATGCGCCAATATTGAGCAGTGACAGGATTGATGTTTATAGTCTTGAAATTCCCCTCCGCAGGTTCATAGAAAACAGTGCTCTAAAACCAGAAAGAATTTTTTCAAAGTTTTTCCAGGCTTACACTCGTACACCGTTTGCACCTGCTTAAGAGACGACGTTATTTTTTCCCCGTCATTCTAATTTCCCGTATTTATATTTGACGACTAATTCGCCTCAGACGTTTAAGACGCCGCCACTATCTGACTAGTTAAGGTGCTTTGGTTTTGATGTACTGGAATTGTACTAGAATATTTTCAAATATTCATTTCGAAATCTTAAATATGTGTGATGATGATAATTACCTTAATCCAGTTCTTGCCGTCAGTTGAGTATTCCAAATTGAGTCGCCCATGTCCTCGTCCGGTGTCCTTACCCCAAGATGGTATAAAACCTCCAGCCACTGTGACTGATGTGACGAAGACAGGACGAACATATGTTGCTTGAATATAGTTCCCAGTCTTTGCTGTTTCACTGCCCCAACCACCAGTGTCTGTTCGACCGTCAGTCAAAGCACGTGATGTGACGTGATAGAGGTTGTTATAGTAACCACTTTGTGTAATTTGGTAGTCGTTCAATGCATGAATGAGCAAATCCTTGATTTCCTGTAAATTTTAAAGATATGTGCGAACATAAATATTGCAAATTTTCAACTATGATTGATCTAAATAGGCATATGTGTACATAGTCTATAGTGTGTAGAATGGCCTATATATTGTTGGTAATTGCACAAAAACACTATTTCACCGATGTTGCAAAGGTTACGCTACACAATAATATGAATATTGTAGTGACCATGTTTGTCCGTAGCGTAATTTGTGGTTGTATACACGTATAGTATGAAAATTAATTCAACAGATCGTGCATTCGTGCAGGTCTAACAGATTGCCATGATGACCAAAGTTGATTATACAAACTGCTGGAACCCTTTGGTTGTGTTCTTTGCTCAGGATTAGAGTGTCAGCAATTAGGACCCAAAGGTCCTGTTCCTTTCTATCACGATTTGTCTAATCTGTCTTTGTTGTCTTTATAGTCGTTTTGTATCATGTACTGAAAGTGACAAATTCATTATATTATTATATTATATTATTTACTTTGTTTTTTTATTTAGTGTCAAATTGGTGGAGAGTCCTGTTCCTTTCCCCTGTCACGATTTGTCTAATCTGTCTTTATTTGTCTTTATAATTAGTTTGTATCATGTACAAAGTGACAAATTCATTATATTATATTATATTATTTACTGCATTAAAGCCATGTTACACGGGGCAATTTTTGCTGCAACTTGCAACGCAATTTCTGTACAGAGGAATGTTGTGTAGAAATGTACGCAAAGGAAAAACAGTGAACATGGTCCATGTTTCACTTCACCGATATTATCATTCTCATTCCTTTCGTCGTGCTTTGTGGGTATGTTTATATTAGCAGGAAAATATCAGCAAAGTAGAACGAGATTCATGCTCCAAATTTTTCTGCGAATATACATTTTATACCTAACATCACTCTTTGTCCAAAATTGCGTTGCAAGTTGCAGCAAAAATTGCCTCATGTAACCTGGCGTTAAGTGTCCCACGCACACGCACCAGCCGCACAGCGGCGTTGAAAGCCATGTAATCTGGGTACGAGGATTATATTATACTGATACCGCACGAGGTTATATGCTGATACGCATGCACGTGTGGATGTCGACCAACATGATCATTACAACAATAGTTAAATTTTATTACCTCGAAGCGAGGAAGCCCCTCTGGCCCACGTTCACCCTGTAGGTAAGAGGAATTTCGTTAAACAAGAGAGATATTAATATATATAACGGTTTGGGACATTCTATTTTCGCTAAATAATTCCTCGCCCACCAGTTTATTGTTGCATTCAAGTTAATAGAAAACCCTTTTGTGAGAAATTAGTTTTATGTATCACAAACTGGCCCAATGTTTTCATTTTGGTCCAATAATTGGATACTGAAATATCATCTTTAACTTAAATTTATCACGAAGTTTCTTGCCCATGCACGTGCGTCATAAACTTGCCTATAACAACATTGGCCACATGGTTGCAATATTATGCTAAAATGGAGACAAGATTAATTATTTTAAAAACGGAGTGTCTGAAATTCGTATATACAGAAACTTGTTTCATACACTGATACACATAATATCTTGTGGTTCACAATATTCTGCAAGATTTCTCATCTCCTCATGCATGCAAATGAATGGACCATTGCACATTTCAGGTTTCGGTGGCGCGGTCTTCAGAATGGCTTTGCCATGTATTTTTGAAATCGTGGTTTTGATCCTCGCTCTGGACTCCAATCTGTCAAAGCTTTAACGGACTTAAATCTTCAATTGGTTTTCTCCCAGAGGGAAAGTTTGCAGGGAATGGAAAGAAAGGAGTATGAAAGTGGTATATCACCGAATATATACCCCATTTTTTAATGCTAATCTTTCCTAGTTCCTGTACTCGGTATTGTGCTAGAGTCTTCTTTGGAACACATTTTGGCTGAGTAATGATTTTTTCCTCAGAGAGTACAAAAAGTAGAAAAAATAGCATTAGCATAACGTTCAATTGTTGCCAAACAGTTTAAGCTTAGTTCGTCATACTATATTAGCCAACTGATCGAAAACCATAAGAGCAGTAAATCAGTTTAAAACAGCATTTTCTCTTACATCATCCCCTTCTACTCCCATTTCATTTATGTATCCTTTATCACCCTATAAAAGAAAAAAATAATTCCCAGGCAGTCAATAATATTTAACAATTATTCGCCTCAGGCTCGGTGAATATCGGTGAATAAGAACCGAGACGAAGTCGAGGTTTTTATTCACCGATATTCACCGAGCCTGAGACGAATAATTGTTTTAGTAAAATTACATAGGTGATTATTTGGAAAAAGATCAAAAATGAACATTTCAAAAATATTTTAATTGAATATTTACGATAAAAGCGGCTTAACAACGCTTTTGGTGATTATTGCGTATTAATCCGAGGTAGCGCAACCAATCAGCTTTGAGAATTTTCAATAACACGTATGTAATGTTACTAAAGTGGAATATTAAGATAATAATGGTAATTAGCATCGTTTATGGCTAGAACTATGGGATAGAGGCAGGGTATAGAATTTTCCTAGCGAAGTGCGTGAATGACACGTGAACAGATTTGCTTCGATCAGTTTTTGCAAGTGCTGACAGAATGATGCTAGCAACTGGCTTCGTACTGGGTGCGTTTCACTAAGCGTTTGAGGACAGCAGATGATGTTCAGTTAATAATACTCATAGGAGCAATTAAATCAAGCTTAATCTCTCAATGATATGTTTTTCCACCTAATACAAAATTATTTTCTTGCTCTTTTTTAGCACCATCACGATAGAATTTAGTGATCCATGCACAAATAAATTCAGCTTCCACCTAAACATGGTCTAATTATTTGATGTTTTAAGCTTGAATCTTTTAGTTTTTATTGGTCTCATGCTGAATTACCTTCCTGCCTTTGGGTCCACGTTCTCCTATATCGCCCTGAAAATATTGATTCATATAATTGTTTTTGTTTTGTGGAAAAGCCAAGAAAATCTATTTGGAAAAACGTTCGATCTGCAAGGCCAGACCACAAAATAATTAAAACAATTATGGTTATTTCACCCTGCAAATATACAAGGAACTTATAAAGATTCAGTACAGTCCAACCTTTAGCTATTAAACGGAAACATATATACTGGGAACTCTTTTAAAAATTCGTTAAGTTAAACGAATATAATTATTAATGGATAGAGGTTCCGTATAGATTGGAAGTTTGATTACACATTCACTGAGTTACGACATTTAATTTACCACATTTCACCAAATCTGCTACAAGAGTAAATTAAAAAGTAGTGTAAAAATAATTATGTATATCATCCATCAGGACGAAAACGCTTCAGGCACGAGCTTAGATTGATAGAACAGGTTAGTGTCTGGCAGATGGTCGATCTACCCGCAAGGTGGAACACCTGCGAGGCGGGCAAACGCGAAGGTATAAAATAACTGTATCGTAACATACCAAAAGTATAAGATAACCCTATCGTAACATGCCGATGGTATAAGATAACCGTATCGTAACATACCGTAGGTATAAGATAACCGTATCGTAACATACCGAAGGTATAAGATAACCGTATCATAACATACCATAGAGTTTTCTTTTGTGATAGTGTCACTAGTTCCATCCTAGTGCTTAGGCATGACACAAAAGAATACAGTACGTTTCGGTCACAGAAGTATTAGGTATCTATTGTTTCTATGGTTTCAGTTGAAGTGGAACACAGCCTTAATAAATAAGTCATTTAATTGATATTGGACTTATTGGGATAAGCCTTACTTTATTTCCGATTTGCCCAGGAAGACCAGGCGCGCCAATTATACCCTGTTATCCAGAAACGAAAACGAGAGTTAGTAATATGTTATGTAATATTTGATTAATTTTGTAAAATTAAATAATATACAGTTGGTTCCTCTTGAACAATGAGCAGGCAGGACTACATGTAGATTGCCCATGTCATTGAAATTATCTTCAAAGTTAACTGAGGGTCCAAGGAGCCTGAGCGCGAGCTTCCAAACACATAAACCAGCCGTTAAGGCGTTTAGCTTCGTGCTAACTCGTCCATGCCTCACTCTTCATGGATCCATAATCCAAACCCATAAACTATGAAACATGAATCTATTGCCTGCTTTGTTTGGCTGTTACTCGCGCTATTTGGTCAGCATAAAAACAGGTATACGCATTATATGTTGAATATTTGATGATAGAATCATCAGTTGGAACTTATATTTGGCAATTCGTGGCAGTTATTGTCTGATATGTATATCTATACTTACCGGGCCGCCAGGAACTCCAATATCGCCCTAAAATATGAAAAAAATATTTTGTTTATTTCTAAAGCGTTATGCATGACACCCATGACCATTTTAAGGCCATTGTCTTGGAAATATTCGCTCTTTTATTTTACGCTATATTAGGTTTATTATAAATACATCAATCCAAAATGATTAACTATGCGCATGTTTACATGAAGTGTTGATATTATAACTCGAAATGCAATTTTATATCCCCTTGATTAGGGACCGGCCATAAAAGAACTGCTAGGAGGGGTGGAGGGAACATGGATGGGCTACCAAATATTTTACATCAATTTTGCTGGGCCATCAACCAATTTATGAATAAATGGTTTGGCCATGAAACAAAGTTAAACAAATTTTCATTTGTACCACAGTAACTATTATTACAAAAAAATATATATATATCCGAAGTGAGCAAAATTTAAAAGCAGCGTCCTTTCAATTGATAGCTGAGGGAAATGTTGAGCTCTCAAATACAGTTAACGCATTGTTGACTGATTTCCAAAGCACAAGACCCATTTGCATGAAATCAAACAAAATCAACTAACCATGAAACAAACAGTGGCTCATGATAATTTAAAGGATAATCTAAAGGACAATTTATCAAAGTCTAATTCTATTAAAGATCAGTCACGTACACATTCAAGAGCGATATCCCATTTGAAAGGATCAGCTGTATTAGCAAAGCCTAACCCTACTGAAGATCAGTCACATACACAACCAAAAGCAATACCCCACCTGAAAGAATCAGCTGTAACGAGACAATCATGCCCAGATGCTGGCATAACATCTTTCGGCACGGCGAAGCATACACAGTCGATCGTAGATGGAACCCTGCCTGAGAACTGGGTGAGTTACCTGCCCCTGATTGAATCTCTAAATTCCAATAACAATCGTTATGAGCGAATGCAGCCCAAACAAAACAGTTACCATTTTTGGAAACATTCGAGGGGATTACCCCCTCGGCACCAAAGACCCCAGCCACCTCTCCGGAAGGGCCCCAGAAACAACCGCACCCGACACAAACATCGATACCACTAAAAAATGGACGGGTGGCAAATACACCTAGACCATGTTTACCACATGACAAGGATGTCCCCGTATACAAGAACAAAACACTACAATGTCCCCGCCAACAGCTCTGCACAGCAAAATACCAAGACCACCTCGGGAATTTGTTCAACGTATGTTTAATGGCTAGAATCGCATATCCGATAGAAGCTAGAGTCACACAATTCCGTAAATGTCGCCATGTCCCTATGAGTCGAGGACATACTAGCTCGAATTGCATTCAAATATGTACTATTGAAG
Source organism: Trachythela sp. YZ-2020 (assembly GCA_016169945.1). Taxonomy (NCBI): domain Eukaryota; kingdom Metazoa; phylum Cnidaria; class Anthozoa; order Malacalcyonacea; family Clavulariidae; genus Trachythela; species Trachythela sp. YZ-2020. The sequence goes on along the minus strand of JADLSH010000204.1, from coordinate 420,968 downwards.
AATGTAAAGTTCCTTAGCTAATAATTCATCGACATATCCGTCGAATAATTCGAGCATTCCAAATAAATTAACACTTATTCATTTAAATATCCGGTCTCTAAAAAACAGAAATCATTTCCTCCAACTTCGTGAGTTTATCCGGGGAAAAAACTACCATATAATTACGTTGTCAGAAACATGGCTGAATACATCAGTTAAAAATGTGGAAGTTGAAATAGAAGGTTATAAATTACTCAGACTTGACCGACTTCGTAAACGTGGTGGGGGCGTTTGCGCGTATATCCGTACCCCGTTGAAGGCGCACATCTTAAAAGACTTGTCAAGTACCTCCATAACCTGGTTTCAACAAATTTGGATACAAGTTCAATATAAAAAGCTGAGGTCATTTGTAATTTGTGTCACTTACAGACCGCCTAACTGTCCTGTTTCCTGTTTTGAGGACTACCTGAAATCTTCGTTGATCCATGATTTAACGTTCAATAAGCCTATTACAATCCTATAGGCGTTCTAAACTGTGATCTTTTACAGGAAAACCATGATGGACTAGCATTGACAAATTTTGTTTCCGAGTTGAATCTTAAGCAAGTGATTACTTCACCCACAAGGATTACTGGACTAGTAGATCATTAATAGACGTCGTAATGACCTCGACCCCGGAATTAGTACAGGAAAGCGATCACTTCCCTGTGTACGTGGTTTTCAATTTAAAACTTCCTAAGCAACCACCAAGCTACATCACCGTGCGTAGTTATAAAAACTATAACCCTACGTTATTTACAGCAGACCTTGCATTTGAATGAAAAGCTCATACAATCAATTTTTCCTGAAAATGAAGTGAATGCTAAACTATCAAAATTTAACGATGCTTTATTACCTACCTTGAAAATTTACGCGCCAGTAAAAAGAATTAGAGTTCGTCATCGTCCATGTCCATATATTACCCAAAGGATTAAAGATTTGATGATTAATAGAGATAGACTCCATCGACAATTTTAACTTACACGTGACATTATAGATTGGAGATCTTATAAACACGCAAGAAAATCAGTCAAAACTGCTCTAAAAAAGCAGAGAAAGAATATGTTCGTGTCGAAGTCTCAGCCCATAAAAACAACGCCGCATTTTATGGAAAATCATTAATCGGAGCATACCTACCAAAGAAAGACCAAACAACGTTATAGTAAAGCCCCAGAACTGATTGCAAATGAATTCAACCAATTCTTTGTCGCTGTTGGAGAAAAAACCGCAAACGCTACGGCTCAATTTGCCCTGGACAATAATTTCGACGTATCAATCACAAGTCCTATTCCAATACCAACTAGCTATGTCTTGCATGAAACGTTTAAATTATCACCTGTATCGTGTACTGAGGTCGAACGAATCATCATTTCCATGCCTTCTAATAAATCTCCAGGCCCCGACAAAGTAAGTATGAGTGTTCTAAAAGATTGTCTTCCTGATTAATCCCGGAAAAACCAAGTTTCTCCTAGTTGGAACACGACAGTTGCTGAACTCATTGCCAGAAAATATGTCTTTGAATTTTTTAAATAAAACAATTGAACCTGTCACTTTTACAAATGATCTTGGAATGACCCTAGACTGTAATTTGACTTATAAGCACATCAGTCATCTCATATCAGCGTGTATGGCGAAACTTTGCCAAATAAACCGCGTCAAACACTGCTTCAACCGAAATACGTTGATCTACATTATTTTCGCTGTGGTCATGGAAGAAATTACAAGCTGTCCAGAATTTTGCGTGCAGAATTATAGCTAACGGTAAAAAATTCGATCATATTACACCAATTCTACGTGATATTGGTTGGCTTCCTGTTAAAGAGCACCTGCTGTATAGAGACATGGTTATGATTTATAAATGCATGAACGGCCTAGCTCCTCCATATCTGGCTGACCTATTTCACAACTAACGAATGGAATTAAACGATCGTGTGACAAGAAACAATAACTCACTACACATCCCCTTATGCTCAACCACAACAGGACAGAGAAGTTTCAGATATAGAGCTGTGAAGTTATGGAATAGTTAATTAGATAAAGAATGAAACAAATTAAAGCGTAGCATGTTAAATCAATACTTTGAAAGGTGAACAAAATCTTAATATCTCATTTTATAAACTTATTATATATCTTAGCTTTCTTACTACTCCATATTTTGTAAATAGTATTAAATAGTTAATCTTTTATTGTAAATAAGTATTGAAAACCCCTACGGGGAATACTCATTTTTATAATAATAATATTACTAGAAATACATTCATGCAGAATCCTCTCGCTCTAGTCAATTGAAACCCCGGTACCCCCAACTCCCGGGAGTATGCGTTTTTTATATAAAAACGTGCTGTTACAGGGAGCTGTTAAATTAAGAGGAAAGTCTGGTGAACGTGTGTCAGTTTATTAATTCGAAAGCTCTACGAGAGTTAAATCCCCGGCATTTTATCCCGGCCTTTGTGTCAGTGTTAAAACCTCGGGTAGCATATTAGCACGTTATTTGTTAAAACTCTGTATTTCCCCCGCAAAGTCCCGTTGAAACCCCCGCATATTCCTGGGGGTGGAGGGGGGTGCGGGGTTTTAATTGACTAGTGCATTAGAACCAAACAATAAAACAAAATTAATATGCTCCCCAACACCCCAAAAGTTATTGTAACATGAAGTACTGAGCCCAACTATATTATTATGTGGTCTTTTAGCTTTGATTTACTGTAAAATTAAATCTTAAGCCTGGTTTCCATATGGTCGTAACCGTGTCGTAAACGTGTCGTAATTGTCGTGGAGATAGACTGCAAGCCTATCTCCACGACAGTTACGACACGTTTACGACTCGGTTACGATCATATGGAAACCAGGCTTTAGACGTCTCATAAAACGAATCAAAATTGTCATATAACTACAATTTGTTTTTGAACAGTATTTTGATACTATGAAGTTTTTGAGATAATTAACACTAGGGTTACCGTACTATAAACCAAAAAAGAACTATTCACAGTCTCAATTCTTAATTACTTACCTTTAACCCCTTAATTAGTCCTACAGATCCTTTATCTCCTGCTATCCCTGGCACTCCCTATGCGATAATTTGAACCTTTTTTTAAAATAGCTTAACCAAATCATATATTACACTGATAAAATATTAAAAAAAGTATATGATTGAAGGACTGGACAACAGGACTGAGATCCCATATTAAGTCCATCCAGTTTAATACCAGGTCAATATATAACACCACAAAATACACGACATTCTACTCAACTTATATACATAAGACATACAAGAACTAAAACTACATCACACGAACTATATAAATTATACGAACAGCGAATGATATAATATGTCTAAATATATAGAATGTTAAATAGATTTTTGTGCACCAACATGCCCGAAAGAATATTTTCTGTCTTTACTCTCAGGCAGGGACGTAGCGAAGTAGCTGGAGTTGCGGGGGGGGGGGGGCGGGGTTGAAAAATAATTTTACCTGAAAATTGAACTTCAATGTTAAAATTTACCTGAAGTATAATGATAATAATAGACCTTTTTATTTGTTGATTATCATTGTAACACTGAGTTGTTTAATAGATGGGGGCGGGGGGTGCGGTCTGTGGTCTTCCTCTAGAATATTTTTCAGACTCCAGCACTGTATTTCTGGCGTGTTCTGAAGCAAAATGTAACAAATTGCGTCCAAATTGACTGTATTTTGCAAAAAAAATTAAATATGATATGTAGAGGTTGTTAATGAGATCAGAGTCTTCCACGTAAATTAACACTCAATTTTTGTTATCACTTTACCGAAATATAACGACTTCATCCCCCAAATTTTACCTGAAAATTTTTCATATTTTACCTGATTCTTTTTTATCTTTTATGGTTGGGGTGTGTTACACCACCTCCCTCCCACACACACACACACACACACACACACACACACACACCCGCTCGCTACGTCCTTGCTCACAGGTACTGCAAAAACGAATATATTTTAGCAGGAAATAAACTAACCTTTAACAGATCGAAATAAAATTATTTTTAAAATGAAAAATATATTAATCACTCTTTGTACATATTCATAACGTACCGGAACACCAGTGAGTCCACCTGGTCCTGTTTCACCTAGATCTCCCTGAAAGGAATTTTTATTGAATTGAAAATTATCGGTTGAATTGAAAATGAAACAGAATTAACAGCCAACAGCAGAAGTCTAAAATTCCAAAGTTACAGAAATTTCTAACATGTTTTCCTTTGAGGAGTTTGCAATGAATTCGCCATTTTGCCACGTTCTTCCACGACTCCATCCTGCTTAGAATACTCTATGTGCATACAGAAATGTACAGTGTATATACCTTTAATCCAGGCATTCCATTATTTCCATCTTTTCCCTGCACAAAAATGAGGTCTAATGCCTAAATAGGAAAGGAAATTGAGATTGTTTCAAAAGTATAAAGTAATAAGGAAAAGTCTTAGTTATCGTATCTCAGTTCGCAGTAAAATAATATTAAAAGAATCATTATCTTTTTCATCTTGTTACGACAATAATAATATACGTAGAAATGTTTCTCCAATTTGATTGGTTTATTCCAGTGCAGCTAAATCCCAAACGGCAGTGCAAAGGTAAGTTTGTATAGGTAATAGCATGGTTTCGAGTGCAAGTTTCTGTAATCACCGTGCAATTTGTATAGGTAGCCTAATAGTATGGTTTCGAGTGCAATTTGGAAACTAGTGATCCAAGGGCAAGGATAGTGCAAAGTTTTAAAAGACAAATGCTATGTTGTTACATGGTTTATAGTGCGTACGTAATTGTTGTGCATCCATGTTGTGTTGTGTTGATATTTGCATATTACGTATTTGCACGAGCAATTTTTATTTGGCAATTATTTTTACCTTTACTATTTTTATTTGCCCTTGAAAATTGATGAAATGTGACAAGCTTTTGAAAAGCTAGCATGCCAGTTTTTCAACAAGTACACTTGTCAATGAAAAGCTTGTAATATTTCATCATTCGTAATTCTAAATTCGTGATGAGTGATTTATGTTTTTGCCAATATATAATAGTAAGCAGATAAAATTGTCTTTTGTTTACGGTTGCAATATTTGATTAGTTTTAATTTTATTCAACTAATTACAAATATGTCAACTCAACTTCGATTATTTCAAATTTTATTTATTTATTATTTCATCGTGTATATAAAATTTCGAGAGTACGGTTGTACACAGACTACTAAAATAAAGGCTAAGCAAACTAGAAAGTATATAGAATGCATCATACATCATAGTTATATATATAGACGCATCCTCACCAAAATGATTGCATTTGGTTGCAAATGGTTGCATTTGTAAACAACTGCCCCGTCAACAGAGATGTGTTCTATTAATATTGCATAACAAATTTCAAAATTATGCAGTTCATACTACACTCTACTACTCTAATGACTCTACAAATTACACTCTACGAGTCTACGGACAGAGTATACCGGGAGTATAGCAACTTCTACTATCTATAAAATTCGCCAGAAACAATACAGTAGCCGTATTAATGTGTATAAATTGTACGCAAGTCGACTTACCTTAGATCGCTGGTAAAATCCAATGCTGTTTACTATAACTAACATATTCGATATTTACGGTAAGGCCAAAGGGATCTCATCGGGTCTTGAATCTTGTATTTGAATTTTTCTATATATAACCAGCACCAACTACCAAGTCCAAAATATGTGACATGTTTGAGGCGCAACTTACGCTTCGGAATTTTAAAAATATTGCAATAATGAATATTCGACCCATTCAGTATTGTCTATTGAATATATAAATGACAAAACGCACTACTAATCCAAAAGGCCAAAATGAAAACGTTTATTTATAAATTTGATTGTATTTCCATCACATTCCCACTCCCAGCTACCACCATTGTGCGGTAAATATTTCGAAATTTCGTGATATTAGATCAGTGGATTTGAACGCACGTGTTCATAGCTACCGGGGGATTTAGCAACCCAATATTATATATAAAACGATTGTTATGATGTAGACGTTTAATACCACAAATGTTGTTCGTAAATCTAATTAAACACTGCATGAATACAACCGAATTGAGCTATAAGATAACTTGAAAGTGCTTAAAAAAGTTTCAACCCCAAAGTTTAACAGATACGGTATTAGTAGAGAATCTTCGCAAACACCCCCCGGAAAGTTTACACTATGATATCTCGTGTGAATTTTCGCCCCTCATCACAATACTGCAAAGTTAAAAACTTTGCACTAAAAACATGCACGAGTGAGTTTTTCAAAGACGATCAAAATTGCACGAGTCCGAAGAACGAGTGCAATTTGACGTCTTTGAAAACTGACGAGTGTTTGTTTTTCCAAATTTCACGAGAAACCATACTATTACTTATTAATAATATACATGAAAAAAATTACACGCTTTGATTACACTTGTGCACTCACCTACGCCGTTTAAGCATTGTTTTCGTTGCTTGTTAGCAAACGTTTTCAGTCTATGTTCTCCTTGAACTTAAATTGTTGTATTCACGTACGATTTTCCATTGAAAGTGTAGAAAAAGTCGTCAAAAAGTGAAAATGTACATTGCTAATATACGCCGCCATGTTGATTTTTCTTGCCTCGTTTCCAGGGTCTGATCTTGTTTTGTTATTTTGCACTGCTGTAATTGCACAGTGTGCAATTTCAAAAATAATTGCACTGCTCTTAGCCAATCAGAATTGAGTAATTGTTTCATCTATATTATTAGTATAGGTATAATAGCATGGTTTCGAGTGCAATTTGGATATAACATGCAGGAGTGCGTTTTTAATTCAAAGACTTTCAAAATAGAACGAGTCCGAGGGAATGCTGTTTGAGATCTTTGAAAAAACGCACGAGTTTTTGAGGCATATATATTTATTACTATATGGTTTCGTACCACATTTAGCGTGGCACTCTTCAGATAAATTGGCATATAAATGCCTATAGCTTATAACGAACTTTTTAAATACGTACAGAACGGCAAAGGATACTTATCAAATAAATTAACACAAGTTTTAATTGCAATTTTCGTCGGTCTTTTGAGAGCGGTCGGATAGCTTAGATTTGTTCAATATTTATTATGTCCGTCGAAGTTTTGTTTTAGATTGCTCATACAAATGTAGCTGATTTTCGCAGTTTTGCATTGATGATCTTGTGTAATGGCATTACCATCTCGTCGACAATATTTATAGGACTGTCCGGCCAATGTTTGTAGCTACATTTTGGCTAAACGGTGGGAGTATTTCATTATTATAGGTCCTTTATAGGCCAATTTATCTGAAAAGTGCCACGTTAAATGCGGTACGAAACTATATAGTTAATAAATATGCCTAACAATTAAAGCTTGCTCAGTTTTTGTGTCTAACCGGCCCCGTTCAACTCCTATGCTTGTTTCTTGGCGGGTAATGAATATTTTTAAGTTTTTCGCCTTGATAACAGGAATAAGGGAATAGAAGGAATTGTACATAAATCGTATTCCATGTGTTTCTGCATGCGTAAATTACGCTAGTGTTATTATTTCAGTCGCGCGTTTTTCTAGCTAGTATATAGATATAATAGCATGGTTTTTCAAATACCTCCAATATAGCACTCGTCCGAAGATTTCACGAGAAATCATGCTATTACTAAATCTACGGTGGCCCAGAAGGGACACCACTATCAACAGAGTGAATATCACAAACAATAGCAATTTGTAACAAACTGAACGAGATTTGCTGCAAACATATAAATAAAGCGCTGCAAATAAAATATAAAACACACTGCAAACAAAATGTAGAACGCGCTGCAAACAAAATATAGAACGCGCTGCAAACAAAATATAGAACGCGCTGCAAACAAAATATAGAACGCGCTGCAAACAAAATATAGAACGTGCTGCAAACAAAATATAGAACGCGCTGCAAACAAAATATAGAACGCGCTGCAAACAAAATATAGAACGTGCTGCAAACAAAATATAGAACGCGCTGCAAACAAAATATAGAACGTGCTGCAAACAAAATATAGAACGCGCTGCAAACAAAATATAGAACGCGCTGCAAACAAAATATAGAACGCGCTGCAAACAAAATATAGAACGCGCTGCAAACAAAATAAAGAACGCGCTGCAAACAAAATATAGAACGCGCTGCAAACAAAAGCTTAAAACCGTGCGCGCGCATACTAATTATATTCACATAATTTCGCGGGGTTTTCTCAAATCAAAGATGGCGTCTGACCAATCTAACTTTGTACGAAACGAAATACGAGAGGCCGCTCGCGAAGAGGTTTCGCGTTTGCTAACTTTGCTTGGCAGTACATCAGCAACGTCTAACTCTACAGCTGCGACTGGTAATGAATGGAGTCGTGAAAGCAATAATGAAAGGCTCCAGTAATCCCTCAAGCTCAATCCAGTTCGTTCAGCGACTGCCCGTCGACTATTTCGACTCCAAGAACGCGCACTTTATCATTCGAAGATTTCTATAAAACGCAGGAAAGTCAACGTCTGTCAGGCTTCAAGGTTTCAAAGAAAAAGAAAAAAGGCTTATCGACCACTAGCAGCGCTCCAAAGAAGTCGACTAATGTCGAAATTAAAGTTCCCATTGCTGCCCAAACAGATGGGGTTGTAAAGGTTCGTCGCGGTAAGACACATGTTATAACAGTAAGTTCATCTGCCACAAAACAAGAGATTACCCAGAAAGCAGTAGAAAAACACAGGAGTTTTGATCAGACTTTTGATGAAACTGTTGCTTGGGTTCTATTATACCCTGATTTCCGAGAAATCCAATGGATTCCAGGAACTAGGCAGCCCTTCATATTATCCAATTACAAACAGGCAATTGGTAAGGGCTATAAGCGACTTACATTTTATCTGATCCCATTGGACGATGTAATGGAAAATTCAGATGAAAGTGGTAACAAATCTTCAAAATTGAGCTCACTGCCCGATATTCGTAAACATGCCCATAATCGGGTTCCTGCAAATAGCTCAAGCTGCTTCAACATCACATGCATTATCAGGTGAGATTATGCTTATTAACCCATTAAAGCGCAAGACTCTCCCCTTGACGAGTAAAAACGTCTGGCGTTGGACAGAGTAAAGGAATAAAGTAGGGCGCATTTGGGTGCATTGCTGCTTAGTGGGTTAATATAGAGATATAATAAAGGGCACACAGTTGGGGGAAAGAGGGAAACCTCTCCGGTTTTCACCTTAAAATTGTATATGATCACATTGCAGAGCATACTGCCAATCTCAGTGACTGAAAAGAATTAAAAAGAAAACCATCACAAAATGAATAGAGACTGAATATATTTAAATGAGGTTTACAAAAGAAAGACTTCCTTGAAAGAGATTGTACTTGAAAGAGGGGTGGCCAATACACTAGTTTACTTACTGTACCTCCTGGCTCCTGTGTTGGCAAATTCCTTGTACCACACTAACCCAGGTACGGTACCTAAAGGCCTTTGTTCAGGTATTTAGTATTGCTATGATTATTAATAGCACCAATTTTGATTGTGTATCAGTGTGGTACTGTCTAATATACATGTACATCTGTTATTCACTGGCAAGACCAAAATGGTAAATAACATATTTTTAAGAACAATATGTTTGTTAGACAACAGTATATTTAGTAATATTACATAGTTTGACAATGTACGTTTGAATGGGGAGGGGCAGAGAGGAGGGCTGAATTAATTTCTTCATCTCAAAAGGGGGGAACTTGTTGTTGTGGTTTCACTCTCTTTCTTCTTTCCTTAGTAAAATCTTCCCATAATGTTTTCCTTCTTATGTTGATACGGACTGGATCTCCAGGCTCCAAGTTATTCTGCAGTTCCTTGATCAATGAGACAAATGTCTGTCCTGGTTCATAATCTCCTATTCCAAAATCATTGTTATCAAACAAATTATTCTCATCTATTGTTATGGTTTCACCAACAGATTCCACATGCCAAGAAGCTTAAGCACAACTATCAGCATGCTCAGCTATTTCTTGAATTGGAAATGTCTTTCCAGTCCTTGGGGCATTCCAGTCCTTTTGCTGAAAGGAATAATAAACAATTATTGGATAAGGCTGAGCATGATATCAAGAATAAATGCTAAATGTATAACAAGTATTGTTTTTTTTTAGTTACCGTATTCAGCCCCCGCCACATAAGCCCGCCCTCTCCAAAAAGTTCCCCCCTTTTGAGATGAAGAAATTTATTCAGCCCTCCTCTCTGCCCCCACCCCCCATTCATACGTACATTGTCAAACTATGTAATATTACTAAATATACTGTTGTCTAACAAACATATTGTTCTTAAAAATATGTTATTTACCATTTTGGTCTTGCCAGTGAATAACAGATGTACATGTATATTAGACAGTACCACACTGATACACAATCAAAATTGGTGCTATTAATAATCATAACAATACTAAATACCTGAACAAAGGCCTTTAGGTACCGTACCTGGGTTAGTGTGGTACAAGGAATTTGCCAACACAGGAGGTACAGTAAGTAAACTAGTGTATTGGCCAGCCCTCTTTCAAGTACAATCTCTTTTAAATATATTGAGTCTCTATTCATTTTGTGATGGTTTTCTTTTTAATTCTTTTCAGTCACTAAGATTGGCAGTATGCTCTGCAATGTGATCATATACAATTTTAAGGTGAAAACCGGAGAGGTTTCCCTCTTTCCCCCAACTGTGTGCCCTTTATTATATCTCTATATTAACCCACTAAGCAGCAATGCACCCGAATGCGCCCTACTTTATTCCTTTACTCTGTCCAACGCCAGACGATTTTACTCGTCAAGGGGAGAGTCTTGCGCTTTAATGGGTTAATAAGCATAATCTCACCTGATAATGCATGTGATGTTGAAGCAGCTTGAGCTATTTGCAGGAACCCGATTATGGGCATGTTTACGAATATCGGGCAGTGAGCTCAATTTTGAAGATTCGTTACCACTTTCATCTGAATTTTCCATTACATCGTCCAATGGGATCAGATAAAATGTAAGTCGCTTATAGTCCTTACCAATTGCCTGTTTGTAATTGGATAATATGAAGGGCTGCCTAGTTTCTGGAATCCATTGGATTTCTCGGAAATCAGGTTATAATAGAACCCAAGCAACAGTTTTATCAAAAGTCTGATCAAAACTTCCGTGTTTTTCTACTGCTTTCTGGGTAATCTCTTGTTTTGTGGCAGATGAACTTACTGTTATAACATGTGTCTTACCGCGACGAACCTTTACAACCCCATCTGTTTGGGCGGCAATGGCAACTTTAATTTCGACATTAGTCGACTTCTTTGGAGCGCTGCTAGTGGTCGATAAGCCTTTTTTCTTTTTCTTTGAAACCTTGAAGCCTGACTGACGTTGACTTTCCCGCGTTTTATACTAGAAATCTTCGAATGATAAAGTCAGTGATGGATAAAGTGCGCGTTCTTGGAGTCGAAATAGTCGACGGGCAGTCGCTGAACGAACTGGATTGAGCTTGAGGGGTTACTGGAGGCCTTTAATTATTGCTTTCACGACTCCATTCATTACCAGTCGCAGTAGAGTTAGACGTTGCTGATGTACTGCCAAGCAAACGCGAAACCTCTTCGCGAACGGCCTCTCGTATTTCGTTTCTTACAAAATTAGATTGGTCAGACGCCATCTTTGATTTGAGAAAACCCCGCGAAATTATGTGAATATAATTAGTATGCGCGCGCACGGTTTTAAGCTTTTGTTTGCAGCGCGTTCTATATTTTGTTTGCAGCGCGTTCTTTATTTCGTTTGCAGCACGTTCTATATTTTGTTTGCAGCGCGTTCTTTATTTTGTTTGCAGCGCGTTCTATATTTTGTTTGCAACGCGTTCTTTATTTTGTTTGCAGCGCGTTCTATATTTTGTTTGCAGCGCGTTCTATATTTTGTTTGCAGCGCGTTCTTTATTTTGTTTGCAGCGCGTTCTATATTTTGTTTGCAGCGCGTTCTTTATTTCGTTTGCAGCACGTTCTATATTTTGTTTGCAGCGCGTTCTTTATTTTGTTTGCAGCGCGTTCTATATTTTGTTTGCAGCGCGTTCTATATTTTGTTTGCAGCGCGTTCTACATTTTGTTTGCAGCGCGTTCTATATTTTGTTTGCAGCGCGTTCTTTATTTCGTTTGCAGCACGTTCTATATTTTGTTTCCAGCGCGTTCTTTATTTTGTTTGCAGCGCGTTCTATATTTTGTTTGCAGCGCGTTCTATATTTTGTTTGCAGCGCGTTCTATATTTTGTTTGCAGCGCGTTCTACATTTTGTTTGCAGTGTATTTTATATTTTATTTGCAGCGCTTTATTTATATGTTTGCAGCAAATCTCGTTCAGTTTGTTACAAATTGCTATTGTTTGTGATATTCACTCTGTTGATAGTGGTGTCCCTTCTCGGCCACCGTATAAATCAGTTCGGGACAACTATACTTTCAAATTACTAGATTCGGCGAACCTTCAACTGACAAACTTTCGCTCCTTTTATATATCATTTGCATGCGTTGCCAAACTGAATGAAATGAATTTCTTATATATTAGTTCATGCAATTTCCAGTTTTCATGCGAAAATCCAATTTTCAGTTTAGACGAGCTAGCGCTAAACGCAGGGACCGTGCAGCAGTGGTGGCTGGAGGGTTCCCCCCCCCCCCAATAATTTGTCAAACAAATTGTGCATGATTTCTAGTAGAATTAATACGCCTAAGTTAAACATACTATAGTACTCATAAGCCGTTAAACTAAAGAAAACCGTTTCAAAGAAGAAGCCATTTCGTGATTCGTTGCGTAGGTACGATCGGTAGATTTGTTCGAGTACGATATACGGTCTAGGCTACTTTTTGTTCCTTCATTTTCCCGACTTCCCCCAAAGGCCCAAAGTGCACGAAATGGCATTTAAGATATTGCAGATCTGGGCGAACATTTCCGCATACCCCCTAAAGGTCTCATGTTCTGTTCTAGTGCCACTGTACCCTCTGAGATTTTTAGCCCCCGTCCCCCCATGCAAAAATTCTCCGCGGACCCTGAACCGGTCTGCATTCCGCTAACTTTCGATTGGATTAGATCCATTTTTAAAGACGACAAAAGATCTTTAAATGTATCAGCTTCTTATATATAACTTATATCAACATACCATTTCTTTTTTAACGCACACAACTGACTGGTCAATTCCATCCAACTTCACTCCTTTACCAAATACGGCAACAAGTCCTGCGAGAAAAATCAACCCACCCAGCTTCATGATGTGACTGCAAACTCCAAACTGATTGGTCGTGTTTAGTTTAAAGTCTGAACCAGTTTGAAGTACGTGAATAAGGCTAAATTATAATAAACTGCGCTTGGTGAAATGACGTACTAAATGAGATGCGGTAATTAACTGACGTATGGAACGTTGACAGTTTCCATCTTATGTTGTTATTTCGCAAATTTCTTGTTTATTTCTTAATTGCCGACATATTAATCTCATTGTCGAAGTGGCGGAATTTTTCAAGATAATGTTGTCAATTAAAGGTCAAGGAGGTCTTGTTTGAGAAGAGAGTCGAGAGAAGAGAGTCGAGGAAACTTTGTGTGGTAGAGAGTCGTGGTTCGTGGAAAAAATTTTGAGGATCGAGGTTCGAGTGTCGGGTCATCTTAATCGGTAATAGATGAAGTATCAATCAGTTGTAAATGGCCTATACAGATCAGACGAGAATACTTTATCGTATATATACTTATCAGACGCACACATATGAAAATTTATGTTTATCGATTATTCAGATGTCTCATAAGATATAGAACCGAAATCAAACATCTTGAATAAACCCAAGTTATATATGCCTATAAAAACAAAACGCAAATTAAAATTTAAAGGGTTATATTTTGATCTCATTACAGATTAACCACCACACCAACTGATGATAGCAAAGCGTTTGGGATAAATAACCATTTAAATTAATATACGTCTTGTTTTATTCCATTTATAGCTATCTCGACCATTTTTATCCAGATCATATCATGTCCTCGTATTTTTTGTTGATCCTTTAGCTATGTAAGATATTTTTCAATCTTTGTGTCCTTCTAAGATATTTTCTGAAAAAGTTTTTATCAAGTCAATATTACTACAAAGTGAATATGTTTACTAAGTGAATGTCGCACATAAAATGACGCACGTTTGCTTCGTATTTCGTAACCGTATACTGATCAATAAACAAACAAATCTCAGGACGGACTATGCCATTTCGAAGACCTTGCCATTGAGGGAAAGTATGCTATGGCTCAAGTTATGCATTTGATCCTTAAATTTCTTTTCACATGCATCGATCCAAGTAGCGGTTTGTTAAATTGGTTTTTTGGGGGCCGTATAGTCCGTGAGGGGGGAGGGATTTGAAGGTGAAAGTCCAGAAATCCAAATAAAATATGTCAGCTGCAGAAGTTACATAATAATAATAATAATAATAATAATTACCAGCTTTGGAATATATAGATACATAAAATCTATATAGATACAAAAAAAAATACATAAAATCTACTACAATCTAACCGGTAACATACATGCAAATATATAAAACTAAATGATGTTACATGGCAACTGCAAAAGTGTGGGAACTTGGATCCCTGTCCGATATATTTTTATTCATAGCTGTTTTGTCGGATATGTTTGGTAAAACCTGAAGTGTTTGCTCGATAGTTTTTGGGATTTGTCCAACCCTCCATCAACAACCTAAGGGTCCATCCCTAAGTGGTAATTAATCTTATAAGCGTGTTTGGTAATAATTACATTCACAATGATGAAAGATGGAGTTCCAGATATTCTAGCTCATATTATATAAGTGTTAAAATTTTGAAGTTGACCGCCATCTGCAGTCCTGAGTTTCAAAATAAAGATGGATTTATTAGGACGAGTCGTTACCCAAAGGCAGAGGCTTAAATTCTTAAATTATTGAGTTATTATTTCGAATATTGGTACCGATTTCGAAGGTCTATGTAGTAAAACTATACGCGGGTGCGCCAATATGCTGTTTTTAAACCATTTACAGGCCACAACTCGACTGGAATACTGGATCAACAGCAATATATTGTTTTACACGGGTGGCAACCGGGCGTGTAGTACTGATTCGTATTTTGTTTTGGCTTGTTATAACAAAAAATGCCATCGACAGTGTTTTCTAGACACTCAGTTTTTCAAGCTTGGCCGTCTATTATTTCTACACTGAACATACGTACATGCGGAGTACCAATAATGCTGCTTCTAGTTTTCCTGCTATTTTTATAAAGTGAAACGTTTATGCAGTAACTAATGCCCGTAATTGTCAACCGTCACTATAGGTAGATGAGATGCAAGGCAATGCATTAAGAGCTTTCTTCAAGATATTTTCACTGAAACGGCTTGTACAAAAACTTATATTTCATTAGCACGGAGCTTGGCACAATAGACATGAGTAATATACACATCTTTAAAGTATAGCGGTTAACTGCTACTGCTAGTCTGATATAATAAATGCACTAGAAGCTAGCTGAAAACACGATGTCATGTGGTACTTTGATCCAATAAATTATCACTTTGTTTTTCGTTTGGTGTTATCGACACTTAAACAACCTTTTATCACGAACTTCACGTTATAACTCGAAATCTACTTATAACTTTGAAAGGACGTCAACGAATATCAGACAATACGTCGTTACTTTGACAATTATTTCCCGTTTAATATGTTTGTATGTCATCGAGACATTAGTCCTTCCTTTTTACTATGTATTGTGAGGTAAGGAGGTGACATTGAAAGTTGTTTACCACTGGCACTGTTTGGCATGTTTTCATAATAGACACTTCCCGATTGGCTGGCAATCAAAACTACTAATTTGGCATTGGTAACATTGTCTGCCTCGAGTTAAAGCTATTATAATTGTTTCATGTGCACTGATCAAGAAATGGTAGTGTCATTGAATTAAATTTCTACACCCATGATGGGTGACCCATGGCCATGCTTTATATGAACTTACTGTTCAAAACATTGCCATACGTTTGAATTGCTCTATTATCATAATGTTCTATTATAATGTGTTATTTGAAATATGTCTTCGTACTCGTAGATATATTATCCTATGTCAACTTGTTCTTGCCTTTTTTCGACAGCAATTAATCACATTATTCTTTGCAGTAAATAGTACACGGTTGCTTCAACTTGTCAACATAATTTAATCAACATCATCAGATAATAATAGGTAACACATTACCACCGAAACATTTCATTGTTTCGTTAAGGTCCGATGCATAGTCCAACAATGTTGCACAATGTTGGATGGAAATAAATTCAAACCTCATCCAACATCTTCCAACATCTTCCAAAATTACCCAACATAGTGTTCAAACGAGGCCAACAATGTTGCATCCAACAATGTTATGATGTTGGACCAACAAATTTGGCTTCGCGCGTTTGAACGGGCCTTTATATTCTCAATTGAATTGAGACACAGGTCAGTAGGTCACATTTACGGAACACACTGATATTTCTGCGTAGACGATGCGAAACACTATCTTTTCCTCTCTGTAATGTTCCCAATTATGAATTCCTCTATCTTGTAAGGAAATTTTTCGCCTTCCAGCCTTCGAAGCACTGAGTGCAATTTCAATTTGGCAAACTGCCTTGATACGTAATTGTAGTATATTTCTTTGCGCTTTGGCTGACGAGTTAATCAGACAACAGGCAGGATCTTGCTTACAATCTATTGCATATAATTTGGGTTGCATATCTTTGGCGGTCCTTTCTATAATAAATCTAAGCCACTAATTTACAACACTTTCTTCCTGCCTGTTTCCCAGCAGATCAAAAACGAAAACCATCGCCGGAGTTGGTTCATATATAAGCAATGCGTTCCATTGTGGTTCTTCCAAATTGGAACCACAGACCACAGTGCATTGCTTATCTAACAGATTGAGATTTTGCATAGCTGTATCAAATTAGTCTGCTGCCTTGCTCGCTCGGTGTAGGTTCGCTCGCTGCGGCAGCAACAAGATAAAATATGAGCGGGTGATTTGTGTGAGCATTGGGCAGTTCAGGCGGTGCAGAAATTTTCTTTTTCAAAATCTCTCACTTGCTTCTCAAGAGGTAATGACGTATGACGTAATATTACTCTCTGATCTCTACGTATAACCGGATTGATATTATATATTTCAAGATGGCGAACTACTCAAGAGCGAGCATTATAAATATGGGCATGTTTGTATAATTTTTCGACGAACATTATACATCAAAGCGACGGAATTTTTACTTTTGTAATATTTTGAACATGACAAAAATTGAGAGATTATTTATTAAATTATTATTCGACATTTACAAAAACGTTATTGACAGATTGACTTGACTTCACCTGCTATATATCAATCTCATTTGAACCAGGAAACAAAGTAAGCATGTTTATAAATACTGCACGAATATCCTGCATCGTGTTATACTGGTATATTCGATTTAAATAGTATAATGATCCATGGACAACTAGGAATTTCTTTCTCAAATTGTTGTAACCGAGTGCAAACTGGGGGGCTAATTAGTGGGTGTGACAAGAAATAGAATATATAAACAATAAAATGTAGCTGAAACTCAGCAAACATAAGGAGTCAACCTGTAGGTCCTAACTATTTTTAAGAGATTATGTCTCTTTTAAAATTGTTGTAATTTGCAAAATCCCACATTGATGTTGTGAAACTGTCATTTCTCCATCCATTTTGTGTCTTAATTGGTACATTCATTACTATTACTAATTTTTATGTCTATTATATCTGCCTTTAACATCTAATATGTTATTATATAATAACGCAATGATTCAAATTGTCCCGTACTATATATTCTCCGATTATGAGGAGAAATGGCAATGTTCAAAGTTTTTCACAGCAACCATGACAATTCTAGATATTTGCTCAGATACACGTACGCTTAGTGTACCTATTTTTAACTTATCCTGCTGGTAAATGATTTACAACCCTAACCGTGAGCCGTTATTGCCGGTAATTTTAATTTGTTTTAAGCTCAAATCTGTAGCTAGCTAGGAGCTAGCTGCTTTCTGCTGACATTTGTGAGAAGGTACCAAACAGGCAAAAACAACATGTCTGGGTGATACAATACAATTATTAGTTCGTTCGTGTTTGGATGGCCTGATCCAAATTTACTGAGATTTGAGTTAATTGTGCGAAAGAACTTCGAGCCGAAGGCGAGTGATTTTGCGGCTTTTCTTAACTTACTTTATGGTTTCCGTGTTTTGGATGGCCGCAGAAGGCAACATATATTCAAGAGTATAGAATCGAGACTATAGTCGAGTGAGAACATCCAAAAAGAACGAAAGCCAAAATGCAAGTGTATGCTAGGTGGTTCGGTTCGCTAGTAGGGGAGCTCTGCTTATTTGTTTTACCTTTCCTTTTGAGTCCCAAAACACAAAATAGTGGTAGTGCAGGTGATACAGTGCTATGGTTTCCGTGTTTGGATGGCCTGAACAAACACGCGGGAGATAGAGAGAGTTAAGAAAAGCGCGCGGAGCCGAAGGCGAGTGGGCGATGATTTGGCTTTTCTCTCGAGAGCATAACATTAAATGTTTGGATCAGGCCATCCAAACACGGAAACCATAAAGTAATTGTTTTATAAAATAACAACAACACGATAGTCTTCCGTGTTTGGATGGCCTGATCCAAACACGGGTTTCGACCAATCAGAGCACGCGTTATATACATGTTATTTTATAATGTTATGTCATCCACGTGTTGAATAGTTATGCAAAACTGAATACCTAACTAAGACTAAATCCATATATATTTAGGTCTGTATGTTTGTCAGTGGACAACTAGACAACTGTTTATATATTTCAGGACAATTAATTTCACACAACTTTATTTAAACATTACGTATAATGATATACATGTCCATATATCTATCAGGAGTATCTAATTAAAGTTAATAAAAATATTGAAAGTCAACATCAGATCAATCAATCTTCAAGTTAAAGATTTTAGTCAGCCAGATTTCACCAAAGGTTTCAAAGCAAACTCAGTTGTTCCAACCCAGTTATCTTCTGTTGAGATCAGTCGCCAATACTGAGCAGTAACAGGAACTGTAAGATTATGAGTGACCATATCCTCACCAACTGGATTTTGAATTTTGGCTACCTAGATATCGGGTACAAGATGATTTAGTAATTTACATCAAAGTACAGGTTCTTGATGTCTGTCTGCATTAATCTTAACAAATCCAATTCCCTAACAAGTGATAATTTGATAATATAAGTGGAAGACCCGGAATTGAGATAATATTTATCTTTGAAAAATAGGGCAGATACATGCATGGGACATCTATAAGCAGTTTCAGTTAAGACAATTTAGTCGAAGTAAAATTATATAATTTTCCATAATATATACCTTCCTCCATGTTTTTTTATCACTTTCATCCACAGAGTATTCTAAATCCATAAAACCATGTCCTTGTTTGGTTTCCGAACCCCAAGATGGTATAAAACCTCCAGCCACTGTGACTGATGTGACGAAGACAGGACGAACATATGTTGTTTGAATATAGCTCCCGTTCTTTGCTGTTTTACTACCCCAACCACCAGTGTCTGTTCGACCGTCAGTCAAAGCAGGTGATGTGACGTAATACAATGGATTATAGTAACCACTTTCCAGCACATAGTAATCATTAAGTAAAGATAGCATGGTGTCTTCTTTTATCTAACAAATAAACATTTTTAACTTCAAATTAACCATTTGACGTGTAAATATGGGTTTTTCTAATTCAGCTAGATGACTTCATGCTGTGTATGGTCATTTGATACTTGATAGCAGTCTATCAAATGACCATACACAGCATAAAATTGATACATATAGTATGCTTATACTAGAAATACATGCATGCAGAATCCCCTCGCCCACTCGAACCAAGCAATTAATTTATACTCCTCAAAATTAAAGTTATTGTAACATAAAGTATTGAGTCGATCACTGCAACCATGGTAACACGCAACACTGTATTTTTCTTTTATTTTTTGTACAAAATAGTAAAATAGTGATAAGATTTGTACTTTTAACTATAAAATTATCAATTGCCCAACTATATATATCGTAAGCTATTATATATATAACGTATGCTATTATGCGCCCCATTTTAGCTTTGATTTACTGTAAAATTCAACCTTAGACGTTTCACAAAGCCTTTCGAATTTTCATAAAACTTCAACTGTTTTTTGTACAGCTTTTTTATACTTCAGCACTTCGTTTTTGTCTTTGAAATGAAGTTTTTGAGATCATATATTGTTTCCTATTATAATGATTTGAATGATTAATACTAAAATACCTTTAAGTTTAATTTTAATGATGTATTAACCACACAGAGTGAACTGCGCCTTTGGAAATCCACGAACTATACTGCATGGCAATAGCAAGTATGCAAAATAGACAATTAGCTACCCGTTTAAAACGCTTTAAAATTCGAATATCTTGTTCTTTTTCGGTCTTTTGACTGTTTTTATCTCCTTTTGTGTTTAGCAAGTGAAAGTCCTCTAAAAATTATTGCATAAACTATGGATAAAACATGAGTTGTGTGTTCCTCCATGAAGTTTCAAAACCTTGATCGTACCGGCACCACATAATATTATTCACATTAATCTGGTAAATACCTTACCTGGACCCCTGGTAATCCTGGTTCTCCAGGCCCACCCTAAATATATCATACATAGTTAATTGCACTAAGTTAAGGTATTTAATTTCGGCACTGAACAGACTTTTCTATAGTTAGCTTCAGAAATACACAGACAATATTTATTAGTACTATTTTTACGTAGAAATATAAATATTTAGTCCGATTTTTTCAGTTCGCTTATGCGTAATTTGTTAATTCCAATCATATTCGTAACTATAGACATAATATTCATTACTATAAATACAAGTACAATCTTAAATGTCGAAACTATATACGGCAAGCAGGACACGTGCGGGTACCTCCCGCATTTTAAGAACACAAGCTTGCAAAATTACCACATTCCAAAACTCCTACTAGAATTGTAAATCTGTGGAACTATGTATGTAAATCTGCTCCTTCCAACTGCTACGACACCCTCTCCTCCTTTAAAACATACCTACACAAAACTTACCACCACCTTACTGCCATTGTCTACATTCCTGACCTATTCCTAGCTCGCACTCACTGCTCACGACTGACTAATATCTTCCATGTCAGTCACGCTATCTCTCCTCTCTCTTAATCTTGTTCTTCATGCTTTCCATTCCCCTTCCTTTTTTGCTATTCTATATTCTTGTTGTTCTGTTTGTACTATTATGTCTAATGGTGACCACCACGCACTGTGGAACTTGGTCTCGTTTGTGCCGCGCCACTTTTGGCTCTTTCTTACATTATGTTATTCTCGTGTTTGTTAAGTATGTTAGTCTGTGTTAGTTATGAACAATAATGTGTAGTTATTCGTGTTCCAAATAAAGCTGTTAAAGAAGAAATGTTTAACCTTTTGCCCATCATCACCAGTATCTCCAAGTTCACCCTATAAGAAAACAAATAGAACACACAAATCTAACCGGGAAAGGTCGCGATGGACGCTTCTTTTCAGTATTGGCTGTCGGACAGGAAATGAAATTGTGGTCCGTCGATTTCAGTGCAGAGTCCAGTTGCAAAAAAACGAGCCACGAGTTTATATATATATATATTATTGTAAAGCTACAAAGCTAGTGTACTAAACATTTGCGGGTACCACCCGTGAGGAAGTTTTACTGCCATTGAACAAGGTAATTGAAAATGAAACATAAATTAATATACTATACATATTCTTACTATTAGAGTGATGTCAGTGTAAGGAAACGATTATTAATAGAATTTGTAAGAATTATAAAGCACGAGAAGAAAATCGTTTTCATACCTAACCGAGATCAAAGTAGTTTTGAAAACTCACATTTACTTACACTTTACTTACATTTTACTTACACTTTACTTACATAGATTCCGGATTCTCCTTGGATCCTACCAGGTTCACCCTATAAAATGACGAGTCAAATCCATACAGTAGCCGGAACAAATTTTGAATACAATAATACATCAAGTCTATTCGTAGTTACTTAAGAAATATAATTCAATTATATGTAAAAGTTTAAGTAAATAATAATCTAATAACTATAATACTGATTCGTGTTAATTGGCGGTGTATATATGAACCTAAAGAACTTTTTAGAGGACCTAACACAAAGAGAACTAATCGATGTTTGACCATAGATTAGAAAAGACTATAACTTATTAATGCATGGTTCGTCGGTGTTAAAAAAGAGAATTCTGAAATAATCATAGTGATAAACTGGTAATGATAATCATGATAATCATCATGATGATGATGACGATGATGATGATGGTGATGATTTATATTTACCTTATCGCCTTTCTTGCCAGCAAGACCGCTTTCACCTACAACTCCCTGTAAATTAAAATACCGTTTTGTATAGGCGCACTAATCAATTTTTTCGTTTATTTCACATACCGGCTCATAGTAGTATCCTGACGTACGTGAAACGATAATGGATATGGTCGTTCAGTATGTTTCATATGTTCCTCTAGGTAATGTCCTTAATATACATGGGAAAAAGTTCGCCTGGTGTAAACCGGCTTTACCAGCCGAAAATGTAACCAAATGCTTAACAGATTATTTATTCAATACAGATATCCTTTATAAAATGCAAATAAAAATTACTCACCGTTTCTCCAACCGTTCCTGGCCAGCCCTAAGAGTAAGTTAATTATACGTTTTAGTTTGTCATGGCATAAAACGTCCATGATTAAGATGGCCAAATTCGAAAATATTATAGTTTGTGCAAACGTAGATTCAATTAACGTTATTTGCCAAGACGGTGTGAAGCAGAAAAAATGTCAGTTGTAGATTCTATTTCTTGATCAAGCGACCCAATATCTACAATTTACACTCACTCAGATTTAATTTAGGAATAAAATACTGAAGCATATCTAAATATAAAAAAACCCTCGAGACGATTTGCTTGTATTGTGGCAATAACAGACTTTAAATAAGATTTCAGTTGTATTTCTAGTTAAGCTTTCTTTCGTTTCATATTCCCACCTTTTCTCCTTTCCTTCCTGGGAGTCCAGTTAACCCACGCCCACCTTTATCACCCTAAAAAATGAAATATACACTATCCATGGTCCCGCCTCGAAGATAACGTTACTCAATTGCATTTAAACTGACATAAAATTTGAAGGCCTCGCCTTCCACCCATTTACTCTACCCTTTATTTTCATCCATTCACACTTACATTCGAGAGGTCAATATCGACAGTCAATATATAGACGGTCATTATAAAAGTTCATTATAGACTTATAGTTTCCAATACGCTTCCCCGCGGGGAAAAAGTGGCCTGACATTGAAGTCACCTGAAGGATTAAGTGCGCGCAGGGATGTAGCAAAGCGTATGTCGAGTGGGGGGTGGGTGTACCCCCTAACTTAATAATAAATTTGGGAGCATGCAGTATAGCGTGCTATGGCGGTTAACGGTTAAATACAAATACCTACCGCTCGGCCTGGTAATCCATAATCTCCTTTTAAACCTCGATCTCCCTGAAAATATTGGTGATGTTCAATTTATAATAAAAGTACGGTGAATGTTACAGGAGGCGTCAAGGCAGAGGAATGAATATATTTCCTCCAATTTTCATACAAATGCATGAGATATATATGCACTCAACTATTCCTATTATTATACCTAACGATATTACTCTTATGGTTAGATTTAATAGGTTAGTACATGGTAAATATTTTCCCATAAATATTAGTTCAAAACATTTGCGCATGGTGAAGTCCTCTTAACATAACGAAAAAATGTTGTTCAGTCGGCCTGTTGTATTCGATTTTGTTAAGGCGTAAATTTACTTTTTATTGAGCAAAATATATCCGGTCCAAATTTTTATTCGAAATTTATCCGGAACGAATTAAAAACTGTCCGAAAATTGAACTTCCGAAATACTTGCTGAAAAATATTCCAGCAATGTAGTTCCGGCATCCATGCCCCCACCTCCACTAAAGGAAAAAATGTGATTTTAGTTTTGAACTTTTGATGCTAACTTGGCTAATACTTTTTATTGTTTAACATTTGATAGCATACTGTATGTGATAACATACCTTTACACCAGGTGTGCCCAGTGGACCATCTCGTCCTTTCAAAACTTTTAATATCTGGTTATAAATAATATAATGAGGTTTATTACTATATTTAGTTTTTTACAAGTTGTGCATGATGGTATACGATGAGTGCCACATCTTGTAGTACGAAACTAAATAGCAATAAAGATGCCTGTTGTAGTTGTTTGTAGATGCCTGTTTGTAGATGCCTAATGATTAACGAGTTAGAGCAATTCAAGTTGCAGTGAGAAGTGTTCCTCTAAAGCAAGTCTGTATGAACAACAATATTAATTAATATATCAATTTCATGTTACAATAAAGAAAACATAATTTATACTTACGTCATTTTTCTTTACACAAACCAACTTGGATAATGTTTGTGATTCAGCAGCAACGAATGCTAAAGGCAACAGAAGAAACAGGTTTGCCAGCTTCATGATGAACACTTAGTTCAGACTCTTGTTGCTGTGCGTTAAAGTTGTTAAGATTGGAAAACATGGTGTAAAATATATGACTTCATCT
Source organism: Trachythela sp. YZ-2020 (assembly GCA_016169945.1). Classification (NCBI taxonomy): domain Eukaryota; kingdom Metazoa; phylum Cnidaria; class Anthozoa; order Malacalcyonacea; family Clavulariidae; genus Trachythela; species Trachythela sp. YZ-2020. Next base: position 396,318 of record JADLSH010000204.1, on the reverse strand, counting down.
AACGTAGACAACGTCATGGTAGATTAAGATGTTGACAGCTCAAGTCTTGAACTTGGCTAGAAATTTTTAGTTTTGTTTTTCAATCACGTTTCTCCAACAATAATCGTAATCTCACCGACACAAGGTCGAGTCATGTCATGGACTTGTAATGCATTCCTAATCGAGTTAGGATCTATTACGTGGAAGAAATTGCGCGTCCTCGGGGTTGCGCGTGTCGACATATCTCGAGATTCGAGAATATTGTCGAGAATCAATTATAGCTAGGGTTTTTAGTTTGTGCGGGTACCAATGAAACTTTGTGGTGTCAGCGTCGACTGCATGATAGTATCCAATACACCATAATGTTTTATAATGTTGACCAATTTAAATATTTAATTATTTTTTATATCCATCTAAATTATTTTTTCTTGCTTCGATTCTGAACGAGGCTAAAAAAGGCTTCAATAGAAAAGATTATTCCGTAAAGTAGCAACTGTTATGAAAGTGCATGGGGTATGCATGGATAAGACGGAAATCCATAGCAAAAATGCCAACGGCTGTGCTTCGATTAAGTGGATGAATTTGCGCAGGCATGCACAAACGAGAATGACAAAACAAGCGTTTTTATGCACATATGGTCATTTAAATGTTCACTAGACCTAAAGCTCTTTTAAATATTGCTTTCTCTTATAACTTTCTTGATATCATCTCAAACTTATTAATAATTAATGATTGGTCAAAAGCAATGAAAACCAACTTCATCAAGATATCCAAACATCTTGAAGTTTTTTAAAAATTTCGGCTTCAGTTTTTCAACAAACTTTAGTTCTTTGTGTTTGTATATCATGATTGAGAATGGTTCTTCGGGTTCAATATATTACTACAAGATCATATATACCCCCCACAAACTAGTTTCGAGCTACTGTCTGTGTCTCGACCCTTTGTCCTCGAAATGTTGTCATCGACCCTCTATTCTTGATCCTTCCGACTTTTATAATTAATTTTATTTCCTTGTTAAACAGCACTGGAATTAAGACAAACACTGGCAGGTTAATTATAAAGTGTTATCAACATGGGAACTTTTTCGTTGACTGTATTTTCAAGCGCAATATTAATAGGTTATCAACATGGGAACTTTTTTGTTGGCTGTATTTTCAAGCGCAAAATAAGCCAAAATCAAATATAATCTTTCCGCATTAACTCTGGCATTGTACGTAGAAAACATACAACGAAAGGTTCAGTATCTTGAGTTATTGAGCCAGAGAATTTAATTCAATTTCAGTAGCCAGTTTATATGAAAAGAAACATTCGTCAAAACCTGAAGATGCAAGTTCAAATCTCGCTCGGGAAAGACAACGAGCGTAGCTACATCTTAGATTCTCTTTTCACTTTAATAATATTTCAAAGGACATGCGTTCTCCAAGAAACAACAGAGGCGTATATATATTGCGAGACAATTAGGGAGTCAAGGGTGACCGAAAAACCCCCAAGAAATGGCCCCACGAACTTAAGGGCTAGCTGTTCATATAAGCTCGGCTGGCTTGCTCGCCTAAGACTCAGCGCATGTTGAGATCCCGGCTCATATATATATTTCTAAAATTCATTAATTATTCATAGGCAAAATACAAAGGAAACTCATGACCCGTAGCGGATCTATATATTTGATATAGACTTGCTCAAATTTTCTCCTTCAATTTTTACAGCGTAGATAACATCAATCTTCAAAATTCCAACGCCAGTGAGCGTACAAAACGAGTCATTTTAGAAGTCATATACAAACCTTACAGTTCGGCCTTTATCAGATCTAAAACACTCGGCTGCGCCTCGATGTTTTAAATCTGATAAAGACCTCTTGTGCGGTTTGTATATATATTACATATTATACGTTTTTGAGATTTGTAGATCGTGTTCCAGCCCGTGCTTTATTCCACCTAGAAACCGACAAAAGTGTCTAAACAAGTACGATCAAATTAACGAAACTCAACTATCTCTTCAAACACTTTCCGAAAATAAAATAGCATTTTGCCGAAACAAACACGGGCTATAGCGCTTGCCGTGGTTGTCCGCCTCATATGAAGCAAATGAAAAACTATAGCAAGCAAAGAAAGCCAGCACGGTTTACCTGGCCAGACCGACAGCCAGGCTCGTATTAGCAGCCACTGTAACGTATTAGAAACCTCTAGAATTCCATTCTCTGCTGCATGGTACACTTAAATGCTTAACCTATATAAGGGGTCCGGTATAACGTTTCTGGACTGGAGGTCATGAGTTCTAGAGTTATGCGACATGCCCAGATAACTGCAGAGTGACGGTATTTATATACTCGTTCAAGAGCTGCCCCGGATTAAGCACCGCCCCCAAATAAACCCAGTCAGTAAGGACTAACAGAGTAGCAATTTTATGAAACAGTATATCAGAGAGTGCTAAGGATGAAAGAATTCAAAAGACATTTAAGAAGCATCTTAAAACGTGTAATTTGAACGACATTGATTTTGTAACTTGCATGAACAACAAGAAACCAAATTACGCATATTTCAAGTAGATATTTACAAAGTATACGCTATTTATATATATTGTTTTAATTGAACATATAGTAGGTTTAGGTTAAGGAATTGTTAAATAGTTAATTAGGATACACAATCCCATCAGCATTTATGCTGCAGTATAACATTTCAAAGTAGTCAAATTTACGTATTTGTACATCTAAATTTTGCGCAAATTTTTCATGAATACAGCACTCTTAAGCAACGGTGTCATTCTTCAATCTGACAGGATGAATTTTCAAGGCTTTTGCTGCTACCCTATATAATGCTTTAAACTGCAAAAACGAGCATAAATATCTGTACTGCATATTCGAGTTTCTAAGCAATCCAATTAATATTGCGCAGATGTTTTCTGAATATTATACGCTTAATCGTGTCTTCAATATATATTTTAATTGTCTTTAAGTGATTTTTATGCGTTGATTTGCCAAGACGCGGTGTCACCCATAGCAGCGCATTTAAAATGCGCATGCATGCTGTTGCTGCCAGGCAGCAGTTTCCTTGCGATAGTAACTTTTAATTTTAAAGTAAAAAGAGATTGAAATTCTGACACTGCACGTTCGTGAATTGGCTTGCGCGAGTGGGATTCGATCTTGCATCTTCAGGTTTAATGACGAAAGTTTTAGTTGTCGCGAAAATAGTTCATACACTAACCACGGAAATTAGATTAACTCACTTAATTTGTTGTTCTCTGCAGTGTTAATTTGTTGTTCTCTGCAGTGCCAGAATAGATGTGGAAAGATTTAATTTGATTTTGGCATAATTAACACTTTACAATGACCTGTCAGTGTTTGTCTTAATTCTATTGCTGAGTTGCTGCTAAAACGGAAAATCAAAAATCCTTTCCACAGGTACTTCTGAAATTGATTATCTTATTCGTGTAAGCCGTTTAATATCTAAAATTAATCTTGTCTTAAGTGCTAACATTAGGTCAACTCCTCTTGACCTGTTTTAATAACTTGGCATGCACATACATAGGAATTACTAGCACTGACAACTAGTTATTAACTTGGGCTATCACTAACAATTCTATGCTGACATATTGTTTTCTCTTCTTTCTCGCTCCTTATTTGTGTATTTAAATTTTGTAACCGTTTTAGTAAATTTGTAATATATATATATAACTCTATTGTAAACAAGTTTAAACGCTTTGAAGATGTTGTGATGTAAACAACGAAACGTAAGCAAATGAATTTTATTCTTTTATATTAAATGTCTTGTTTGAAAGTCATTTGCTGGGCTTTTATATTTATATTTATATTTATATTTATATTAAGATAAATCAGAAGGTCGAGGCAACTATATGATCGAGGACAACTTTTCGAGGACAAAGGGTCGTGGTACATACGTGGGTAGTATTTCCAGGGTAGCTGGTTTTGAAGTATTTTTGAACCCGAAGAAGCATTTATCATCATATACAAACATAGAGAAGTTTGTTGAAAACCGAAGTGAAGCCGAGACTCTTTAAATAAATTTCAAGACATTTGGTATATCCTGATGGAGGTGATTTATAAATTAGCTTAAAGCATTTATATAAAACAAATTATGAGATAAATCAATACTTAAAAGAGCTTAGTATACAATGAATATTTCTACGATTAAGCGCAAAAAACGCTTGTTTTGTCATTCCCGTTTGTTCTCTCCGCGGCAAATTCCCTGTGATAACCCTTCAGCATTATATGCCTGGTCGCATTTAACATAGAAGAAATCGTGACTCCTGGGATGACGACAAATTTTGAATGGGGATAATAGTACAGTAGAACGTTAATTCTATTTAGCGAAAATTAATTATTGTTACCTCCGCTTGGAGGTTATGTTTCACCTGGGTTTGTGTGCGTGTTTGTTTGTTTGTTAATAACATGAAATAATATATGGTATAACTACGTTTGGTTATCTAAGAATTTTAATATCAGAAAATATATAAAGCAGGTTTACGTGTCTCCACCTCGAGACCCTTTCCAGTTCATTTTTTACTCTTGACATTTTACCCTCGATCCACATCAAATCCACCATTCGTGCCTCTCGAGCCTCGAGATATATCGTCATTACCAAGAGTCACGATTTCATCTACGTTTAATAACTGCGACCAGATTATTGTTTAGATTAACAAAAATAAAATTTCTTGCCAAATCAAAACTTGAGCTTTCAACATCTTAATCTACCATGACGTTGTCTAAGTTAGATGAGATCATATATTTTGCACCATGTTTTCCAATCTTAACAATTTCAACGCACAGCAACAAGAGTCTGACCTGATTGTTCATCATGCAGCTGGTATTGCTGTTTCTTCTGTTTGCTTTAGCATTCGTTGCTGCTGAATCACAAAACCAAGTAATTGACAATGAACGTATTTGTGTGGAGAGAGGAGATGTAAGTATTATTTATTTTAGAATCTACTAATAATTTAGTCCCGGTAAATTGATGCAGCCAAATTTTAAGAAAGAAGAGTAAATCCATTACTGGATTTGTTAAGTAAGTGTAAGATGTGTCGAGTACAATTAAAAGTAATCAAATAATTATATTTTGTAATTTGTATTATAAATTTGCATGCTTTTCATTTTTGCTCAGTGAAATTTGCGCAATTTTATTTTGCAGAATATTAAATGCCATATTTTCAGGAGTTTTTAATTCGCGCCACAAGATACCGCATAAAATTAGAACCTAATTCACACTGAAGTAGCAGGTCAATATACATTGTAAAAGATGTCATGCAGATTAGAATATTGGTAATTCTGTCATAAATTATTTTCCAGTAGATCATTTTTTACTGGGTTACGATACCAAACCTCTTGCGTGCATGGGATATGTTTCGGAACAAACCTTTTGTATCTCAACAAGACATTAGTAATTCCAAAAACGGTAAACATTTTAAATTCGTTTGAAAATAAGATTCATTTTAAGAAGGGTATAGAGTCATGACTTAGTATAAATAACACTGCCTTCTTGATTACAGCTCTTTTTACATATAAAAATGAATGACATACACTAGCATGTCCTCGTACATGCAGTTGTCATTCTCTTTCTATTCATTTTAAATAGGCATTGAAACTGTTATCAGGCCGTGATGGTTACCCAGGCCAGCCAGGAGTGAAGGTATACGGAAATGTTTCCTTTCTAGCTTCTTAGATTAAATATATAATATACCTGGTTTTGTAGGAACGTTAAATCGGCCGTAAGACTATATGCAGTTTACTGTTTGCACGAATTAACTAACTAGGTGTGACATAACTAGGTTCAGTTGGAAAAAATAATCCAGTCTGTGTAAACAATTCTAGCGTTTCTATTTAGGGTGATCAAGGTCCAAACGGTAATGTTGGAGTACCGGGCGTGAAGGTAGGGAATCAAGTCAAAGTTTCAAAGAAATCCACTGTTAGGATTAGAATTTAAGGTTTTGAAATGACATCTCATATGACGTACGTTGTACCATTAGCTAATATTCAATCCATTGGTTTAGTGGAGGGAGGACTCGTCCATTGACAGGCCTTGTTAATATATTGCATGTTGACCTGGGGGGGGGGATGAACTTAACCCCACTATATTTTTGTAGATTGCATAATCTTAACCTGCGAAGTTCTTTGGAACTGTACTGTTAAATAGATCGATTTCAGTAATCTAATCAGTAACAAGACGCCGGCTCAGGCGTTCACTACGGCTGGGGATGACACCATTTTCATACGCACAAAATGGATAAAGCATCAGGATAAAGATGCATCAATAGAAACAGCTAATCTTAATCTGACTGGATAGAAGACGCTTAAGTACGTTGATATTTTTGTGCTTGTTAATGCAAGCTTGTAATTTTCTTTTTTGAATGTAAATTGAACATAATACAATCACTGCCTGTGCTTATAACTCTGGGTAATAACCCAATACCGACCCCTATTTAAGTCCTTGAAGCTAGCACACTGGCATCTCTTTCCCCAAAACAGGGCCGCCATTTTTTGTTACGTGTTATAATTCTACACATAAACTCATTTTACACCAGACATGATAGGATAAGCTGTACATGGCTCGTTATTGACAGCAACGTAACACTGACTGAAATAATGGATATTATATACAATGTACAGAACCATGATACGTCAATTCTTGATTAGTGATTCCTGAAGTATATATACTATCCTTGAGTAGTAGTGGTCTTGATAAAAGGAAATTTGGGTCTACAAATATAGTAGAAATAAAGTTATGATGTGTCAATCAATCCAATTTGCATATTGTTGCAAATATAGCACAATTGGAGGTGCTGGGTACAGTAAATGCTCGTTTTAGCGCCGCTCCCGGTTAAGCGCCGCACTTAGGATTAAAATAATTTAATAAGCGCCGCACCTGTCTAGCTATAGTGCGGCGCTTAATCGGGGTAATAAAGAGTTTAAGCTTGACGTTTACCGCAATCGGCTAGCGCAATTTTTTGGGGTGAACCTTTAGTCGAAAATTATTTAATAAGCGCCACTCCCGGTTAAACGCCGCTCCCGATTAAGCGCCGCACTCAGGATCAGAAAAATTTAATAAGCGCCGCGGCGCTAAAACGAGCATTTACGGTATATTTATTGTATCTCAGTATCTTACAAGGCATATATCAAGTTTCATGTAGCATGCGAAGCAGTCGCTTTATTTTTGAGTGGTTATTTTATAAATGGGCGATAAAATAATCGGGCGGAAAAATTAGGGGACGGATAAAATAAGCGAGCGGAAAAATTTAAAAATTTTCATTTTACCCAAGAACTATTTAACCTGGAACAATATCCCTATTAATAACGAACTGCCTACAAACATCAACGCTTTTAAAAGTGCTGCATTAGCTGCACTAAAATCATCGGTATAAATTTGACATGACACTTTTATTGTACATTTTTCTTTATTTTTAAAGTTTTTCATATATATAGTTCATAGTTATTGTATATACATATATAAGCATCTCCTAGTATAGCGTAAACTGATTTAGGAGTATCTGATTAAAGATTAAAGAATAAAGATAAGTGCGAATATCTCAATAATAGCACATAATACCAATACTTGATATGTTCTGTAGGTAGTCACACGCGAGTTGTACTGTTGTGGCACACGGGGGCTCTCGTGCATGTACGTGCTCGAGTGCCGTAAATATAGCTTGGCGAAGTCCGTTTACGGGCCCGTAAATATAGCCACTTTGTTTGAATATTAAAAGGGAATCAATTAAATCAAAGGCGACATGACATACTTGAAACTCATTAACTCGAATTTGAATGGCATTCGAACGTGACATTGTGCGTTTCATAGACAATTAAGTGAGAAAATAAATTTGAGTTAAGAGTAAGTAAAAGTTTGTAAAATGTACCTGCATGTTCAGTACATACATACATTGTTCAATTCGAGGTTTCTTGAGCAGTTGAATCTTCATATTTTCAACAATAAAACATGTTTTTCGCTCTCCACCCCGTGTTTAATTTTTCATCTTGAACCAAATATATCAGACAGTTTTTGTTTGAAGGTGCTGTTTGAATATTTTTGTTGCTCTCAGACAAACTGTCAAGAAATCAATAAACATGTCGTATTTGTGTAGGTTTTTGTCGTTGCATCGTGACAGCTTAAAAACTATAGACATAGTGTTATCTAAATCAATGCCAATTAAATTTAATTTTTTGCACCTAGAACTGTGGATAAATTTTGTACAGTATATTTCAAACTCAGAAACAGCTACGAATCTTTTATTCGCCGTTTATGTCCCTTTGTCATTTGTTAGCTGACTTTTTCCCGTCTCGTTTAGGTCTACTTTTTCTTGCTTTCTGACATACTTTGGATTTAAAGCGGCATTTTAAACCTACGCTTTGCATTTTGCCAGCCGTAGTAATCAGTGATCCTACTGTTAGATCATTTATGTAACCAGCATTAAATAACTTCGCTATGTTATAAGTTAAATCCTTTCTTCATTTTAAAAACACTAAATGAATAATTGCCAGAGCCAAATATAGATCAGTTGGAATTTTCCAAGTTATACGTATATATCAAGCAATCTAAACGTAGCCCACATTAACATACGCAGCCTTAGGAACAAGTTAGACGAAGTAAAAGTTTTAATGCAAGTATGCCGTTTTGACATCCTGGCGATTACAGAAACACATTTAAATAAAAAGATATCAAACAAGCAACTCGAAATAGACAACTATAAAATTGTAAGAAGGGACAGAAATTCAGGAGCTGCTGGTGAGGGATGTCTTGTTTATATAAACAATCACATTTGTTCTTCGCGTCTTAAATCCCTAGAGGTTCTTGAAATAGAGGGAATCTGGTTAAAGATCCCGATAAACTCCACTGTCCTCATAGTAGGAATCCTCATCCTAGTAGGAGTCCTCATTATAATGAGTTCTTTGGTAACTTTCGACAAATGTTCGAAAGAGTATGGATGAAATACAGGAACGTTATGATAGTGGGTGATTTCAACTGCGATTTTTTTCGTAGGGAAGGTGATATCATTCTGTCAACTTGTGGGAAGAGACTACATAACTTATTAATCCAATTTGAATATTCGGTAGTCAATAACCAACCAACCAGAGTAACAAAAGACACTTCTACTCTAATTGATCTCGTGATAACCAGTAAAGCAGAACTAATTAAACATACAAGGACGTTAGAGTTGGGAATATCAGATCATAAGCTGGTGAATGCTTGTTTGGTGACGAAAACAAAAAGACCACCCTCTAAGATTTTGAAAGCGCGTAGTTACAAACATTTTGACCAATCTAAGTTTGTTAAAGATATCGAAGAAGCTCCCTGGTCAGTGGGTGCAACTTTTGATAACGTTGATGACTGTTATCAGACATGGATGGAACTTTTTAATGGCATATGTGATAGGCATGCTCCCTATAAGGAAATTAAGATAAGACGAAAGACCCTTCCATGGCCAACTCCACAAATAAGACACAAGATGAACGGGCGGTGCAAAACACTTCTAAAGACTAGACAAACAAAGAGGGACGAACTGTGGGCAAAGACTTACTTTAAAGTTATACTACCCTCAATCACATATGGGCCCGTGATATGGAGATCATGTGGAAAAACGGCCCTATTCGATGAACTAAAGCGTATACATGTATACATGTACGGGCGGCCATACTGATTTACAAGTTGGATTTGTAAACACCGACAGAGGAAGTTCTGGCTCAAACAAATTGGAAACCTCTGGAGAAGTTATACTCTCAGAGATTGCTATTTTTAAGAAAAAATTGTTATTTTGGTCATTCCCCTATTCCACTACAGTCATTATTTTTAAAATATTTTAGTAATTATAATTTAAGAAGAAAATTGACTATCGCTCTTCCAAAGCCGAAGACTGATTTCTAAAGAAAACAATTTCGTACCAAGCAGCAGTGTTATGGAACTCCCTAGATACACTCTCCTCCGCAGAGCCTTTATACGTAAAAATAAAGTAAAAAATAAAATAAATTTTTAGGGGCGCTAAGTATGACGGGAAGATGGAAGTTTCGTTACGGCCGGTTTACAGTTCGCGCGAATACGTCACGCGAACTGGATAATTATTCGCGCGAACATAGCGAATCGGGTTTACACATTTTAAAATTCGCTCGAAAATTTGCAAACTTGCAAAAATCCTAGCTCTTGATTGGCTAAACTTTAATTCGTTCGCTGGCGACTGGCGAAAAAGTTGAAAATTTTCAACTCTTTCGCCAGTCGCTGCGAATCAAGTAGAATGACGAAATTTGCCTTAAATAACCCTCGCTCATGCTCAGTGACAAATTCGCTCCTTCGCGCGACCAATTCGCTCCTTCGCGCGACCAATTCGCGCGAACTGTAAACCGGCCTTAAGGCTCTGCCATATAATGTTTTACAAATGGCGCCAAATTACCGTGAGAGATTGGCACTAGTTCTTGCATGCCATGTCCAAATATTGGTTTAAAGACTAACACTAGCATTAAGAAAGTAAAAATATACAATGAAATCATACTATAACTTAAAGTATACAAGCCGTTTTTGAAGAAACCAGTTAGATTTATCAAGCATACATCGACATGCAAAAATCACAATATGGCGACCTTTCACCTTTCACATGATTAATATATAGTGATTTTTTGTTATAAAATAGCTTCAAAATAACGTGAAATTCATTCTACTTACCTTCAAGACTTAAATTATCAAGTGACAATTCCAAATCCTCAACTATAATGTCGTTTTCACCTCGCAATTCCGTCATCCCCGAGAACCGATCAAAATCCCTGAGAACCGAACATTATATGGCAGAGGCTTCTCCTCCTTTCCCCCCTTCGCCTCCCCCCCATGTCCTCTACTGTCCCTACTTTACCATTATTACCCTCCACCACGAAAAATGCCATTATTACTTCCGCTACGAAAACTATATATTTCCTTTGATTTTATTACTGTGAAAAAACAATTTTAACTGTGAAAAAAACAAAGAAGCCTCTGCGGAGGAGAGTGCCCTAGATAACAATACAAGAGCAATAGATGACACTATATGGTTTAAACTAGTAATTAAGAAACTGTCATCAGAAGCGATATCGCAACTGTAAGATATTTATTATTGTACAATAGGATATTATAATGTAAAGTATTATTATAGTGATAGTTAAATAGTACAGTTTGTGTACAGATATGTTAACTATATGTAAATGCACGACCACATCAGCTATGCTGTCAATTTAATCGTGTTGAAATAAATGCTTTTATTATTATTATTATTATTATTGTATATCAATTCCGTGGTTTCTTGGTTTCGGCGCCCTAACCTGAAAACAGGGAAGTCGATGACTTGAATCTAAACCGCATGAGAAGTAGGAAGTATAATATTGTTAAAATGACTCGTAGAATGACTGAACTCTTGTGCAAAATGTTCTATCCCCATGGGATGACAGTGATCACCTGCTCGGAACGTCGGACCGTTTTTGGTACCTCTTTTACTGATGAATTATTCTGGCTTTGGTTGAAACAGCCTGAAAAAAATTGAGAGAAGGCCCTTAATTGGCGTCTGGAAGATAGTAAACCGCCATTATAGCCCCTACCCCCTTATCTTTAGAAATGCTGTAACCGGACAAAGACAACCGTGTGGTTATGAAATAATACTTTAGGCTTTGAAGGAAATCATAGAATTACAGCGTGATCTATTTTAGATTTAACGAATTCTTCTTTAATTTATCAGGGTTATCCCGGCAAGAAAGGTCGACGTGGTGAACCAGGAGCGGACACTGGTGAACAGGTAATGGCTAATTAAAAAAAGTAGTTGTAGATTGATTTCACGCCGAAATTGTATTTAATTGATTTCGAGCGGCTTCACATATTTTCCATTCTAAATAACTGTTATAATCTTTCAACTTTAATTTTTATATTTTATGTTTGGTGTTGTAATTGTATTATTTCTATAATATAATATTGCACAAATATCTTTGTTACTGAGCCAGTTTTACCGCCAAAATACTTATAAATTATACAAATTCTACTATACCTACCTGGACATCTCACGTTTGAAATATCATACATTTGACGTTTTCCTTGCCTTGGTACAGGTCTTGGAATTGCTTTAACAATTTGCAAACTTGTACCCAGGTCACTTTCGTGATTAAGTGTCGTGGCTATTTGTGGTAGCGTGCTTTATTGATAATTGCTGCTGTAACACTTGGCTGTACGGGAGAAATCTGGGTGAATTTGATAAACATTATCACACTGCGCTTTGTGTATTTCAACATAAGATAGTTTTTTGGAGAGCTGTTCATATGTCCTGAACTGTGCCTGTAATTGACAATTTTTTATACTCCATTTATCACAACCGAAATCCGTCATGTGACAGCAGATTATGTTGCTGGCAAAAGGGCCACTGGGTTATCAGTATCTTAATACTGTCATGTGTCTAACCTCTTAAAATGGAGTGAAATCATTTAATCAAACTGGCAAAATTCTGGGCAGTCACATGGCCACAAATATAACCAGCGAGTACTTTTTCATACGAAAATTGCACTGGGTACGAGATCCATTAGTTTGTGTTTTAAAATTGTTGTATTAATTACTTAGGGTGAAGAAGGAGAGCTTGGTTCAATGGTCAGTTTGGATTTTATTCATTAATATAGTTCATTAGATTATGAAGAGAAATTTAGTTCATGGAAACAAAAACCATTTATATCTTAGTAACTTCTGTAAAATTTCGGCAGGGACCACCAGGTTTAGGAGGAAGACAAGGCGTGAAAGGTAATAAGGTAAGGATATGCTGGATATCACTGGAAGTTAATCACTTGGTCAACCGTTTCTCTTTTAAATTCCTCTTACTAATTTATAGTTCCAATTTCCTAATTACATTCCTAGGTTCCTTTTCAAAATTCTAAGTAACGACAAGTTAAAAATTCATCCAATTAAGGAAACTTCGTATCTGTGAATGAGCGGCAGGGCAACTACTTTGGCTCCTGGGACATTTAAGAAAAAAACTACCTTTTTTCCATGCCAACTCTGATGGTTACGTGAAATTTTTTTCTCGGCATTTCTTGTGTTTGGACAAGTAGTAGAGAGTGTTTGTAGATGGAACATTCGAACGAAAATTTATACACATTTTTAGACCTAGCAACTTTAGGCCATCTGGCAGGAATCGAACCTGCAGTCCTGCGTTTCCGATGCAGCGGTCTAACCAACTGAGCTACAGAGTCCAGTTGCTGAGCATTGAGGACAAATTCTTGTATATATGATGGGAGTGATGCCAGTACAGTATATAAAAAGCTATTACACTTAAACAAGTTTCTTTGCATTTAGCGATGTCTAACTTAAATTTAGATATATGCCGTGTGCATTTTCATGCAATATTGACTGAGATAGCTGCGTTTAAACGTGACTAAACACTTTTGGAACTGTCGAGAATTAGCTAAAAACGGCCTATTAAACTAATTTGATAACCGTTACCATTTTATCCTAAGTATTATTTAAATGAAGTGAAGTTGAAGTTAGACTAAATGTTTATTGAATAGATATGCTCTTTTATTCTAACATTTGACCTTCTAACTTCAACTTGACTTCAACTTGACTTCATTGAAACGAATACTTGCGTAAAATGCTAATGGTTATCAAATTATTTAATAGGCCATTTTTGGCTAATTCTCGACACTTCCAAAATGTTTACTCAAGTTTAAACGCAGCTATCTCAGTCAGTAAATATTGCATGAAAATGCACATGGCACGTATCAAAATTTAGGTTATTTAGGTCAAAATTTAGGTAAGTGTACTAGCAACTCAATGCAAAGGTTAATGCAAAGCAACTCAATGCAAAGGTTAATGCAAAGCAACTCTTTTAGTTTTTAAGTTATACTAAATCAAACAGTGGTACTTTTTGCCCCACCCGGTATATAAATTTTTCCATCTTCAAACACCCTCTATTAGGTGAATTTTTTTTCTTTACAAACGTCAAAATAGCTGACTGAATTTTGTGTATAATACAGTCAATTTGGACCCAATTCCTTTGCAGATGCCTCTACGTCATTGAGTATATACTACGATGGAAATGTTAAAATTTATTAAACTTAACTAACGAACTAATCAAATAAACCCAAATAAATCTTAGTTTTGTTCATTATTCAGTGCGTATTTGTTAAAGTAATTATTACATATGTAAAATTTAGAATAATTCATCCTTGATTAATTCAAATACTCGACGGAAAGTTAGCAACGTTGACCATGGTGCACCATGGGTAATATGTATAACTGGAAAACAGTCTTTACACGTGTTCTATTCTGAGTGCAACGGAATTAAGGCAAATAATGTATATTTCTCCAGTTTATTGAGACATACTATATAATAGGCGAAATGATTTCCCGCCGGATACAGAAAATTGATCGGCAATTTATTATTCGTGTTACAACTATCAATTAAAAACTCTTTCTCCTTTCAATAGGGTGACGATGGTGAATATGGTGGCCATGGAGAAGAGGTAATGTACTAAAATGGTCAGAAGTATTATAGTTTATTATGATGATGAATGAATGGTCAGAAGTACGGCTGATAACTATACACGCATGGGTTATCATTATAAAAATTCTTGACAAAACGTAAAGAGTATAACCTCACCTGCATGACAGACGATGTACCTACGAGGTTGAGCACCCAAGAAGCAGGCAAGGCAAGGAAAGGCGGCCTGTAATGCAGGAAACATTTCGCAGAAAACAGTCTGCCATGCTAGGTAGGTACAACCCGGCATTTCGGTGCGAAAATTGATTATATTTTAAAGAGCTTATAGCTATTGAAGCGATTACCATGCGTGCAATATGGTCCATGATTTTCTATTTTTCCGCGAAATCTCAATCAGGCTGTTGCCTGGAGTTCCTATTTTTGGTTAATTTTATTGTGATGTTATGATGTCATTACAGGGTGATAAAGGACAAAAAGGATACCAGGGAGACAAGGTACGTGTTGAATAAAGACAAATAATTTATCACCTTGCTTTAAGAAATAGAATACAATCATAGTTAGTGTCTGGAATTTGTTATTTGTGTACGTCTAAGGGTTTTTATTCATGCATAGTTTACTTTACTCAAATCTTTTTGGCAGATATATATTTTTTTTCACTTTTAAATAATATGATGTCGAAACATGCCAGATTTGCTTTCCACGCATTGCTTGTGCCACTTTAATAATGATTGTGCGATAATTCTGTAGGGATGGAAAGGAGCGGCTGGAAAGCCTGGTGCCAAGCGGGTAAATTTTGTACTTCGTCTAGTCTTCTTCGGTGCCGTTCAACAATTACGTCATCAATTTTTCGGCTCTTTTTAGCCCTCCCTCCCCCCACTGTCGTCACTTATCATCAGCCAACCTACCCCCATATTGATTGTGTAACTGTCATCTAACACCCTCTCCACATTTCCTAGAAGCAAAAATTAGGAAAGACTCATTATATATGTGCGCACATGAATTATTATGCTGACCTATACCTTTTAAAATATTAAGTGGTACTATCAATGTTTGTTGTTTTTATGCTTATATATATAGTGTAATTATCATTAGTAATAGTGACTGCAAAATCTGACTCGTAGTTGATGAATTTATGAATTTGTTCGCCTCTATTGATTACATAATCTTCACCGATAACCTCCCTCCCCCTATGTAATCAACTGTCATCGAATTAGGAACTCCCCTCACCCCCCTCGATGATGATGTAATTATTTGAACGGCCCCTTCGATCATAGACGTTTTTCTGCGAGAGGCAGACTATTTGGTTCTAGAATGTTGTAGAAATATAAGCAAATCCATACTATATAGGTGTGTTTCACTACGAGAAGATGGTGATTAACTGTTTCATGACCGGAGGAAACAAATTCAACTTCATATCTCTGCTGATATTCGAAATAAAAAAAATTATCTTCTGAAAATAACAGAAGGAATGAACATTATTTTCTTAATCTGATAACTGACGGTTGACCACCATCTGCTGCACGATAATGTTTAGTGAAAGCCACCTATTGCTCCAAATTTATTCATTGAAGTAATCTAGTCTTTAATTTGTTTTCACACAAGAAACATAGCGCATATATAATCCAGTGTTACTTTACAAGATCGGACAAATAGGGACTCCTCGCGCATGTAATTTTGTAGCCCTGTATTTAATGCAACTTCATGCAAGTTAACCCTAGAGTGCAGCCTCACCCTCCCCAGACAGCTTGCTCGCAGGCTATTGCCGTTATGAAATAGCTTAAGAAGATTATTAGTTCATTATTTTAGTTGATTGAAGATTATTGTATTTTAGATGGGAAACGATATCGAGATATATTTGCTGAATGATTATTCCGTGGCTCAGAGTGGTTACTATAACAAACTGTATCACGTCACATCACGTGATTTGACTGATGGTCGAACTGACACTGGTGGTTGGGGCAGTGAGACAGCAAAGACTGGAAACTATATTCAAGCAACCTACAGTCGTCCTGTCTACGTCACGTCAGTTACAGTGGCTGGAGGTTATATACCATCTTGGGGTAGTCCTATCAGAGCGCATTATGGAAAACTGGATTTGGTATATTCTTCAGATGGCAACACTTGGTTGAAGGTAATTGCTGTATTATAAAACCTCAAATTATGCTTAATGCTTCCATTACGTGTAAGTTGACCACCAGATGCTTCACTTCTCCACTTAATAGAGGAACACACCTTTTGCACACTTTTACAGTATATCGTTAAGTGCCTCGGGAACAGGGGCGGATCTAGGGGTGATCAGAGCGATCACGCGACTAACGTAAAATTTGCAATTGCGCAATTAATTAATTAAATCAACCAACAGTCCAGTTATCATATTTCATGCAGTGACTTATATTCAAAGTTCGTAGTCAAGTTATCAAGTTTCACACAGCGGCCAGGCCTTCGATACATAACGCGCAGAACAGCGGTCTAGCGCGTGAGTTTTGCTCGCTCTAAAGGCAGATTCCAGCTATCTGATTGGCCAATTTGCTTTTTGCGCGTTCTGCGGGGAGTTCAGCGATCAGGGGCTAGTATACAAGGTATCCGATTGGCTAAGTTGAAAAAAAATCTGAACTCCCATTGGCTAGATTTTTCTGACCGATCAGAAGTATCAGGCTTCAGTTTATACGGCATGATTCTATGACCTTCTGATCGCAGCTTTGACCGCAAAGGTTCAATCGAAGTAGCTCGGAAAATATAATGCGAATATACTGCAATGTCTCGTAGTATTTACGAGGTCGTTCAGGCCATGTTTGAGAACAACGATGAGCAATGTCTGGTGGAAATTCAAGCTGATCTGAGGAAGCGAATCGACGATTCGCCGAAGACTTCTGTCCAAGAGCTGTTGAGCGCTATCAACAACACAAGCTTCTGCTTCGGCAGAAATTTTGGTGCCGAATCGTACATTCCGAAGTATGTTCGGGAAAGGAACAAGTCTTGTACGGCTACGACCCTAATGCAAATATATTCTATTTTAAGTACATTTATTGTGGTGATTTTCGACTTGTATTTACAGAGCAATCTGTGCGCGTGAGGCGATGACCCGCTGGCTATGTTTATGAAATTTGCAATTTTTGCATATTACTGCGGTCGAAACCCAGCCGACTAGGCGAACTGTATAAAATATAGGCATTAAGGCATTTTGTTTATGCTTTTGTTGCTTGATATTAATCGCCTAAGGTTTGGATATATATTATCGACTTCAACCGAACCAAAATATTCTTATATAAATATGATGTATTAATTTTTGAGTTAATGTGTGTTGGACCGCATGGCATGGTGATGGTGTAATACGATCTCAGATGTGATGTAAAATCAGATGTGGTCTCAAATTGTTCCTATTCTGAAATAGCCTTTGGCTAATTGGCTTCCCAGGACCAAAACATTTTATCCTTTACTCTTAAAACACGTTTTAATACTGATATTGTGTAAACTATAAATATTTGAAATGGAGATTAATATTTAACTCCATGTCTGGTTTGTTTATTAGATCTGCTGCTACTGGGAATTGCTTGTACAGCTCTGTGTATGTTAGGTGGTGGGGTGGGGGGGTAAAGGGTTGACTGGGACGGGGGCGAAAATTGAGCAATTTCCCCCGACCCCTCCCCCCCTGAAAAACTTATCCTCCCCGGTTGTGTACCAACGAAAATTTTGACTAACGTACGAAAAATCCTCGATCCGCCCCTGCTCGGGAATGTATTAATTTAGACTTGAAATAAACGTAAGTCAAGCCACTCGTGAAGTAAAGCCCCCTCTTAAATGATTTTCGGTATGTTTAAAAATATTTGTTTTGCAGAGATCTCAAGTTCCATCCACTTTGTGATTAAAGTGTAAATGTCTTCATTTAAACTTCAATTTTAGACGATAACCGTTCCATCGCCTGCGACAGAAAGATCGATCTTCTACAATCTATCTCAGCCTGTCACTGCTCAATATTGGCGTTTAAAATCAGCTGAAAATAAGTGGGTTGGAACAACTGAGTTTGCACTGAAACCTTTGATCAATCTTGAATGAACAAACTACTTAATTAAAAAGCGATTCCTTATTTCAGTATTATCAGATATCGCAACGTATTATGCTATTTGAATATTTTTGTTAATTTCTAGATAGAATATAATATATACTTCGAGTACTATTATTTTATCTCAATAAAATGTTTTAATGTGCTACTTGTGTGGCTTCTTTTCAGAGCCATGCAGCTCTCTAAACTCTGCCCACTCTCCCCTTTTGAAACAGGGTAGTTGGACAGCCGCGCCTCTTGCCCCCGTTTCCAGTTTCCATCACAATCTCTTAAGTTATCTTATCATCATAAACCTATCCCTAACCGTAACCCTCCAACACTTCTATAGACCATTTGTAGAATTATGGATCGTATACAATTATACACGCATAGCCTCGACTTCGTTATTTTGGCAAATAAAACCAAATAATTAAGTCGAGGCTATGCTATGTACGTTCCAGTAATTCTGCAGATCATAGTCTCGACTGCTCATTAATCCAAGACCCGCATTCTAAGTATATACATACCAGAAATACACTCCTTCAGAATTCCTTCACCTATATTCAAACTCAGGAATTATACTTTCCAAAATTTATTGTAACATGAAGTTTCAGTCAATCATTGTAAACATAGCAACACGCAACCTTTTACTTTTTGTACAAAATGGCAAAATAGTGATATAAAGATTTGTACTTTTAACTATAAAATTATGAATTGCCTCACTATATTAAGTAGATGTGTCATTACGTACTCTTTTAGCTTTGGTTTGCTGTAAAGTTGAACCTTAGACATTTCACAAAAACGTAAATATTTTCAGAAAACTTCAACTGTTTTTTGAACCGTATATAGTTTTTGACATTACGTTGTTTGGTCAAAATTCAAATTTGAACTTGTTAAAATACTTTTTAAGCTTAATCGATATTGTAATAACCTCACAGAGTGACATACGCCTTTGCAAATCCGCAAACTGGACTGCATGCTAATAGCAAATATGCAAAATAGATATTTACCCGTTTAAAACACTTCAAAACTTCAAAATCGTGCCCCTTTTTCAGCCATTTGACTGTTTCTTCTCCTGCTGACTTTAACCATAAAAGTCATCTTGAAAATTTTCATTTATCTTGTTTTGAAAACTCTATTTATCCGTATGTTTTTCCAATTGGCCCGAGTATAAAAAATCATTTGTGGAAAAGGTTTTCAAAATGGCACGAACGAGATGGCGAGAAAAATCTTTCAAAATGGCAGTTTAAATGCTGATGCATAAATTAAAAACAAAATCTTTGTCTTAGCCAATCATGAAGATGCTAGTTACCAGTTTCTCTTGACTTGAACTCGCGCGTGCGTTTAACGTAGAAAACCGTGCATGGGATTGCGGCGGACGACTTTGGTTCCGCTGTTCTCGATCACTTACCCGGGTATAAATATCCGACCGGAATTAGTACCCTCGCACGGAGCTTCGCCCCAAAACGACATTTTAACATATCAAAATTTACAATTTGTTTGGAAATTAGCACGGTTGCACCATAAACCTTTCATTTACATTTATATATAGATGAATTGTGGAGTTTATGTTTAAGTAAAATGTTCGAATTTCGTACGGTTGAGAACGCTTTAACTATTTTTTTTATATTTTGTTGTTGCGTTCATGCATTTTCGTTTCTCAGAGTCTTCCCTGTCAATTTGTTTTTGCTCTACAGTCTGAGCCAGCTGGCTGGCTGTGGTTGGGGGCCCCCGGTCTGAACCCATAGTAGTTACGCCACTGCCCTTAAATCACCAGGTTGATATGAAAAATGTAAATAAACAAGGCTTTTACTCTAGAAAGGCCAACGCAATCAGAATAAAAGGTAAAGAGCAAGGCGAGGGTAGCTAAAACAATGAAATGCAGTGAAGCATGTCCTACTAGCCCTTACCCTGCACCTAACCTGACGTTACAATCGTTAAAAAGACTGATAGTTAGGCCTAGCTCTTAAACGCGGATAGACGAGAATTGACAATCAACACTATTCAACAGTAAATATCAATTCAAATCAATTTATACTAGATTTGAACTAATTGTCTAGATTAAACTCTTCCTTCTATTATAATATTTTCTGAGTTACTTGCGCGCTTCAAAGATTTTGTTACCCACAGCGGTGACAGCGCCACCATGAACTTAGGGATGTGGCCAATGACATCCATATCATCTGACATTTCATTTGGGTGAATGAAAAGTATAATTGCATTCGTTGGTTAACTGGCAGGTAGATCTCACAGACACGCTTGAGCCAAACCTTTACTTTGCAAATTGCAAACTGTTTTCATACTCAAAATGCACGCACAAATTTGCCTCCTACTGTTTTTTATGTAGACTTATTTTAAGTGGACACCTCGGCTAATTCCTGACGGTGTACGCTAAGGGTTCGACTGCATGTATAACAAATTGGAGACAGCAGCGACCTAACATGTTACATGGCGACGTCGATGTCACCTTTCAATAACATTACATAACGTCTCCTGAGCCACGCCCAAGCCGAATTGAATTCGACACATCCAAAATGCGGCGTCTGAAAGTAGCTCACCCTTGGCTCGCATCATGCGATAGAACCGGTCGAATTTGAAATTACGGTCGACTCATTACGTTTTCGATTAATAACGTCGAATTAAATTGTTTCAGATGTCAAATTTTGCATGAACATATTTCAAACAATTCAATTCGACACATGCCAAATGCAACGTTTAAAAGAGGCCTTCATTTAGGTGACCTGGATTCTTAAAACCGGCCTGTCTACTATCACGTAATGACGTCACAACTATGAGGGTTAGGATAAGGGTTGATGTTAGGATAAGGGCTAGGGTTGATGTTAGGATTAGGGTTACGATAAGGGTTGAGGTTGGGGTTAGGATAAGGGTTAAGATGTGGGTTGAATTAGTTAGGATTAGGGTTAGAAAAAAGGTTAGGAAAAAGGTAGAATTTACGATTAAGATTATGGTTGAGGTTAGGGTTAGGATCAGAATTACAGTTAGGATTGAGTTTGTAATAACATTTATAGGTTGTCGGAAATTGTGCCAGAATTAGGATTGCCGGAATAAGGATAAGTTTAACGGTAGAAATCGCTGAATACAAAATTAATTGAGGGTGTAAATAAGGAAATTGGCCTAAACTTGTTCGAACGGGGAAAAAATTAAAAAAATTAAAATAGAAAAATAAGACAATTAGGAACAAGTCAGCATTTATTACTGATAAGTATTCTATCAGGAAGTGCTGATGAAAGTTGATGCATGTGATTTCATCCAAGCATTGTCTTACTGTCTGT
This sequence comes from Trachythela sp. YZ-2020, assembly GCA_016169945.1. Taxonomy (NCBI): domain Eukaryota; kingdom Metazoa; phylum Cnidaria; class Anthozoa; order Malacalcyonacea; family Clavulariidae; genus Trachythela; species Trachythela sp. YZ-2020. The sequence continues at coordinate 374,583 of JADLSH010000204.1, read as the reverse complement.
CCAGAGTCCTAAACTCCTAACAATAGAAGGAACCATATTTTCCGCGGTTGAAGTGATAATGCTTCTTAATCGGCGTTCAATCGATTCCATCTTATTTAAACTGAGTTTCAGAGAAATGTATCTTAAGCATAATTCCTGTATATGTCATGATAGGCTGAATCATCGTTTGGTAGATCTTTAACGCGGCATAAGAATTGATCGAGCTGAAGCAATTTTGATAGGAGCTTCAATCAGCACATCTTGTAAGCGTTATCAAACTTCTCCCCTAGTGTTAGACTCTTATCGAGTGTATGGCCAAGGTACGTCACGAAACTTAACATCCAGCTGACGACTTTGCAGTGATAGCTTCTTGGCTGTCCCAAATAGCATAACCTCAGTTTTCCATTTTTTCAAATTAATGACTAGTAACTAATTTTTATCAAAGTATCTTGCAATGTGCCTCAGAGTCTCTGTTAAAGTCATTTCATTGTTTTCTATACATCGGCATGTCGTCGGCATACATCAAGACCTGACTATCGCGGACATAATCCACAAAATCGTTGTAGAATAGTATAAATAATAGTGGTCCCAAGATAGAACTTTGAGGCAACCTGCAGAAAACTGGCCTTACAAAGGTCAATAAAACAGCACCAACTAAATTTCTACGGAAATACGAAAATGATTGACTGAAAATTCGATCATGACTGTATATTTTTTCTGGCATATAAAGACAATCAAACGAAAGTGCACGCGTAGGGGAATAATTTCATTTGTTCATGTCAGTTGGGGGGTGTTACCCCCCCCCCACACCCCCGGTCGCGGAAATCGATCTGTTTAAAATGTGTTACTGCTCGTGGTCTCGCCTTCGTAGCGACGCTCTCTTGTTGTTCTTAACACGAGAACGTATTGTTCTCTTATTTTAATGTAATTGTATATTTATATAGTATTTGTTATAGGGCCCACATGCAGAGGATGTCTTACACTTGCACTCAAGCAAAGATTGTGGAGCACAGGGGGGGACATGTCATCCAGACAATCTCCAGCTCTTGATTGGAGAGTGTCCAGCCAGCACCAACACTGAGACCATGATGCTGTTTGAAAATTTGCTCTGTTGATATGTTGGAAAAGGCTGTTGAGACATCATCTGAACATTTCTGGATTTAAAAGGAGCAAATATCTACAGTCTATCTATCATATCCTAGCCTGTGTTCCAGTCCACTACACCATTGTGTGTGTAAAGTGGACTGGGACACAGGCTATCATATCCTTGCTTGAGTGTGTTGAGTGCAAGTGTAAGACAGGGTACATGTACATGTTGTGATTGCTGGAATAAAGCAAGATTATGATATGACTCATTCTGATGAGGAAGAAGAACTTGGAGATTCTGATGATTTGTGACTCTGGTTGAGAGAGCTAACTTCAAAATTCTAATTTGTATATTATTAAAGGAACGAACTCATTCTCACCAAACAGAATGTAGATATAAATATGCACCTATCATTGTCTTTGATGGGAAACCCCAGGGTAGCTGACTAGGTGAACATGCTACAAAATCCAAGGAATTTTGCAATTTAACTTTGCCACATAAAGGAGTGTCAGGGTCACCACAACAGTATACACCAATTACTGCAAGCCCTATAACAAATACTATATAAATATACAATTAAATTTAGAGAAAAATACTTAGAGTAATTACTACAAGCAGTATTACATTTTAAACAGGTTCATAGTTTATATTTATGGCAGTAGTGTAATATCCATATTAAAGTAGCAAGTTAAATCTAGATAATACATCAGTTAATTCTAGCATTGCCATCCCCCCTGGGCATTTGCACTTATTTTTTCTCTAAGTGTACAATTCCCTGGGGCTGGGCAGGAAAAGTGGAACAATGTCCCGCCCCGGGGCAAATAAATTATGCCAACTGCCGGCCCCGGGGAAAACCAACACATAGATTTGTCAGAATATCAGGATATAATAATACATTATTAATTAAATGAGGTTTTAACTTTGTAAAGATGAGCAAGTTTTGGTTCACAAGTTCTATTTGTTTATGTGTATGACACAAATACTTTCATCCATATTCATGGCAGTGCACGTTCACTGCAGCTGCTGCAGAAACCAGAATAATTTCCGGATAGAGAGACAAATGCCCTGCCGGTGAACAAATGCCCGGCCCAGGGGAACTTTTGCAAGTACTAATGCCTGGTCCCTGCAAATGCCCAGGGGTAGCCAGGGGAGATGGGCAATGCTAGAATTGATTGAAATATAAGGCTAATTATAATACTGTTGAACATTCCATGTTGTTGGTGTTGTTCTGTTTATCTGTTGATGAATGTGTATGTCACCGTTTTGCATTTTCTATCTATACGGAATAGGATTTCCAACAACACAGGTTCTGATACCAGACAGTTTTTCATCACAAAGGAAAGTCCTATAAGGCTATATTGAATCTGCCAAGACCTCTGCCAGTGATAAAATGTTTTCAGTTTTCACTAGTATTGTCACTTATATCCACTCACATTACCGCGAATAAAACTGAAAATTTCTCCACGCAACATCCCTTTGGTCAGCCGTAGTAAGCCATATATTTTATCAATCCAGTTCCAAACATTTTGGAACGAAATCGGTAAATGTTGTCATTTTCCCATCAAATGACTAAAAAAATAAAATGAAAACGCCATATTTACTTTATGTCGTGGATGTTTTTTTGAAACTTCATGTAAAAATCAAGAAGAAACTACGATATATACTAATATAGAACAATGAAATAATTTCGAAAATAAATTTTTAATATATCGAGCTTTCGAGTATGTTTTAGTCATCATCAGGATTAATTCCTTGATGATTGATGATGACTAAAACAAAGTCGAAAGCTCGATATATTAAAATGTTTATTTTCGGAGTTACCGTTGTTCTATATTCTATCAAAATACTCAGTGGTCTCGTAATTAAATATACTATATATAGTGCATATTACACCAAGTACCATGAAAAAAATGGCGGCGATCGATTGCGAAATATGTTGATTTCCTGAAATTTCGAACAGGAAATACTCGAAAACTGCAGGTTTCTAGAAGTGCAAACAAGCGGATTTGGACTTTGTATAATTAATCCTAATTATTTATCTTGTTTTAAAGTAGTGCCCGAACCCGGGCAACGAATTTCAGTTTCTAAGCGACTTTTCGTGCCACAGTCGCCCACAGGATACGGCCTACATGCACTGATCTAATAATAGACTGGATATAGCTTCTATAGGTGGCAAAAGTGAAGCAACATTATATATGCGAAAATCACTTCCGGGGACCACGGAGTGATACAAATTTGTATTAGAAATGTATGGCGGACAAGGTGAACGAACGTGAATGTTCGCAAATTTAAGACACTTCGCGATCTTGTACTAACCTCATCGTTCTACCATGGATAAAATATGTTATGTTAATGCTTTTAAAACTAAAATTACCTAGATTGCTCTAAAATATCGGCATTTGTGTTCGTTCAAAGTTGTCCTTGCGGGAATAATATTTTATCGCCACGATCATATGAGAAGACAATTTCTAGTTTGCTTTCCAAATATGGAGGCAGAATAAGATCTACTCTACTCAAAAATACCTTGAAAGTAAAGTAAATAATTTTGTTTTATCATATATGTTTAATCTTGATCAACAAGAGGTTTACAATTCCCTCAAATGACCAAGCCTTTACAAATATACTTTTCAGTCTGTATAGATATTTGTACATGTTTAGTTGTTTACAGTACTTGTTTTCTTTTATTATACTTAAAACTGGATGGCAACCCAAATATAGCCTTTATACACCACGTATATTTACCATTTAATCCATGAATGATGGATTGCCATGCCTGTAAGTCAATGGTCCACTCTTGCCCACTCATTAGGAATTGAAATAGGTCAAGTTTGGTATAGAGAATATTCAAAACGAATACTCATGAGTCATAACTATTCATTTCTTAAGAAGGACCTTGGCCAATTACTGGAGAAACAGTCCCTTGAATTTTTTATCCCCATTTACACAAACCCGGGTTGGAAGACCACATCTTCAACCCGGGTTGAAGACCCCGTGGGGCTTCTTTTTATTGCATTCACATTATAACCCGGGTTGGCTGCAACACTGGAGTCTGGATATTTGTTTTCAACCCAGACCAGCTTGAACCAACCCTGGTTGACATTCAATTGAGGTTGTGTTATTTTTCTGTTCATAACTCTTTCATTACACACTATTTTGCTGATACACATGTGTCGAACCTTTCTACCATCCACCTTGTCAGCCTGGTGTCCATGATCAGTTGTGCGGTTTTGACATTGTCAAGAAGGGAGCTGATATAACACGGTGTCAGTACATTTTGCAATCAGTAAACTGATTTGCATACATACAGCACCCAAACTGACAAAACACATGAAGAAAGATCCAGACTATTTTGCATCAGTGACCATGACTTGGTCATGACAGCTGGACAAATGGAAACAAGGCTCAAGTGTATAAATGGGGCATTAAACAGTAGTGTTTCCTTTGCAAACTGCAGGCAAATGCTAGGAGTTGGTGGAAATAACTGGAAAATTGGTTATTTTACAATAACAAATGTTTAGATAACAATATCTTTTAAGCAAATTTTTATATTAAAAAAATAATGAACAACACACTCTGCATTTAAGATCAATTTCATGGTTGCAAATTCAAAATTCGGCTGCATTATAAACATAGATTCACTCTGCAAAAGGCTATATTTGGGCAGGCTTCCAGTTTTATAGTATAAATCAAAACAAGTACTATTAAACGTGTCAAATATCTATACAGGCTTGGTCATTTGAGGGAATTGTAAACCTCTTGTTGATCAAGATTAAACATATATGATAAAACAAAATTACTTACTTTCCTTTCAAAGTATTTTTGAGTAGAGTGGATCTTATTCTGCCTCCATATTTGGAAAGCAAACTAGAAATTGTCTTCTCATAATTATGATCGTGGCGATAAAATATTATTCCCGCAAGGACAACTTTGAACGAACACAAACGCCGATATTTTAGAGCAATCTAGATAATTTTAGTTTTAAAAGCATTAACATAACATATTTTATCCAAGGTATAACGATGAGGTTAGTACAAGATCGCGAAGTGTCTTAAATTTGCGAAAATTCACGTTCGTTCACGTTGTCCGCCATACATTTCTATACAAATTTGTATCACTCCGTGCCTCCGTGGTCCCCGGAAGTGATTTTCGCATAATTATATAATGTGGCTTCACTTTTGCCACCTATAGAAGCTATATCCAGTCTATTATTAGATCAGTGCCTACATGGCACTACATGGTAACCAGGCGTTTTTTCGAGTAAAATGCGTTAAAAGCTAAAATGTCGGCCATATTGAAACGTCATTGTTACCATAGCAACGATAATGACGTCATATATGTGAACAATTTCCGACTCTTAGAATGTTGCTCAATATATCTGGTACAATTTTTGTTTGCTAACAAGTAACAGTTCTTCTAAAAAATCAATCTAAATCATAAATTTACCATATTTCAAAAATTGTAGGGAGCCACCTTAACCCGAAGAAATGTTATGAGCGGTTCTTGCTCCAAAGATGAAGGGCAAACTGATGCAATTAACGTTCATGATTCAAAGCAAGAACCACTCATGCTCATTACTAACAGTCGGTTAATCTTTACTTAAGGCTACTGTAAAATACTATTTCTATTTTACATTTTCATAAGTTGTATACTGTACCTCTAATCCAGAATCTTTGAACCTCTTTCCAATGCAGCTACAATAGGACATGATTGTGTGGAATTCCCCAAGGCGCACAATACACCTCTTGCTATACGCATCATTTGCCCATCGAACTTGCTGTAATTTTGCATAAACAGCCTCATCAGCAACAAGAAGTACTTGTTGCAATTGCAGCTCATCAGCGATTTGAACACTTTGGCATAGGATCTCATTTATTGTGCACATCTCTGTTATAGGTTTGTCGATGATTGGCAAGTAGCTTATTCTTGACTTTGTTGGAACATCGTTGTGCAATAGAGTATTAAAACCTGTCCAGCCCGGTAAACAGATAAACAATTCTTTAGCCTGGATCTTACATAGAGCGTAGATAAAGTCTAGCCTTCGTGGAATTGCTTGAATATGGGAATGTTCCTTTACATCAGTGGAGACAAATTCTGATAAATGGGAAAGTTTCAATGACTTCTTACTTCCCAAATGAAAGTAAGGCAACTCTTCCTCTTCTAAACTCAAAGTTCTAATTCTTTTACTGACCAGCTCCTTGGGTTTTGTGGTGTTTGGTTGGGTTCCCTGTCTTTGGATTGCTATGCCAGCAGCAATGTGGGTTTGGCCCTTTCCACTCTTCGTTTCTTCACTATAGTCCTGGTTGTCAAAAACGAGAACTGTCGGCTCACTCTTTACCACATCTCTCGGAAGAAGCGAATGTTCATGTGATTGTAAGGTTGCTAGTGCTGTTTCGTGCCGTATTACAGTGTCATAGGAAGCACAGTGACCGAATGCGTTTAAAATGCTTATCATTTCTGCAGATCCTGTGACTTGTCTTGTCAGCATTCCAAGTGATAATGACTTTGGTGTTTGCTTGTTTCCTTTTGCGGAAATGTACACTAAGTCCTGTACTATTGAGTCCACTTTACGAGCATCTTTGTCTGCAATTGAGTCCCTCAATGACTCTAAAGATGGTACATCAGAGAGACCAAGGCACCAGCAAAGGAAGTTAAACAGTTGCGTAGGAACTGCCTGTGAAATCGCGTCTTCATTGAAATCATCAGCAGTTGGGGGCCATTGACACTGAAATGAGGGAACATCTTTTATAGTGTTCCTTAAGACCAAAGCAGCTCCAAACAAGTTCACTGATTCACATTCTTGGGTTGGTTTAACTGGCACGTCCTCCTCTACCTCGTCTGTGTCGGAACTCTCGTCTTCTGCTACATCAATAGACTGTTCAGCGAATGTACCAGCTGAAAGGTCTTCAGCAAAGACAATTTCACTTCTGTTTCGTCTTGTCGGAGCATGGAACACTAGCTGTGGATGACTTTTCTGCAACCGTCTCTTTAGTTTGCTTGCCCTGTACTCTGAACCATCCTGATTTTCATCATACTTAATAATGTACTTTCGAAACATTTCCACCAATTTGTTCATAAATACAAGTTCCTTGTTCTTGCACATCCGATCATCAATGATTTCCTCACAGAAGACTTTATATGCAGTAGCATGAACTGAATCAACAGGAGCATCGATACTTTCCTTCAACAAAAAACGAGTATAGTTCTTGTAACAAGTCTTGTGGTAGCATACTTCAATTGCTACACAATCTTTATCTCTAATATGGACAAGAATATCTTCATCTTTCTTTTGTTCTACTGCCTCACGTAGTCGACCACAATCGATTGTTTCACACTGGGTTAAATATTGTACCGTCCTTTTTCTTGAATTCTGGTGAAAATTAATGGTAAAATGATATTATTTTTTTCCAATAGTATAATGCCCCCCAAGTAGGGTATTTGACAAAGTGTCAGTAAAAAAGGTCAAATCCCTCTGGGTTTGCCCACTGCCGGGGTGTATAATAAAAAAGTGAACCTTTAGAGAGCATAACCTTCAAAAATTTCGCTTCGTCTCACTCATAATATGCATACAAATAAAAAGTATAAATTATCTCAAATTATAATCTTGTGTATACATAGTAGCTACCTGGTCATTGTAGTATAATTCTTTCGTTTTGCATATTATACATATCCGTGGGAGTATTCCAGTACTTTTCGTTTTAACATTTGGACTGGTTGATGTTGATGAACTGGCAGTGCTGCTTGCTGTCTCGGTTGAGCTTCGACGTGATTTTCTTGGTGGTTCTTTTGTTTTCTCCGAAGTTTCTCTTTGCTTCCCACCCGCTTCTCCGCCATTTCGATTACTCTTTTATTTGTCAGTTTCTGATAGCATTTACGATGGTAAAATAGGTCGGAACGTACTGCTGCTTCATAGCAAATCAACTGCTTGCCTTCATTTTCGTTCATGTATTCAAAACTTCTTTCGCTTACTTCTCTGGCTTCGCCATCCAAAACAATCCATCGTGACCTACACTCAACAATCTTACATAATGCCGTTCCCGTAGCCGTAATTAAAATCTCGTCATCCTTTGAAATCGCGCTAAAATGAATAAAACATTGGCTCTCTTTGTCTCGTTCCTTGTCGGCCATGACAGCTCTATGTTTTGTGACCTTGTAATTTGACCTTGGCGAGATACAAAGTTGACCAATAGCATGCCAGAAACTCTAATATCGTGATTCGTGAAATACGTGTGGAATTACACGCAATTGCAAAAATACGATAAAAGATTGTGAAAATACTGCAAATTTGAGCTTATTTTGATTGAAAACTGCATGCTGAATCTAGTACAACATTTTGAAATTGAGTTATATGGACACAAAAGCGTTATTTAGAATGGTTAAATTGTAGTCTCCGTTGGGGTGCTACGAAAAGTCATAAATATGGCGAGTGGCTGATGGCCTACTATAGAAGGGCGGACATCATTAGCAAGATTCCGAATATGCATTTAAACAAGAATTTTCACGCTTTTCAAGAGCATTGATTGGTCAAAAGTCATAAAATATTAAATGACGATCTATTTTTCCAATCAAAAACATCGTATTTAAGAATATTTAAAAGGGAGAAATATGCACCAATCTTTCGAAAAAAATTTCCATAAAAATTTTCGCTAACCGACTTTTTTTTCGATAGTTATAATAAGGGAATTGTAACTGGGTCACACGAGAGTGCTAATTATCTCTAATTATGTCCTTGAAAACAACGATAAAGCTCTAAATTTCTCTCTATCTAAAAGAATATAAGGTAATCTGGCAACGTGTCTTGTGACTATCACGTTTCACTCATGAAAATAAGACGAGTTCTGTATGCTTTTGCATCTACTTTGTTATTGAACATTGTTTTTGTTGTATACCATATTTATAATGTAAGCTATCGGGAATATGAGGCGAAGCTGTTCACTGGTGCAGAACTTGGGTCGAACACGCACCAAGCAAGAACCTTTAATGCTGTTCAAATAAAGAAAGAATCATCCGCATGTATAAAGAGCGACTTACGACAGAGTCCAGGTATTAGCGGATGTTTAAACGTACATACTTGGCCGTTGGCTTGTAACTTTAGTTTGGAAAATCTTGTACTGTATCCGTTATTTCCCCTCTCGCCTCTGCTGCAAACATCTACAAATACTTTGGATATTCGGTGGGATAATGTGGAAAATATTGGTGCAAAGTATCTCGGAAGGCGTATATTTGGGTTTCTGCAAGCACCTTCAACTGGCAGTTATTTGTTGTCTTTGTCAACAAGTGAGAATGCAGAACTTTGGCTCAGTAAAGATCAAAATTGGGAGAATGGCCAACTTCTCTGCAAGGTAAATGAGCATAATAAACGACAAAATTCTTCTGAAGTATTCTTGGAAATGAACAGATATTATTTCATGGAAATTTTAAATACTCAAAGTTCTGGAAATCATAGTCTTCATGTAGCCTGGAAGCCACCACATTGCAGGAATTTTGAAGAAGTTAACAAAACGCATATCTTCTCTTTCACTGAAGAGAACTTGGATTTTAAGAAATTGGTGAAATCCATTCCTTTGACGAGATCCACAGAAAATTATAAAACAAAGTACCCAAAGCAATCACTTCTAAAGAACACTGAATTTTTTGTATCTGGTACAAAGTATTTGGATTTTGGCGAAGTTAACTTGGCTTTACCGCAATGCCCGTATAAACCAGGGTATGTTGGAAAGTCTGTTCTATACCAATACAAGACAGTTGAAGAATTTGTGAACCCGTCGTATGTGTACCCAGAAGTAAAGTATCCAAACATAAAAGATGGAAAATGGATTCCATGGTTTATCCTTGATGAAAAAGATGCAGTTAAAATTACACAAAAATATATCAAACATCTGGAATTGGCTTATCCAGGGTAAGTTTTTATACAGAATTGAAATTTAGCGGTAATTTTATACAGTTAAGAAATTGAAAATGATAATTGTTTAGACTTACAGGGATGATGAAACTGTATTATGATAAATTAGTCCTCTCCCATGAAGGAAATGGAAAATTGGTCCTTCACCTGTTCGGATATTATAGAACAATAAAATTAATCTTTCTGTAAAACACAATTATAATGCCACAGTATATATACATATATAATATATCAAAAAATATATTTTTAAATGTAAAATTCCCTCCAGTATTACTGAAGAAGAACTCCCAGACAATCCCTGAAATCCCCTCCTGAATCCCTCCTGAACAAGTCCCAGTTAACAAATCCTCTGAATAACCCCTGAACAAGCTCTCCTGAACAAGCCCCTAAACAAGTCACCTTATTTATACAGGTAATGGTTTGAGCTCGTGCAATTTGAAAAAAACACGCACGAGTGAGTTTTTCAAAGATCTATTCGAGATCTTTGAAAAACACAAAAACACAAGTCTTTTTTTTTTTTTTCAAAATCCATGAATCCATAAGTATATAATAGCAGATCCGATCAATTTTTTTTTGTGGGATGTGGGGAGAGCGAGCAAATACATCAATAAACATTAATTCATATGGTATCATCAGGTCATAAATCATCATAATAATGAGCAATATTTAAACATATCTTAACATAATATGAGGGAGCAATATCTTATATATAATAGCGATAATTAATAACATGTTATGCGCTTTTTTGTAAAAATAAAGTGATCGGTAAGAGCACTGTAGACAATTTACCCCTTCAAATGGAGCTCTGTAACCAAAGAATCTAGATGTTATTATGTATTTCTGACTGCTTGATTTATACGTACAGGCAGTTAAAAATCAAAATGTTTTAGCTAACATTTTGTCAACATGTCCAATATAGCTTCACCTTGATATGGTTTGTCGCGAAAACAAACCCGGTTTACTAGCAACTTTCTCGTTATTTCCCAACAGTATTGACTGTAAAATACTTCTGCTTTGCTGTTGACTTTAGCTTGGCTATATTTTTGGTTGTGGCCACATGTGTTTATAGAATAGTTGCAAAAATTAGTGTTTTGGTTGCTATGTGTATGCAAAAGGTTGTATTTTTAAGAAGCCCTAATATAGAAAACTTAAAAAAAATTATATGCAAAGTCCTTTGTCTGCCCACTACTCCAGACAGTAAGTAGTGACTACCAGTGATTGCTGAAAGTTGTTAATAAACAGCCCTTTGTCCCATGATATACTGTAGTTCTCCTATAATTGTGTAGTGGCTGTTCATAAGAACCATGCTTACTATGCCCATACCAAGATTGCTTCATATATTGTTCTATATAAATCTGTAACCTTGGGGTCCAGTGTCGGCTGCAGCCAAAAATATACAACACTGCTAGTCCCACAACATCGGCAATGACTGCCCGCTTGCTAGTCACGAAGGCCAGATTTTGGTGTACATGCTGGGGGAGATGAAATAAATTTTAGGGGAGGTGCAGTGTCTGTGCCCCTGGAAGAGTGGGTTCTTGGATTTTAGGGTTTTAGGGTTTAAGACATACCCCCTAAAGTAAAAAATGTTACTTTATGAATGTAATGTATGTATTTATGCATTATGATTGTGTGACTCATCCAATTGAAATATTATTGTGTTTGCTTTGACCAAAACTTGGCAAGTTGGTTGTAATGGTTCTGTTATTATTCAACATTAAATTTTGATCCATCATTTAACTGTTAACAAGGGGAGGTGTATACATTACCAGGGGTGGTGCAAAAATTCGCAGGGGAGGTGCAAAATGATCCCAGGAGATGTGCTCACCTCCTCACACCTCCCCTAAAAATCCGGCCATGCTAGTGACTAAGTGGCTGTTGGCACTTCCAAAGGGGCACCTTAGGTCCCTGTTTAAGATATCTTACTAAGAGGAGGAGACATCTTCCTAAGAGGGGGGTGGAGATAGTGGGCAAACTTCCCATTTCCCTTAGGGGGGGAGTGTGAACATTTTCTGTAATTACCTATTTCGCAAAATATACATTAATTTCATTTTCCAGGAAATATGATTATAAATGTCATTTCTTTCTGTTGGCTTGGATAGCCAATTAACACATATTAGGCACATGACAAGCTTGCAAGGTGAGCTAGCATGATTTGCCCGGCCATCATCAGCCTACAATTATAACTCATGTGGACATTTAGGTGGGAATTAAATAAATAAAACCTTGGACTTCAAAAGTAAACAAAGGTAATTGAGTTGGTTGTTATAATAATAAAGACAAAATCTTTAAAAATGCCAATTCTTACTATTGGGCACACTAAAACCACCCTAACCTCTTTATCTACAACAATTGTCATGAATGTACCAACTGTGATCAGCAGCAACTGATGCACCTAGTCTTTTAATTTTCCCCAAGGTGTTCAACTTCCACAGCATTTACATTAAAGTAAGCATATCTGCATGAATGCACATTCAACAGTTATTTACATATTGGTTTTAGTTGTGTTGGAAAGAATAAATTGATAGTTCAGACCTCTAAGTATAAACTTTGTGGAAGAATAGGGAGCAGTTTATTAACAACTTTATAAACCCTAAAATTCAAGAACCCACTCTTCCAGCGGTACAGACATTGCACCTCCCCTAAAATATATTTCACCTCTCCCAGCATGTACACCAAAATCTGGCCTTCGTCCTAGCAAGCGGGCAGTCATGGGCTGCAACCACAAGCCTTCCGAATGTTGTGGGACTAGCGGTGTTGTATATTTTTGGCTGCAGCCGACACTGGACCCCAAGGTTACAGATATATATAAAACAATATATGAAGCAATCTTGGTATGGGCATAGCAAGCATGGTTCTTATGAACAGCCCCTAAACAATTATAGTTGAACTACAGCATATCATGGGACAAAGGACTGTTTATTAACAACTTTCAGCAATCACTGGTAGTCACTACTTACTGTCTGGAGTAGTGGACAGACAAAGGACTTTGCATATAATATATTTTCTTAAAAATACAACCTTTTGCATACACACAGCAACCAAAACACTAAATTTTGCAACTATTTTATAAACACATGAGGCCACAACCGAAAATATAGCCAAGCTAAAGTCAACAGCAAAGCAGAAGTATTTTACAGTCAATACTGTTGGGAAATAACGAGAAAGTTGCTAGTAAACCGGGTTTGTTTTCGCGACAAACCATATCAAAGTGAAGCTATGCTTCTGGGACATGTTGGCAAAATGTCGGCTAAAACATTTTGATTTTTAACTGCCTGTATGTAGAAATCAAGCAGTCAGAAATACATAAAAACAATAAATCTAGATTCTCTGGTTACAGAGCTCCATTTGAAGGGGTAAATATTCTACAGTGCTCTTACCGATCACTTTATTTACTTCAATACGTGCGGCAGAGTAGTTTTCGAAGCCAGCTATTTGCCAAATTTGCTTCACTCCTGTGTTAACTCGAAAGCAATTTTCTCGCGAATTATCGAATGGATTTCGCCGAAACTTACGTTTAAGAGTCCTGATCACCTCAGTCTGCTAAAAATACAACTTTTAAACCAGTGTTTGGAGCGAATATAGCTTTGTGTAAAATATACATTTTCCGTCCGCCATTTGGCGCGAAATGGAAGAATAACCAAATCTTTTCATCTGAAAACTTTTTAATATAGGGTTTACAAACAAAATTTTCAGCATAAAGTTTTAAAGATATAAATATAGTTTTTAGCGATTCGAAGATACAAGCGTAATTTGATACACGGCGTTGTCAAGGTAACCTTTTCCACATGCCCAAGACACAACAGGTTGAGGTAATTAAGATGATTAGGCGAACACGGATTTGCATGAATTGAGAATATATAATTACAGGACGGGAAAATATTGTACAATGTACATACAACACACACAGAATCATTTTTAAAGCACATTTATTGGTTAAAATTTCTTTTACAGCGTTAGTAAGGTCTACTCCTAAGCGCATATCGCACATCATATTTTTGTCTGTCTTCGGGTGATAATCTTGCAATATCTTCAGCTTTCATAGGAATATATTTTGGTCTCTCGTGAAGTAGTCTTTGTTTGTAACCTTCTCGTTGCTCTGGCGTCACCATTGCTAAATCTTTAGGTCTCCAATCTGAAAACCCTACCGAATTAAATTCATTTTTAACAAAGTAAATAAGGTCTGCTTTGGGTCTGCTTCTAAGAGCGTATTAGTCTTAAACTCCATCGCTGGCTTGGGTGTATATATATTGCCCGAGTCAACCTCGTAGCTTTTCACCTTTAAACAACAACTTTACATTTCTTTAACCCATACCGAGCAAGCATATCTCGGATATACTTGTTAACTAATCCAATTTCTATGACTATGACAATGACAATGACTATATGCCTATGACTATGCCTAAGATTGAATCGTTGAATCCTAAGAGTGAATCATTAAATCCTAAGATTGAATCATTGAATCATTGAATCGTAAGAGTGAATCATTGAATCCTAAGAGTGAATCATTGAATCCTAAGAGTGAATCATTGAATCCTAAGATTGAATCATTGAATCCTAAGATGGAATCACTGAATCCTAACAGTGAATCATTGAATCCTAAGATTGAATCATTGAACGTCACTGAATAAATTGATTCGTAACGTATCTCACTATTTATCTGATTGCTTATGACATCCTAAGATACTGTATGATATCCTAAAATGATATGCTAAGATACTCTATGATATCCTAAAATGATATCCTAAGATACTGGGGCCGGTTGTACGAAAGGCGTTTAGCTTAAACGGTGTTTCGCCGCTATCCAGCGGATAAATTTCCTATCCGGCGGTTACTAGTTAACCAGTAGATACAATTGCGTTGTACGAAGTCCGTTTAGCACCGCGTTTAACTATCCGTCGGATAACCTTAAAATTAACCGGAGAAAACCGGATTTTCCTGAAATTTCTTACCTCTACATCATCCGTTGCCAGGCATTTTTAACATTTCAACTTAATTTGTATTATTTCTTGCTTATTCAACTTGTGAAATCCACAAAGCTTTCAAACTATTATAAAATGCCAACATTCTCGTTTTATAGTCGTTGCAGTATGCATTTCGTTTCAAAGACTTTCGGCTTCTTCGAGGACTTTTTATGCGACTGCAATAGCAAATACTGTAAATTTCGTTGTCTTGTTTAAATTGATTCTGTTTTATACACTGCATGCACAGAAACTGTGCATGAATTTTAATATATTCAGAACATTTTGTTCCTTGACCTTGCACTTCCTTGCACTAGATTCATGATTCATGATTCCCAAGTTTTGATTGCCTCATGAATGCGATTAAGCAGCGAACGAAAAACTTTGGACTTTCGGCATTTTGTTGTCTCACTTTTCTAGTTTTCTGTTTATAATTTGTATACTTGTTTGGCAGAGTGAAGTCCACTGGGCACTAGTTTGTTGTTGGTTTTAATAACTGCTTGCTTTAAACTATGAAGAAAGGAGAAAAAAGGCAGAATACTGAACCTTGTATATACCGACTGACAACGGCATGAAAAGAGCAATGAACAATCTTGAGGAGTCAAAAGTGAGTTTTGAAGTTTCAGTTATTGGGTATAGAAAAGGCGGACTCTCGAACATGATTTTTGCATTTTTATCACAATCGGACCCTCTTTCATGCGAAATATTCATTGTTTTTCTTGACTGAACTTCGAATTTGTCCGCCGGATAGCGATTTAAACGGTCTCAAGACGCCGTTTAAGTTTATCCACCGTTTAGCAAAATTTAACCGGTGGATAACACTAAACGGGCTTCGTACAACGCGATTTCTCGAGCGTTTAAATTTTATCCGGCGGATAGCGAGTTAAACGCATTTCGTACAACCGGCCCCTGTATGATATCCTAAGATACTGTATGATATCCTAAAATGATATCTTAAGATACAGTACTGCCTAGAAGTAAGTTAACCCCGAAGTCAACAACGCATTAATTTATAAAAAATATTTAACTATTATTGTAAGCGCATACCTTTACGTTTGCAAGTCAGATTTTGTCGCATCTTTCCGTGTATTGTAGTTACGTGTATATGTAACAGAGAGCTGAGCTTATGCGACACAAACTCCCAAAGTTATACACATAACATACGATAATAAAGAATCGATTTTGATAATTTAAGTCAAGTTAAGCTTTAATAGGTAAATGATGGATTTAGCTAAGATTATTTGACCTCACAGATTTGTTATGGTAGTCAAATATATAAATATTTCTATTTACTTACTCTAGTGTGTCCAATGTGTATCAAATCCATCAATAATCTTTCTTGTATTAAGAAAAGCCTGTATCAAACTCGGGTCTCAATCTCAGATCTCTCACTTCGCTTATATAAAGCTTTCCCGCACAATGTTTGCTTTGATTTTGCTAGCAAATCCCGTTGAAAAATACACCCTGCATGTTCTTTCAATTATACTGACAAATTTTCGTTTTGTAATCTGCATACTGTTTACAAGTTCTCATCCCACGTCCCGGAAATACCAAAATACTCATTAGCGCGCCGGGCAACGCCGGTGAATAGATAGCTTTAAGTTTGTATTTATACTGAACGCATCAGTATATCACTGAGAGATTTATGGATCGAATATCTCTGCATTGGGGACTAGAATTTCTTCAACGAGTCTTTCCCATTGGGGATATGTGTTATTGTATATGACATCATCGCTTCAATAGTTAAAAGCAAGTCTAGAGGTATGAATATTTGCCATATATATTATCGTTGATTACTCTGAATTGTAACTCGCAGTGATATATAGAACATATCATATGGAGATAGACAATACTCACAATTATATATCCTTACGCTACGTATACGCTAACCCGAATCATAGTTAATAGAGAATTTAACTATGCCCGAATAACAACTTCCGTATTTGTATTACGTGCGGCAGCCATTCTTAGAAGTGTTTATTGAACTACCATATGTCATCGTCTGCAATACTATATACAGTATCTACCTCGCATTTTCAAGATATACAAATTACAGTTAACGGCTGAGATACGTACTCAATCATATATATATACGCCGCTACTACGCTTGCTCACTCAAACAAACATAATATTGTCTGTCAGTCTATTTACAAATATTTTAATTGACTCTCTACATAACAGGTATATGTCAATATTGTAAGAATTATTTCTTCAAGAGTCAGCTTACATTGCATTGTGAAACAAGCTGCATTACTTTTGCATGTCCGTCTATATCAGAACTTTGCCAAACAGTATTCCATTGACCCAGACAGCATTCCAGAATTTTTTTTACCAAATTTACAGACTAGTTATTGGGAAATTTGCTTTGAGTTTTTTTGTTTGTGTTCAATAAGCGATTTGTGTGGTAAAATTGTGCATTAAAAACGCGTATTTTCTTGTACCGCGATTTTTCAACTTTGTGCTATTAAGTTATATAATACTGTAACTCAAGCTCGGACAATCTAATGGGAGAACTACACCTGTGCTGGACGGGTAATTTTGATCAACTGAAGCAGTTTGTGAACGACAACATCGAGGCAAACGGTGTATGGGTCTCACCAGGCGGGGACAAGAAGAAATACAGCGATGGCGACACTTCAATTTCGTGGCGTAAAGGTAATAAAGTGTTGCAAATAGAAGGTAAAAAGAAGAACCAGATAAATGCTAAGTTATGCTCAATAATATGTAATGAAACTTCTGACATATTGCCCGAGGAAACTTGTGCTATAAATAATCAAAGTGGCGTCTCCCATCACACAACGAGTGAGTTGTCTGTTGAAATGGACGGTGTTAAACTAGACATAGCAAATGCTGAGAGAGACATTAATAATAACAGTCTCGCTATTAAGAACGTTGAAGCTCGCCTAAATAAGGTAACAAAAGACTTCGAAAAAGTTAGTCAACAACTTGATAATTATCGTAAAGCAGATATATACTTCACAAACAATCAACACAGGGATCAAACTTCACCAGAACTTGATTATTCTAATATGGCTGGTATAAATTTCTCTGCGCAGGAAAAGTTTTGTTGTGACAAAGCCACTATAGTACAATAGATTTAACCTTAAACAACCAAATTAACGAAGCTAATTTGTTGAATTTTCCCCAGAGAACATGCCACCTAAAGAAATATTAGATAAAGCCACAGAAAATAGCCGTTTTAATCAGCCTTGCATAATACCTGATATAGCACAATATGACAATAGTTCAGAAGAACAAAGACGTATTGTCCTTGAAATTGCCTCTAATATCAAAGAGCCTGACTTAATGATGCGTCCAATGTTATGCAAAATCAACCCGTATATAATAAGCAAACAAAAGGCGACAATTACCTAGTGGACGCTGAGTTCGCAAACGAATTGGATAGCTCCCTCCTTTCAGATGAACTAGTAACCCCCAAAATAACCGAAGATGTAATCTCTGTGCATGCAGAGAAATCGCTTAATCGCATAATCGAGGCTAATAGTAAACAAAAACCCACAAATCGTGATATGGCATGGATTGGCGATTTACCACTGGTTGAGTGGATTAAAAAACTACCACTGATCGAAATATTAAAACCACCGATCAAGAAAAATGCCTTTAATCCAGCTACGAGTAAATCTAATGTCCTCATGGAGTCCGATAACGCTACTGGGAAACTAAAGGTCCGCCAAAATTTTCCCGACGAGCCTAGCCTGACAGAAATACTTGAGTCAAATCCTCGTTCCACAACTCATTCCTCTCAGTTTTTTTGGGGACTCCCCCTACCGTACCGGGACAAATGCGGGAAGTTTCATTAAACGATTTGGTACCGGATAACGTCACGAACGAAATAGATACCCCAAAAGCAAACAGTCAAATTCTAGTAAGAATTACAAACCGTACGTATGGAAATCGGCAAATTAAAAAAACTTGCGAAAGACAACGAAATTTTAACAATTTTAATAACTTGATTTATCTTACACCAAGTAACTCGCAATCTACTTATGCTGCGGCACAACCTTCAACTTTATCACAAACCTTTAACCAAGTACCGTATAACGTTGCTCCTCGGATAATGCTTTCAAATACGATGTCCCTTTTGCCTAAACTAGTGGAAATACAAGAGTTCTTGCTACGAAAACGCGTTGACATTGGTCTCATTACGGAGACTTGGCTCAACGACAATATTAGTGATTCCATTGCAAATATAGACGGTTATAACCTTCACAGGAAAGATAGATTAACCAAGCAACACGGTGGAGTTTGTATATACCTCAGAGATGGTATCACGTACGAAGTACCTGAGAATCTTAACTGCTGTCAAGATCATGAAATTTTTTGGGTAAAGCTTAACCCAATACGACTACCTCGGGGTTATTCATGTCTTATTGTTGCTGTGGTTTACCACCCACCGGGGGCAGACTCCAAACTAATTACGAACCATCTCTTCCAAAGTTTATCTGCAGCAGAGTCAACGTTTCCCAATTGCGGACTCATTGTTGCAGGAGACTTTAACCATCTTAATGTAGGTAGTCTGCAACGTCATTTCAATTTAAAGCAGTTAGTCAAATCGCCCACAAGGAACCAAGCCACCCTCGATTTAATCCTTACTAACATGGCTAAATTCTTCTCACAACCCGAAATCAATCCACCTTTCGGGCTTTCAGATCACAGCACCGTATTGTTGAACCCAAAAGAACGCACTCCTGCAATGTCCACAAGGAAACAAATCCTCATCCGAGATAAAAGACAGAGCAAAAAAGATTCTCTTGCTCGATACTTTGCTAGCTTAAATTGGTCCTTACTGATGGACCAAAAGGATTGCGAAAGTATGTTATCAGTTTTTGATGAAACTGTAAAAATAGGAATGAACAACATTATGCCTATAAAGTCTATGAAAGTTTATCCTAAAGACGCACCCTGGATGACTACTGTATAAAGCTTAAATAACTTATACGTTTACGACAACTAGCTTTCCACTCCAACAAAGACGGTAGTGAATATAAAACTTTGAGGAGCAAAGTGAATAGAGAAAGGAAAACTAGCAAAGCAAAGTTTTATTCATCTAAAGTTGAAGATTTGAAAGGTAAAAACCCTAAACAGTGGTGGAAGGAGGTCAATAGGCTGAGTGGAGCGACAAAGACAGACTCAGGTGACCTACTAAATAAACTACAGGCAATTCCAGAGCTACAAGATATGCCACGCAGGGACATTGCAAATAAATTAAATGCTGCATTTTTAGAACCTCTTCAAGCTTTCCATCTACTTGACCCTACTACAGTACGCGTACCTTTAGGAAATGATTCCGACATCCTACAACTTCCTGTTTATCGAGTTTACAATTGCTTAACACGTCTAAACAAACATAAATCTTGCGGGCCTGACGGGATTTCAAACTGGTTGCTAAAGGAATACGCTGAGATCTTAGCAGAGCCTGTTACTCATATTTTGAACGCTTCATTCAAAGAACAGGAAATTCCAGGTAACTGGAAACTCGCAGACGTAACTCCTATCCCTAAAGTTAAGAAGGTCAGTGACCCCAAAAAAGAACTCCGACCGATTTCCCTTACTTCGTCATTATCCAAGATTGCTGAAGACTTTGTTGTGACTGATTACATTAAACCATCTGTAATTAGACTCCTGGACCCAAAACAATTTGGAACTGTACCTGGCTCGTCCACAACTATGGCCCTAATTAGTATGCTCCACAAATGGCTGGGCGACACCGATGGTACTGGCGCCAGTGTTCGAGTGATGCTTTACGATTTTCGTAAAGCCTTTGATTTCATCGATCACTCCCTGCTTATAACCAAATTAAATCAACTAAATATTCCGAACAGCATTTTTAATTGGATAGTAAGTTTCATCACCTGCAGATCACAGAGAGTAAAGATAGGATGTGACTGCTTTTCAGACTGGGGTGCAGTAAGGTCAGGGGTGCCTCAAGGACAAAATTGGGCCCCTGGCTGTTTTTAATTATGATAAATGACCTTTCTACTTCCCATCCTTTTGATCTATGGAAGTACGTTGACGACTCAACTGTTTCGGAAACTATACAGAAAGGGGAACAGAGTTGTGCTCAGTCGGCTGCAAATGAAGTTAACGAATGGTCTAAAGTGAATATTTTCCAGTTGAACTGTGACAAAACAAAAGAACTTGTCATCAACTACAGCAGACAAAATAAAGAAGAAATTCATCCACCGGTACTGATTGACGGTCAGCCGATCAGAAAAGTAACAAGTGTGAAACTTTTGGGACTAATGCTCAACTCGTATCTTACGTGGAACAATCATGTTGAATATTTAGTGAAGGGTGCCTTTCAAAAACTTTACTTTTTGATTCAGCTTAAACGGTCCGGGGTAAATACCGCTGAAATAGTGCAATACTATTGTGCATGCATACGCTCAACATTGGACTACGCCTGTCCTGTTTTTCATTATGCTCTTCCAACATATCTAAGAGAAGACTTAGAGCGCATCCAGAAAAGAGCGTTGAGGTGTATCTTTCCAGGTTTTCCGTAATCTACCGCCCTGGAGTTAGCTAACATTCAATCCATTGACGATCATCACGAAGCCCTCACTAACAAATTATTCCAGAACATAAAGGAAAGTCCCGATAGCAAGCTGAAACACCTGCTACGGGAAAGACACGAATACCCCTTAGTAGTGCCAAGAATTAAAACTAAACGTTTTTCTAACTCATTTATAATTGCTGGTAGCAAGGCATATCAATTAAATAAGAAATGTACATTTTAGGTTGACGAAACTTTTAAACGTTTTATATAAGGACATTTTGTAAATATAATAACTTATGGGAATTTTAAGATTAGTAGAACCTTTAAGATCTTAGAGTAAATTACATATGTAATAAGTCATGCAATTCAGTTCCTACTGCCATGTGATCTTAATTTTAATAAATCAATCAATCAATACGTTAGCTACGTTAAAAGACTTGCTTCGTCAAAACACACTATTAAGCTTTATAAACAAATACGACCATTTACTAAATTTTTAGGCTGGTTGCAATATACATGAAATTGTAATGCCAATGACAAAGTTGGAAATTAAACTGCCGAATTATATCGTGTGATATTCTGATTTCTAAATACTATTTGCCCACGTAAAATTCCGAGTTCCCAAGTCGTACTGTTTTCGTGTTCCGCCGTGAGTTACGGTCAAACCTCAATACGCCCACACAACCGCGGGTGACCCGCGTGCAGCCCCCGGGGAAACCGCGGGCAACCTCCGGGCAGACCGCGGGCGGCCTCCGGGCAGACCTCGGGGCGCCTGCGGTCAAACCGCGTGTGGCCCGCTGTTAACCGCGTATTTGTGTTAAGTTACTTCTAGGCAGTACTGTACTCTCTGATATACTAAAATAATATGCTAAAACGATATCATAAGATGCTTTATGATATCCTAAAATGATATCCTAAGATAGAGCATGATATCCTAAGATACTGTGTGAGATCTTAAGATACTCTATGACATCCTAGAATGATATCCTAAGATACTGTATGATATCCTAAAATGATATAATTAGATACTCTGTGATGTCCTAAAATGATGTCCTAAGATACTGCTTGATATCCTAAGATACTCTATGATATCTTAATATACTCTATGATATCCTAAAATGATATCCTAAGATACTGTATGATATCCTAAGATACTGTATGATATCCTAAAATGATATCCTAAGATACTCTATGATATCTTAAGATACTCTATGTCATCCTAAAATGATATCCTAAGATATTGTATGATATCCTAAAATGATATAAAAAAATAAGATTCTGCATGATATGTATAGGTTATCACATGAGGGGTGAGGTGATATCAGTTTTATCGCTCGGGGGACGATATCATAATTGTCACGAGCGAGCGCAGCGAACGAGGGACAAATATGATGTCATCACAAGAGTGATAAAACTGATATTACCGAGCCCTTCATGTGATAACCTGTTTATTACATAATTGTGCCTTTATCAGGCTTCAAATATGGGACATATTAAAGAATGAGCTTCCTTTACCAAGGCTTTTCAGATCCTTTTGCTTGGCTTTAAGTGCTTCTCGGGCTTTGTTGAACAATGTGAAGGGGAATTAACTCGTTACTCAGCCATGGTAGGCCTTTTCTTTTACGTATATCAATTAAAACGAGCGAAGTATCCGTAAAGACAGAGGTTCGTAGTTCGTACTCTCCGTCTGGTTTTCGTATGTTGATGAAAAGCCATGAAATTGTCCATAACGTCCGGTCCTATAACTTCTAAGATGTCCTCCGTATTATTATTTTTTCTTATTCTACCCCTGACGTTCTTATTTTGGTATTTTTATTTTTATTTTCAACAATAAACTAGTCTACTGACACGTCACTCTGAAATCTCAGAGGCGGCGGCCATCTTGAATGTTTTGAGCGGGACAAAAAGGGATATCAGTGACAAAAACGATATCAGTGACAAAAAACGATATCAGTGACATATCGTTTTTATGTCAACCTGTTATCGCCCTGATAAAGGCACAAGGATGTGATAAGTTAAGATACTCTATGATCTCTTAAGATACTCTATCATATCCTAAAATTCATATTCATTTTATTAAAATATCATGAGCACTATATTAACAGTGAATTGCGATATTGTTACATAGTACATATATAATTACATAGTATAATATTACAATAAAATTAAGAATAAAGTGTTAAAACTGAACTTAAATAAATTTATATAAACATTATTTATTAGAATTTTACAGTAAAAATCAGAAGAATACATAGTATATTTAGAATAGCACTACAGTCTAAAATTAGTTTAAAAATACATCGTAACACATAGCAGGGACGAAGCTACATGTACGTTTAAAACGTTCGGTTCTGCATCTCGGAAGTGTCAACGTTTGACTATTGCGTAGGACATGGTTATGTACATTCGCTCTCGTTTCAGGCAACAGGTAGTTCAAGCGTGACATATCTTGCTAAAGGTTTTTCTACTTAACAGTGTGTAACGTCATTCACTTCATAATGAACAACCAGACAAGGACAGAGCATCGTCGTAGTGATTACCTGGGTACAAAATTCTGAAAGCTCGTTTCTGCACCTTCTCGAGTTCATGTGACCAGAAAACTGGGATGGTGGTATGCCACACTGGTGCGCAAAACTCAAAAACTGACCGTACAAGAGCTATATAAACGGTAATCAGATCAATTGCAGGTACATCACTCCGTCTCAGAACACGAAGTATATGAAGTCGCTGGAGGCTTTAGATATGATACTTTCAATGAAAATGTTCCATTTTAAATTAGATTGAAGGGTAAGACCAAGGACCTTTTGATGCTCCACAATTTCCAGTAGTAGGCCATTAATACTCAGAACAGGGGGAAGATCCTGTAGTCGTGAGAAGGATAATGATAAACTCCTTACATTTGCGAGGATTTAGTTGCATATCATTAGCTATTGCCCATGAGTTAATGCTATCCAGTTCTGACTGGCTTTCAGAGTTGCCATTCACCAGGACAACTTCAGCAACAGTAATATCATTCACATACTTCCAATCCGTCGACTTTGGGGAAGACATTTTAAGGTCGTTTATCATTATTACGAAAAGGATTGGACCCAATTTAGTGCCCTTTGTCACGCCAGCAGTAATAGGTAGCCATTGCGAGATGGTAGACCCAAATTTCACGGCTTGCCGTCGACAACTGAGAAAGTTAGAGATATGGGATTAAAGACCTCCTTACTCCAATATTAATCAACTTTTGGATAACAATATTGTGGTTTATCCTGTCAAATGCCTTTCTGAAGTCCAGAAAACATGCCCTAAGGTAGTTACCAGGGTTATCTAGGGCTATCCTAAGATACTGTATGATATCCTAAGATACTGTATGATATCCTAAAATGATATCATAAGATACTCTATGATGTCCTAAAATTATATCCTAAGATACTGTATGATATCCTAAGATGATATCCTGAGATACTGCATGATATCCTAAGATACTGTATGATATCCTAAGATACTGTATGATATCCTAAGATGCTGTATGATATCCTAAAATGATATCATAACATACTCTATGATGTCCTAAAATGATATCCTAAAATACTGTATGATATCCTAAGATGATATCCTAAGATACTGCATGATATCCTAAGATACTGTATGACATCCTAAAATGATATCATAAGATACTCTATGATATCCTAAAATGATATCCTAAAATATTGTATGATATCCTTAGATGATATCCTAAGATACTGCATGATATCCTAAGATACTGTATGATATCCTAAGATACTGTATGATATCCTAAAATGATATCATAAGATACTCTATGATGTCCTAAAATGATATCCTAAAATACTGTATGATATCCTAAGATACTATACGATATACTAAGATGTTGCATTATATCCTGAGATATTGCATGATATCATAAAAAAAGGAAGATAAAGAAAATCAGATAAATCGCACTCCTCCCCTTTAACCCTTTCCCTAACCCCCACTCTTCCCTAATCCTACTTCTAACCCTAATCTTCGCTCTAACTCTAATCCTAACCTTTCTCTAACTCTACCCCTTTCTCTATCTCTATCTCTAACCCTAACTGTGATACTTACGCTAAGTCTAGCTCTAACAACAAGGTTAAGCTCAGTGGCGCCGTGGCCGGGGGGGCCAGGGGGGGCCAGGGGGGGCCATGGCCCCCCCTATCGTCGAGACCCGTCGGAAAATTGGAAATTTGTTATGTTGTCGGAATCTTCGTGGTCAAGCATACCTGCATATACGAGCGGGAATTTTACTTTTCTTCGTTGTTTGACAATGCGAAACATGTTTGAATAAAAATATATATAGATGAAATCAGTGGCGTAGGAAGTGTGGGCGGGGGGGGGGAGAGGTCGGTTTTCATGAAAATGATGGAAACAGCTTAGTTCCCTGAACAAGCTTACTAAAAGAGGTAGATAAGACTCTGAAACGGCCGTTTCCGGCGATCTGGGGGCTTCAAATGCCCTTTGCCCCCCCCCCCCCACTATTGAATACGTTACTACGCCCCTGGATGAAATATCGGAAATCGGACTCAGTTTACGTTTCCCAATATAAGTTTATAGAATAATCAATATTTAAGAGTTATATGCTTTATACGATTCCACACATGTAACATTAGCATGGATTGCCGGGCTTTGCGCCTTTACGGCTACGCCCCCCCATTTTTTCTAAGACTGATCAAACTTATGAACATTTTCGTATGACTTCATATATTATTTATGTCGGAAAAAATAGTATTTGTCGGAAAATGCTGCCCTTGGCCCCCCCTAAAACATGGGACCCACGACGCCCCTGGTTAAGCTAAAGGCTGTGACCATTGACTAGAGCTAGACTTACCGTAAGTATCAGGGTTAGAGTTAGGGATAGAGCTAGAGACAAGGTTAGGGTTAGAGACAAGAAAGCTAGAGACAAGCTAGAGACAAGCTAGAGACAAGAAAGGGGAGGTCATGCAGTATCTTAGGTCTTGTTGAGTGTTATATAAGCAGTCTTGTGTATAGATAGATAGATAGATAGATAGATAGATAGATAGATAGATAGATATTTAATAAAACTACATGGCAGCCTGAAAGGCTGAATTGCGTAGATTTTACAATTACAAAAGCTATGGTAATGCACTACTATTTACATTATGTATATACAAGGATTAACATGCTAAGCAGGTGCAACTTAACAGTTCGACATCGATGGAATGAAAGTGTTTTGAAAACGTTTGGTATGAATTATTGGGAGAGTGTAACTACGCTTGTGTCTTAAATTGTACTTTGGTTCGTTCTTAGGAGGTAATAGATTATGTAGTTTATGAGTATCATCTAATGTAACCAATTTAAATAGTCTTTTACACAGTTCTTGTCGTCGGTCGTATAAAGAGGTCAGGCCTGATAGTTTCAATCTTTGGTTATATTCTTCTCCTGGGAATATGATTGCCAATGATCGTTTCTGGACTCGTCCTAGTTCGTTCTCTAAATATTTTGGTAGTGAATGGTGGAAGACTTCGGCTCCGTACTCGAGTGTTGGTCTTATGCAGGTGGAATAAAAGTTGACAATATCGGATATGGGGACACCAGCTCGTTTTAGTTGGGTGAGACAATACAACCGCGTTTGTTGGCTTTTTGTATCTGCGAATGCAGATATATTGCCATCGTGCTGTTTGCTGTTTGCTGTTTGCTGTTAGCTTATAGCCATTCAGCGACGAGCTTATTTAAATTGATAGCCAATCAGCAAGTGGCTTACAATGCAATGACGTAATGTTCTGCAAAGCCATTACATCATTCAATTTTGCCTGTTCGCAGGCTAGATCTTAAATTCAACATGGCGATTGACAAAATTTAAATGTCGTTAATTCATATAAAAACGTGAAAATACGAAGATATAGACCTATGGATAGACTGGAAAGAAATCAAAGAATGCTTCAAAATTTAGTGGTTCTATTTCTGAAGGGAAACTAAACAGTGAAACAGTCGAACTATCGAAGGACGAAGATCAAGGTAAGGAATACTACAACATATTAATATAACATTGACGCGTAAATTGTAAAATATAGCATCTTTGTTTATGCACATAAGTTTTCAATACTAAAGTAAATTTGACTACCATGAATACTAGCTAATCCCACATTTTAAATTCACTTTTAGCAATTCCACATAATTTTATAGTGGTCACATTTCTTTAAATAAATATTGTGTACAAATATAGTCTTGTTTATAGTATATAATAGTTAAGACGGTAAAATATAAGACTGTGCAATACTCCTTTTGGCATGACATTTATTGTAGACTGTGTCACAATCACATACTTATAATTTCATAATAGAAATTCATACTTCATATCCATAGGCAAATTCTCCTCTAAATTACTAAATCGCTTATATTTAATGTCTTTTCAAGCAATCATTTGCCTGTACTTTACACATCACTCTCATATTTATATTGTAGGCTGAGCAAACAAACACGGAACACTGCAGCTTTGACTAGTCAATTCTAGCCAATGTATGGATATGATAGGCTGTGTTTATATATACTTTGTACATTATATTCACAGACTATATACATGTGTTAAATTATACTCCTGATTTTCAACATTGTTAACATTTGCTACTGATGAATAGACTTCAATAATATGACCTATTTGCTAACACATCCATGTGGAATAAATAGTTCATTTGTGTTCCTCCATCCCTGAATACCACATGTTGACGTCGTGTATCAATGTGTTTAAAAAGGCTTTTAAACTGTGCGAGGAGGTGTTAGCGACACCTGGTATTCTGACAACATCCACGCATCTACAATTTTTTCACATACCTGATTGTAGTAATATTATGGACTATCGAGAAGATTGTGAACCTAACATGTTTCAGCAATGACATCATAAAATTAAATAAAATCTTTGTTGTGTTATGGAAATAGTCTCTGCCAGTGAAATTTATATCAGCTATTTTATTTGTCATAATTATGTACTAAACTGTCTGGCATAGTGATACTGTAAATTGTGAACCCCATTTAACAATTAATATGAAAACCTTGTTCTACTGTGTATGATATATATTTTTGTGATATTTATAAAAATATATTCTTTTAACCCATTAGCTGGCAAGCCCAGATCCACCCTAATTTTATTAGTATTTTACTCTGTCTAATGCCAGACGATTTTACTTGTCAGTGGTAGAGTACTGCCAGTTAATGGGTTAAATATCAATCTCTTATTCTTTACAAGTTACTGGTTGAATGAAGTGTATGTTTTTGTACAAAATATGTGTAACTTATACAATTTAGGGCCAAACAGAATTGTAGAATATTATTCCTTCATGACAACAGTGGGATCACCATAAGCAGATACATGTACGCTTAGCGTACCTATTTTTTTAACAGTCTCGCTGATATGGTGGGTCCACTGTAGAGTCTCCGAGATTGTTAACCCTAAAATCTTTGCATGGTCAACAACTTGCAGTTGTTGATTGTTATTAGGGACCTTAAGATCGAAGACGGCGACGTGAAACAAGAACGTCGTGTCCGTGGGAGAGCTGGGGAGAGGGCGCCGTGCTATGCGCGGGAAAACTTGACTTAAGAATTAAGGACGACGGCGGTTTAGTATATGTAAATAAAATAAAGCAGAAATGAAATTTAGAGAAATTCAAGAGCTTGTAACTGTACTGTACGCCGGTGAAGAAATCAGTGACGAAGAATTTATCCTTCTTTACGAAGCATATTCCTCTAAAAATCTCGACTTACCGTATAAAGAATATGGCAAGTTTCAGCTTGAAGAAATCGACGAAGATGAGTGCATCGATAAATTTCGTTTAAGAAAAAACGACATCTCCCTTCTGTTTGAAGTTTTACAGATACCAGAGGTAATCAAGTGTCCACAAGGAAGTTTATTTAGTGGTTTAGAAGGACTGTGTTTGTTGTTGAGAAGACTCGCTTATCCTTGCAGACTTAGCGACCTGATTCCAATGTTTGGTAGATCAGCTCCAGAACTTTCCATGATTAACAGTGAAATGATAAACATTGTCTTTGAATTACATGGTCATAGGCTGACAAACTGGAATAATTTTCTATTGAATCCCCCTGCACTTCAAATGTATGCAGATGCCATTGGAGATAAAGGAGCTGCGTTAAAGCATTGTTTTGGGTTTATTGATGGCACGGTTAGACCGATTTGCAGACCAGACAAAAAGCAGAGAGTAGTCTACAATGGACATAAAAGGGTCCACGCCATAAAATTTCAGTCTCTATCCATACCTAATGGATTGATAGCTAACCTGTATGGCCCAGTAGGTAAGACCTATTTCACATTATTATAGATTAATATTTAAAAAAAAAACATGCTGAGTGAGGGATATAATCAGGGCATGGTGATTAATTATCATATTGACAAATAGAAACAAGTAACTGGGGTAAGGGTTAGGGATCCAATCATTCAATATGGAAAATGGAAATACTGAGGGGTCTGAGACAGTGATTTGTGTGCCAGCCTGCTGGGGTAGGGCATTTGGCAAGCATTACAAAATGTTTACTCTTAACCTAATATATACATTTCATGTTTATTTCAGAGGGTAAAAGGCATGATAGTGGTATGTTGGCTGATTCTGGACTTCTTGATGACCTTGAACAACATGCCTTTTCCCCAAATGGTACTTCAATGTGTATTTATGGTGACCCTGCATATCCACTAAGAGTACACTTGCAGGCCCCTTTTAGAATGGTCAGGCCAAATCAGGATATGCAGGATTTCAATACTTCCATGAGTGCTGTCAGGGTTACTGTGGAATGGCTGTTTGGTGATATAGCTGCCAATTCATTTAAATTTGTTGATTTCAAAAAGAATTTAAAGATAGGTTTGAGTTCTGTTGGCAAAATATATATTGTTGCTGCTATTCTAAGAAATGCCATAACTTGTCTTTATGGAAATTCTACATCTAAATTTTCAACCTTGACCCTCCAAGTCTTCAGCAATATTTTGCTTGACTGTGTACAAGGACAGTTCCATCGTGAAAACTCTTTAAACATAGCTGCAAGCACTTTCTGTGTGACCAATTGTTGTATTTCAAATGTTTAGATAATAATATTATACTGTAATACAGTAGCTGCATAAATGGATACACCAGTATCTGTACTTTGGCCTAGTGATTTTGTTTGTGCATTTTCACCTCTTTTTAAATTGCCTATATCATCCTCAGGTATTTTACATATTTGTGATATTTGAAACATTCTGAGAAGAAATGTAATAAATCTTCTCAGTAAAAACTTGTCAAATTTACATAATATCATATGGCATCAAAGCACAAAGGAATGCTTGTTGATTGTCTTTGCAACAGATAATTACATGTCTGCCTCAATTGTATTATAAAAAAACATTTTAAAATAATGATGTTAAGTGTGCCTTTTTCACCTGTTCCTGCTTTGACATCAGATCCGGTTACTCTGGCAATGAAAAACACTTCCATGAAGATTTTTCCTGGGAAGATATATCACATTTCTTCTCAGATTGTTCCACATACCACAAATATGTAAAATCCCTTGGGATGATATAGGCACTTTAAGGGCCTGTTCATATGAGCTGGGTTGGCCCGGCTAGCCGGGGAGATCCCACTGTGAGATGGGTGGGATATCAGTGATGTGGGATGAAAATTTCCCATATGAACACAAATTTGCCAGGCTGGTTAACCCAGCTCATATGAACAGGCCCTTAAAAAAATACATATGTATAATACATTTCTTATGGGAAAAATGTAAAAAATACACATACAAATAAAATACATTTTTAAATATGAATTTTTATGGTAAATAACATTTGAAATATGATGTAATTCTAAATAAAAGGTCCAGTAAAAGAACCATAAATGTCAACATAGTCATAAACTATAAAGCTTGTACTCACTCAGTCAATAAAACCCTGTAAAACATTGAATACAAACATCAACAGTTATACTTATTTTTTCACTGCATTTTCCAACAAAGTGATAAGCAATTGACTTTGCTGTTGTTGAGCTTGCATAAAATTCAACTGCATCTGCTGCATCTGCTGTTGTTGCCTCTCCATCATGGCTATGTAGTCACTGTGTTGTTTATCAGCTATGGCTTGCTTTTGCAATTCTTTTTCTTGATCTTTCTGTTTAAGTTCGAGTTCCTTTTCTTTCCATCTGTTATCTGTTTCCATCTTCTCTCTCAAATACTCAACCGCATCAGATCCTCTTGTTTTCTTGCGTTTCTGTTTCTCGCTATCCTCACCTTTTCTCTTGTTACTTTCCTTCAAAGTCTCCATTGCCATGAGTCTCATATCAGTAGCATCGCCCTTGCTCTGCTCTGCTTTTTTCTTGTTTTCTGCTGTAATATTTAGGTGTGTTTCTTCAGATTGCTCCTGTTTTGCGATTATTTCTTCTAATAAAACGTCGAGCTCGGTCATTTCTGTGGCGATTCCTGAAGCTCTCTCTTCGTCTCTATTTTTTTTCTTGAACTTTTCTGCAAGTAAACTATATCGCTCGCGGACTCCACGTTTACTGACCTTAAATTTTGGTTCAACAGTATCATTCAAATGATCAGCGATAGATTGCCAGAGCTGGCCACGTTGAGGCGTACGCTGTTTTGCCTTGAATGGGTCTGTTACAAGTATCTCCCTGCATAGAACAACATCGTGGTTATCTGTCCACTCCATGACAGAACATCTCCTTAATTTTATATAAAACAACAACAAAAATCAGACTTATTTCGCTATCAAAATTCATCAGCAACCTCGTATAAAATACATTTCAAATTAATTCAGTGCTATACTTACGATTTTGACTCATTTGCTTGTGAATTTTCCATCGCGTTCTCTCGAAGACGGTAAACCTTCAGTTCTCACGTCTTCGACGACAGAAGAACGGCTGGCGTTTCTACCTAGCGCATGCGTAGTCAACAAAAACATGTCAAAATCAGTTCCGGTTGCCGTCGTCTTTGACCGCCGTCCTCGATCTTAAGGTCCCTATTGGGTCAAACTGATCCTTTTGCTGCTTGAAGTCAATCCGGAGTTCTTTATATTTGTCCGGTATAGCTGTATAGCTGAAATGGTTTGAATCCTCAAATAAATTGAAAGGGAAACACATTATACCTGTTACTATCATAGGCAAGAAGTAACATCAGGAATTAAAGCATGCATTTATTTTTTGGGTTAAATCTTCCAATAATTAAATCAATATAGGATATAATAGAATTTGAATATAATTTTATTAATATTGCTAAAGCAAAGTTATATACAAGATCACTCAAGTATGCATTCATATACTAAATACGTTTTTGCTGGAATGCACGAAGCCTGAGTGCTCTTGCTTCTCTGCCAGATCGGAAAGTATATTCTGGATATCGTAGGATTGAACACCATCTTGCGCCAAACCTTTCAATACCCCTTCTTATAAATTCGTCCTCTTCTTTCGTGAATCTCATGAGTTTCCGTGTCTCTTTACAAAGATTAAGCCGATTCGTTTCTGGTCTCGGAGAGGTCTTGTTGCTAGGCTTTATATCGTCGTCCGAACAACTTTCTTGTTTTAATTGTAGAACGCGAATGTCCATTTCTGCTCCTTATAAGCCACGCAATTTTTTCCATACATGTTCGCCCTTTCATTGCTACATCTCGTGAACGCAATTTCTGATAATGTACTCGTGCAACATTCGAACTATGCTTTTGATCGTCCGAGACCATCTTCTGCTCTTCTATATTGAGAAGTGGCACACTCTCGGTCTCAAATATTTGCCTGTATCTCGTTGGATGAACATATTTCCCGATTGCCTGAAAGACTAATATACTTAAAAGTTCTGTTAACTTTTGGAATTGCATGCCATTACGGTTAACAAGCAGATACTCGCACCTGGGTTGCAACAATGGTCTAACAGAGCGAACGTAATTATCAACAACAACTAAACTAATTTCGTCAAAATATAAGGAATCAAACCCATATAAGGAGTCAAACCCATAGGTTTTGAATGTTGTTTGATCAACCATTCCCTGATTTCGTTTTGCACTCTCTAACATATCAACAGTCAAATGGCGATAGGTCATAGGCCTACAGCCTTTAACTTTAAAAAACATGAATACTGCTAGAAAGCGAGTTGCGAATGTAAGATTAGTTGCGCTGACAACAGTTAATTTGTTTTTGAATTCGTCCAGTATAATCGTATAGCGTGGTATGTGGAAAGGTATCACAGTCTGGAGCTCAGCTAAGGTTGCCCAACTCCTTCTCGATTCAAGTGTTTCTATGTCAAGATCTGTCGTCCAGTGGGATCTATTTTCCTTTGCCAAACACTTTTTCGCTCTCTTGATGTATACTTCCGTAACAGAGACATTTTGCAGTACGGGACCGGAGGGCGAATCAAACAGCTCAGATATGCTTGTTATGTAACCTAGTTGGCCCGAATTTCCCATTTTCCAAGTACCTTGGAGATAATCAAGGAAACCCGTTAACAATTTTGATGAACCGAGGAAATAATCTATAGTCTCTAATGATGAAATCGCGTTCGATTCGTCCTCGTCTGTTTCAGAACAACAAAATGTGATAAACTTAAGAGCTCGTGTCGTTGAAATTTGTAATTGCTTTTCAGATTTACCGCCCCCATGCAGCCGTACTTTGTAACCAAACCGAAACGGAACGAGAAAAAATCATTTTTGGAAGAACAACATGGAATTTAGACTTGGATCAAGTCCGTCTCTCTAGAGTCCGAGGGACGCGCTAGAGAGACGGACTTGACCCAAGTCTACATGGAATTGAGTCTTCTTGATCTGTCGAAAACTCCTTCAAGTGATTTCCAATCCACAGTACTAGCATGTTGACGTGGCATTCAAAAGCAAGAAGCAAGTACACTTTTAAATACAAAACAAGGGTAACTTCAAAAATTGATAACATTTTAATATTTATCTACGTTTCGACTATCTTTCAGTCATCATCAGGATAAACTAACTAGATTATATATCAAAAGCAGTATTTATATGAAGAAATATGATACATTAGGTTGATTATTAATGAATTAGTTAAAAATTAGAATGAATTCTTGAAAAAGCAAAAGGGACCAATGGTTAGATTTATCTATGATTTTAGTATTGTGAAAAACATGTTCATGTTAATATATATTTTGAACATGTTTTTCGTCACAATACTAAAATCATAGATAAATCTAACCATTGGTCCCTTTTGCTTTTTCAAGAATCCCTCGCTATTCAAAGATATAAACCTGAACTTCATCATGGAATTAAAGCTTCTAAAGAACTTATCATATTTAACTAATTCATTAATTATCA
Organism: Trachythela sp. YZ-2020; assembly: GCA_016169945.1. Taxonomy (NCBI): domain Eukaryota; kingdom Metazoa; phylum Cnidaria; class Anthozoa; order Malacalcyonacea; family Clavulariidae; genus Trachythela; species Trachythela sp. YZ-2020. Next base: position 339,867 of record JADLSH010000204.1, on the reverse strand, counting down.
ACCTAATGTATCATATTTCTTCATATAAATACTTCTTTTGATATATAATCTAGTTAGTTTATCCTGATGACGACTGAAACATAGTCGAAACGTAGATAAATATTAAAATGTTATCAACTTTTGGAGTTACCCTTGTTTTGTATTTTATTAAAATACTCAGTGGTTCTAAGAATTTAAGTACACTTTTAATCGGAACTTACATATACAGGGTGTCCCCCCAAAAGTCCCCCTTTAGAAATCACTCTTGTGCGTTATTATACCTTTGGGAATTTAATTGAATTGTACATGGACGGCGAAAGTATTTACAACTTCCCTTCGTCCAAATAATTTAACGCGACGTATAAGTTGTTACGACAAATACTCGTTGCTCTGTAGTTAGTTGAACCATTCTTACTCGAACTGACGGTAAGACGAATTTGTAATTTGACATTTTTGTGTTGCTGTTCGTTTTAGAAGCTATTTTAAATTCCCAGAGGTATAACAACGCACGTTTAACAACAAAAGAGTGATTTCTATAGGGGGACCTTTTTCTTGGTACACCCTGTATTTCGGACGCTATTTTACATAGATTTTGCATAAACTATTGGCGCATAACGGCTATTGTATAACAACCGATTTGTATCAAACGAAATAAGGTATCAAACACAAAACTCGGGCAATTAAGCATTTGAAAATCTGTTATTCCAACATAAATACATTCGCCATTACACGCATTTCACTATTTCGTTGTTGTTTATTGTTTAAATGACCTATACACGCGTTTATACATATTTAAAATAAAAAACAGTTAAGTACAGTTAATGCAATTTGTTATTATACGTAAACGCACGCTTTGAGGGAAATTAGTGATTAAATGACCCGCAAACCGAGGGAGGTTTACTTTTACTAAACCTCCCTCGGTTTGCGGGTCATTTAATCACCAATTTCCCTCAAAGCGTGCGTTTAGTTTGTAATTACATGGTAGCCGAGGGTATCGCGCGTGGTGTGTTGGTCTGTTTTGAATGCTGTTTGATTGTCGTTTGATTGTGGGATGAACACTTTTCATATATACGCACGCGCAGAAACACATCTCCGTGTTCATTCTTTTTAGGCATGCGCATAAACCGAATTTTATCCCACAATTGAAATGTTCAAGATTGCGGAATAAAAGTGGCAAAGTGATCGTTCGTATGTGAGCGATCTTGCATTACGCGAACTTTGGCAATTTTACGAAGTTTTGCCAAATCGACACTGGCTTGTGGGTGCTTATCTGCAAATTGTTCCTTGTTGAACACTTGACGCTTTCGACCCAACATCAACAGGAAAGCATCAATAAGTGGATCTGGAACACCCAGAAATGTATTTCTTCGTGCGTCCTTCGTAATTCTGCCTTTCTGGTCAGGTGCTGGATCGTCTGAAGTTGCTGGATTGTTCTGCCTTTCAAATGCAGTGGACGTAGGTGATTGGCACGTGATAGCGTGGGTGTTGTTGCATCATCTGGGGCGATTGTGCTATTGTTTTGCAGAGTGGGTGTCTGACGGTCAGGTGCTGCATCGTTCGATGTTGCTGAATTGTGCTTGTTTTCAAACGCAGTAGACGTAGACGATTTGCAAGTGATAGCGTGGCTGTTTGCTCCATCATCTGGGGCGATTGTGCTATTGTTTGGTGGAGTGGGTGTCGGATGGTAAGGTGCTACATCGTTGGATGTTGCTGGATTGTCCTGGCTTTCAAAAGCAGTGGCTGGCAGGCTATAACGTGGGTATTGGCTGCATCATCTGCGGCGTTTGTGCTATTATTTGGTGGAGTAGGTGCCCTAGCGTCAAGTTGTGCATCGTCTGAAGTTGCTCGATTGTGCTGACTCCTAAATGCAATGGACGTAGATGATTGGCACGTGATAGCGTGGGCGTTAGCTCCATCATTTGCGGCGATCGTGCTATTGTTTGGTGGAGTATATGTCTCATGTTCCAGTGGTGAATTGTTGGGTGTTGCTGGTTCGTCCGCCGCGTATGAATTGCACGTGGATTGGTCCGCGCGAAGGTCCGCCTGGTTGTTGTCAGGCGATGATGAATGTGATGATGTCTGGACGTTGCAACCATTTCTAGAATGTGGCATTGTGGGATAAAAGGTGACCGTATTTTCGAGATCGTTGAATAGTTCGTCGTCGTCCGTTTCCATCATGACAGTTCGTGTTCTTCTCCTTCTTGCAAGACGTCGCGTGCGGTATTCCTCCAGGAACCTTTCGTGTATTATGGCGCGCGTTTCTCCATGGCATGTTTCATCTTCTTTAAGGTCCGCCGGACAAATGTCTCGAACATGACGGAGTTGGAAAAGCCATGTGCTTTCGTTGTTTTCCATGGTGAGTGATGCAGAGGAACGTTGTTCGTACCACAGCTCGTCATTTTCGATGTGTTCGTAGTGCTCCTCCAGTTCTTTTGTGATCCACGCAATGCAGTCCATCGCATTATCATATATCCATCGATCGACACCGGGCGTTGTTGATGGCAAGGAAGTTGTCGTGAACACCTGGATTCTTCTGTGTACGTTTTCGTCCTCATCGCCGAAATCGGCAACGTGATTGGTTGTTATGTAGTATGGACTGTTGTTTATAATTCGCCTTGGTTGACCGTGCTTTACAGCCGTTATCACCCAACCACCCTGGAGTATGGTTTTAGCTAAGTCCGACTGCATGGTGTTGGCAGACCATTCGTCAACGACGACTATTTGGGTGACGTCTGTTAGCATCGCAGCGGAGAACTGACGTTCGTAATTGAGGCAGTAATAGGGACCTTAAGCATGTAGGACGGCAGCACGACGACGACGGCCAAAACAAACTCCTTCAAAGAAATGATAGTAAAGAAAATTTGTCGTGTATTATCAATTGTATGAATTTAATACAGTTTAAGAAGTTGAAGACATGGGCTTTATTGTTGAGAAGAGTTCTACTGAACCAATTTGAAGTAGCACTTGTTTCGGCTTGAATTGCAGGCGTTGTATACAAGACGTGAAAATCTGTGATTTGCCGTTGTAAACAGAGCGAGGACCGCGTCTAAAACTCCCGTGGGAGTTTAATGATTCATTTCTTTTCATCGACTTATTGTATTAATCGCCGTCGTCGTCGTGTTGCCGTCCTACATGCTTAAGGTCCCTACTGTCAGCGGGGACGACGCGATGGAATACGTTCGCCCAAGACGTTTTGCCAGAATATTTCGGACCAGAAACAACGAGCTTTCTCACTTTCTGCGGCATTGTGGATACCATCAAGCATTGGAAAATTTGTTGAGAAAGTTGACTCTTACCACCGAGTCATCGAACGAATTTAAGATGCCATCTCGGAAATATGCTGGATCTGTTGGGGTGGAACAATCGTACTGCACGAACGCCCTTGGCGAAACTTTTCCGCGCATCGATTTGTCGATGGGACATGGAATAAAACGACGGTTTTGGACGGAGAAGCAGAACCCATTGGAAATTTCGATAAGATCCACGTCGAATTTCAATTGCTCGATGATTTCGCACGCAGGGTGTGTAAGTAATTTTTCCAGCGTCTGAAAGTGCTTAATGACACCGTCTTTCAGGTAATCATTCGAGAGCAGTTTATGTAAATAACTGCTAACATCCATCATCCGTACGTACGTAAATGTAGCACCATCTGGTTTTGCGTAGACTTGCGAACGATATAGGGCGTTGTCGCATAATGTCATAGCCTTGTCGATCTTTTTTATAACAGTTGACACTTCATTGTTTCCGGTTTCTGTTGAACATCTAAAGCTGTCGTCACGTGACACGTCAACATCTATCACGAGTCCGTCCGACCGTAGATTTTCAGCAGCCTGGTATACAGTTTCCGAATATTCTCGTTGGTTGACCAGCACTAACGCACATAGTGCAGTAGGGAAGTGAGTTGGACGAAACTCCTCGTCTTCGGAATCCTCTTCGTCCGTGCTGTCGTCTGCGTGCTGATAACAATATACATTGGGAACGTCCAACATCTCCGGGATGGTTCCGTTGCTGTGGTCTTTGACGACTTGGAAAAGTTGCCTTGCAGCCGTCTCCATCTCCATGTCTGGCGAGTTCCTTGTTCTTACTCGGATTGGTGATATTTCCGCTTCAACGTCTTGCTTATGGAGAGCGGCGAATAGGACATTTTCATTGCATACGACGTTCTCTCGATATACGACAAAATATGCGATGGCGGGATACGTTTCATTCATTTGTTCTTGTTCTAACGATTTGGCATTTGAGGTTACACACGAGATGCACGAAATAAAGAATTGTACGCCGCTGATATTGGATACGACGTCGTCTAAATCGAGTCTCTTGGATGCAATCTGGTATTGGGCTAGCTCGATATCTTCTGAACGACACAGCTTTCAAATCTTCTGATATCTAAAATACAGAAGATATTTTAGTACAGTACTATCTGATCTTCAAGGGTAACGAACAAGAAATCTGGCAAAACAAGCCGTGTATGGCCGACTTACCATAGTGAGAATGTTCGCACGAAGCGAATTTTGTATTCTTCGCGAGTCAAGTTCTTTTCGAGGTCGTGCAGGAGGCATGACGTTTGGATAGTTGTAAAGCGCTGGACTTCGTTACAGGACGATTGAAAGAAAAATGCCGTTTTTTATGCTATATTTTATAAATTTAATTAAGCACATATTTGTTATTCATGTGTAGGAACAAAACATTTTACTTTGGTCATGGTCGCGGTCGCGGTCACGGGCACGGCCATGGGCATAGTCATAGTCATAGTCATAGTCATAGAAATTGGATTAGTGAACAAGTATATCCGAGATATGCTTGCTCGGTATGGGTTAAAGAAATGTAAAGTTATGGTTAAAAGGTGAAAAATCTACGAGGTTGACTCGGACAATATATATACACCCAAGCGAGTGATGGAGTTTAAGAATAATACGCTCTTAGAAGCAGACACAGAGAAGACCTTATTTACTTTGTTAAAAATGAATTTAATTGGGTAGACTTTTCATATTGGAGAACTAGAGATTTAGCAATGATGACGCCAGAACAACGAGAAGGTTACAAACAAAGAGAGAACAAAATATATTCCTTTGAAAGCTGAAGATATTGTAAGATTATCACCCGAAGACAGACAAAAATATGAGAACTCTTTAAAGACGGCTAAGCGATATGCTCTTAGGAGTAGACCTTACTAACGCTGTAAAAGAAATTTAATCAATAAATGTGTTTCAAAAATGAATTCTGAGTGTGTTGTATGTTCATTGTACAATATTTTCCCGTCCTATAATTATATATTCTCAATTCAGGCAAATCCGTATGCCTAACCTCTTAATTACTTCAACCATTACTTCAACCTTAATTACTTCAACCTGTATCTTGCACGTCGGAAAGAAAATGCTTACGCTTGCATGTTCGAATTGCTAAAAACCATATTTATATCTTTAAAACTTTATGTTGTTTAAAACTAAAATGATATCCAAAGATACTGCATGATATCCTAAGATACTCTATGATATCTTAAGATATACTCTATGATATCCTAAAATGATATCCTAAGATACTGTATGATATCCTAAGATACTGTATGATATCCTAAAATGATATTCTAAGATACCCTATGATATCTTACGATATTCTATATCATCCTAACATGATATCCTAAAATACTCTATGATATCCTAAAATGATATCCTAAGATACTGTATGATATCCTAAAATGATATCCTAAGATACTGTATGATATCCTAAGATACTGTATGATATCCTAAAATGATATCCTAAGATACTCTATGAGATCTTAGGATACTCTATGATATCCTAAAATGATATCCTAACACACTGTATGATATCCTAAGATACTGTACGATATCCTAAAATGATATCAGATACACTATGGTGTCCTAAAATGATATCCTAAGATACTGTATGATATCCTAAGATGATATCCTAAGATACTGCATGATATCCTAAGATACTGTATGATATCCTAAGATACTGTGTGATATCCTAAGATACTGTATGATATCCTAAGATACTATACGATATCGTCAGATGTTGGATGAAATCCTAAAATATTGCATGATATCCTAAAATAAGGAAGATACAGAAAAGGAGATAAATGCCACTCCTCGCCTTTAACCATTTCTCTAACCCTAACTCTCTAAATCTAACCCAACCCTAATTCTCTAAATCTAACCCAACCCTAATTCTCTAAATCTAACCCAACCCTAATTCTCTAAATCTAACCCTCGTTCTACTTCTAACCCTAATCTTCGCTATTACTCTAACCCTAACCTTTCTCTAGCTCTACCCCTTTCTCCAACTCTAACCCTAACCTTCTCTCTAGCTCTATCCCTAACTCTGACACTTACGCTAAGTCTAGCTCTAACAACAAGGTTAAGCTCAAGGCTCTGACCATTAACTAGAGCTAGACTTAGCGTAAGTATCAGGGTTAGGGATAGAGCTAGAGAGAAGTTTAGGGTTAGAGTTAGAGAAAGGGGTAGAGGAAGAGAAACATTAGGTTAGAGTTATAGCGAAGATTAGGGTTAGAAGTAGAACGAGGGTTAGAGTTAGGGTTAGAGAATTAGGGTTAGAGAAAGGGTTAAAGAGGAGGAGTGGAATTTAGCTTCCTTATCTTTATCTTAGTATAGTATCTTAGGATATCATACAGTATCTTAGGATATCATACAGTATCTTAGGATATCATGCAATATCTTAGGATATCATACAGTATCTTAGGATATCATGCAATCTCTTAGGATATAATCTTAGGATATAATCTTAGGATATCATCTTAGGATATCATCTTAGGATATCGTTTGAGGATATCGTTTTAGGATATCATAGAATATCTTAGGATATCATAGAATATCTTAGGATATCATTTTAGGATATCATACAGCATCTTAGGATATCATACAGTATCTTAGGATATCATGCAATATCTTAGGATATCATCTTAGGATATCGTTTTAGGATATCATTTTAGGATATCATAGAGTATCTTAGGATATGATTTTAGGATATCATACAGTATCTTAGGATATCACGCAGTATCTTAGGATATCATGCAGTATCTTAGGATATCATCTTAGGATATCAGTTTAGGATATCATAGAATATCTTAGGATATCATTTTTGGATATCATACAGTATCTTAGGATATCATACAGTATCTTAGGATATCATACAGTATCTTAGGATATCTTAGGATATCATCCTAGGATATCATCTTAGGATATCGTTTTAGGATATCATTTTAGGATATCATAGAGTATCTTAGGATATCATTTTAGGATATCATACCGTATCTTAGGATATCATACAGTATCTCAGGATATCATGCAGTATCATCGGATATCATCTTAGGATATCATTTTAGGATATCATAGAGTATCTTAGGATATCATTTTAGGATAACATACGGTATCTTAGGATATCATACATTATCTTATAGGATATCATGCAGTACAATAATAATAATAATAATAATTTATTTAAACTCCGTTTGAATATAGCACGCAAAGTTCTAGTTTGACTTAGTAACTAAATTACAATTATGTATCTATATAGAATATGTATATTATATTAAATTATTTATTATATGTCTAAGTCTAAAAGTCAAAGTTGAAATTCAAATTTACGAATGTTTTTCTTAAATATTACGATATTGTCTGCCGCTTTTATATAATCCGGTAGACTGTTCCATATTTTTGGCCCCATATATCTTAATGAGTTCTTTCCGTAGGTAACAGTATTAAATCTAGGTACTGTAAGCATGACAGTTCCTGGAAGATTAAGTTGGACATGCGCAGTTAAAAAAGTTGATTAATATACTGTGAAGATTGATTATGCAGAGCCTTATAGATTAGTATTGCAATATCTTGCAAACGAGGGTTATACAGCGTTCTTTTGTTTGTTTAGTTTAATAAGGTCTCACAACGCAAATGATATCATAGTGTATCATAGTGTATCATAGTGTATCTTAGGATATCATGTAGTATCTTAGGATATCATTTTAGGATATCCTAGAGTATCTTATGATATCGTTTTAGGATATCATTTTGGGATATCATGGAGTATCTTAAGGTATCATTTTAGGATATCATACAGTATCTAAGGATATCATACAGTATCTTAGGATATCATAAGCAATCAGATAAATAGTGAGATACGTTACGAATCAATTTATTTGACGTTCAATGATTCAACCTTACGATTCAATGATTCAATCTTAGGATTCTTTGACTCAATCTTAGGATTCAATGATTCAATCTGAAGATTCAATGATTCACTCTTAGGATTCAATGATTCACTCTAAGGATTCAGTGATTCAATCTTAGGATTCAAAGATTGACTCTTAGAATTCAATGATTCAATCTTAGGCACAGTCACAGTCACAGGCACAGTCACAGTCACAGTCACACACACACAGTCACAGTCACACACACACAGTCACAGTCACACTCATTGTCGTTGTCATAGAAATTGGATTAGTTAACAAGTATATCCGGGATATGCTTGCTCGGTATGGATTAAATAAATGTAATGTTATATAGTCCAAATATAGTCCAAATGTCGGACTTACCGCTACAGAAATAGCTTTATCCCAGCTATGTGTTCGAACGTTTCAAAACAACAGCTTAAATGTGGTATCTAATTTAATAGTAATATAGTAATATTTGGTTGTCAAGAATGAATTTTATGTGTTTATAAATTTTTATGTGTATTTTTATATAAGATTTTAATATCTTAAATATGTATACACATTGTAATTCACCATGTTGGTGCGAAAATGTGTTAATAAACCATTTTATTATTATTATTATTATTAAAAGGTGAAAAATCTACGAGGTTGACCCGGACAATATATAAGAATACAAATAACAAAGTTTATAGAATAACCTCCAGCCTGCAGCATCTAAAGAATAACAAAGTTTATAGAATCTCCTCCAGCCTGCAGCATCTTTTCTTCATTTTTTACCACTTGATGTGTTATCTTTCCACACTCCTGACCCAAGCGAGTGATGGAGTTCTTAGAAGCAGACACAGAGCAGACCTTATTTACTTTGTTAAAAATGAATTTAATTGGGTAGACTTTTCAGATTGGAGACCTAAAGATTTAGCAATGATGACGCCAGAGCAACGAGAAGGTTACAAACAAAGACTACTTCACGAGAGATCAAAATATATTCCTATGAAAGCTGAAGATATTGCAAGATTATCACCCAAAGACAGACAAAAATATGAGAACTCTTTAAAGACGCCTAACCAATATGCTCTTAGGAGTAGATCTTACTAACGCTGTAAAAGAAATTTTAATCAATAAATGTGTTTTAAAAATTAATTATGTGTGTGTTGTATGTTCATTGTACAATATTTTCCCGTCCTATAATTATATATTCTCATTTATAGAATAACCTCTTAATTACTTCAACCTTTTGTGACTTGCACGTCGGAAAGATTACCTTGACAACGCCGTGTATCAAAATGCTTACGCTTGTATCTTCGAATCGCTAAAAACCATATTTATATCTTTAAAACTTTATGTTGAAAATTTTGTTTGTAAAACCCTATATTAAAAAGTTTTTCAGATGAAAAGATTTTATTTTAAATAGTCCTTAATCGCTTGTATAGACTTTACTAAATAAACGTACGCTTGAAACTTTGTAAATTTATTAATATTGGTCGACTCAGAAAGAAACACTAAAGTAGATACGAGACTGAAGGGGTTTATAAATCTCGCGACAACAAAGCCATATTTCTGCGCACAAAATATGCTGAACTCAGCGAAATCTGAGTTGTATAATTAATTAATGTTTATGTTAATTACGTAATGCCACCCTATATTATGTTAATGATGTTGCTCACCCTCATATAATGTTAATGATGTTGCTCACCCTCATATTATGTTAATGATGATGCTTATATACCCTCATATGCTAATGTTCATACTCCCCCCATATGCTTATGTACCATATGCTAATGAGTTTGAATATTTAATGATCAATACTACCATGCTATTACCTATACAACTTTTTAATAATATTCATGAAAAAAATAACATGAAGAGAATCTTTGTAATCAGAATGATTTGTGCAAATATCATGCATGAAAAATATTTAACAGGAAGAAGTTTTCTTCCAGTGAAAAATGATTTTTGCACAAATTTAAAATTATTTTAAAAATTTGCACTGAATTTCATTTTTTGGCACTGTGTTTCAATAAAATTACACTGCTCTCAACCAATCATGGTTGAGAAATTTTTCCGTGTATATTATTTGCCTTATTACAAATTTTCACAGGAAATTCCAGCTGAAAAGAATTCTGAATGTAGAAAAGAAACCGAACTGGAGAAAAGAGAACCCTCCATTTTATGAAGGAACATTGAAATCCGGTGATCGATATTTGCTCGAGTTAGAGTTATGGAATAGAAGCAAGAAAAAACATGTCATTTTATCTGAGTATATATATCAACATTCAAGCAGTAGCAAGTTGTGTTATCCTGAAGGAATGCAATGGAACAAAACAGTTCCAGTTTATCTGCTAATATCAGTACGGAAGCAAGGGGAGTGGGTGTGGCAGTTCATCAAAAATATGGAACGACTTTATTTGGACACTAAAGATGAGAATCTCCACGTTGTTGTTTATTACTATGAGAGTACTGATATTGACGTTGAAGAGGAATTTCAACAAAGTTCTTTTAGAAGATACAAAGTACTAAGGAGCAGAGATGACAAATACTCTAAGACGTTTTCATTGAACAGAGCTGCAGAGGCAGTTTCTGATCCACATGCCATTGTTTTTACGTTAGACTTACACTTGGAAATTCCTTCGTCTTTTCCAAATAATGTGCGCAAGGTGAGATATGCATTACTTTATCAGCATAAACCTAGTTTAGCCTACTCCTTTCGGGTCTTACTACATCCCGGGCATTCTTTGGCACTGCGCTGAAAATGGTCAGTGGCTACCATAGATAATCCCAATCAAAATACTAACCCAGATGCACCACAACTAGTCGAAAATTCTACCCCAAGCTCTTACTCGGACTCCGCCCCTCCGCGAGTGGCAAGGGGCACTGATTGAACACCCGGGATGTCGAAAAATCCACTCCTTTCTACTTCTTTACACAATCCCGGTTCCATTTGAAAACGGAACAAATTCATGCCGTTTCGGCTTTGCGTTAATAATTTAATAATAATTTATTATTTCTTCCATGCAAATTTACATGCATACACGAAATGCGTTTACACAATACCGGCAGAAAAATGACACAAAACGAAGAGGTGGTCCTCACCGGCATGGAATGAAAACGGAAATTAGTCCACTACGGTTGTACTATCCATACTAGTAACAAAAATAAATCATATTTCAAAGCATTTTACAGAAATTTCAGATGAGATTTTGGATCATTTGTTTTAAATAAAACAAATTTCAACTAGTAGGTTAAAAACAAATTAGACAACTTGCCTTTCAGTTTTCTATGTGTTAATTATTAATCTTTTTACTTCTAAACTGGCCACATTTGGTCAGGATTTTACTTGTGTTATAAAATAATGTTATATAGATTATGTATTCAATTTGCAATCTTTTCTATAAATTTCAGCACTGTATCCAAGGGAAGATGATCTACACACCAATTATTTGCAAGCTCGCTTGCGGTGCTTCGCCACGATATCCTTCTGGGGAGTGGGATCCTTGGGGTTATGGCATGTTTGGAGCATACAAGTCAGACTGGGAACGATTTAAAGGATTTGATGAAGAACACTTTAAAAATAAATGGGGTGGTGAAGATTGGGATATTGTTGACCGTGCTTATAAAGTTGGATTAGAATTTGAAAGAATTAAACATGCAGATTTTTATCATAATGATCACTCAAAAAAAGGCATGTGGTCATAATTAATAATGTAATTGAACTGAGTGGTGTGCAATTTGGTCTGAAATCAAACGCGTGATTACAAAATCGCACGACCGCGAAGCGGGAGTGCGATTTGTAATCACAAGTTTGATTTCCGACCAAAATTGCACGACACGAAGTTCAATTTCCACTTTATTATATTCATTTTGAAATCTAAATAATTTTTTAAATAACCGGAAGCGGTATTTTATTAGTCTTTGTTTACAAATGACACACCCACGATACTCCCTGAAACGCCGTAGCATAGCAACAACATGAATTGTAATTTGACAAATTGACAAAAATTTAAAAAGACTCGGTATAAACAAGCAAAATGTGAGTGAATTTTTAGAAATAAAGACCGCAAAAGTAAGTTTAAAGATATCGTAGACTTTAGATAGATAGATAGATAGATAGATAGATAGTTTAATTAATCCAAGTTACATTGCAGTTAAGACTGAATTGCGTAACTTTACAAGTAATAGATTGGTAGTGTATAATTACATAAAAATTACCTACTATAAAAATTACATGTAAATTGATATTACATGTAAATTGATTACATGTAAATTGATAAACGTTTCTTGTGATTTTGTGCGTTCAAACTTCGACACTGCGATCGATCATTCCATATTTTAATACCTTGTGGCTTTGTGTTCAGTTTTGGGCTGTTGCTCAAATGAAACTTGTTTTTGTTAACATTTTGACAATATTTCATTCAAAATTTTGTTGATAATTTGGCCAGTATTATTTGTGAAAAATTATTTGATATTCTTTTAAGTTTGACTTGCCTTTATGTTGATTCTTATGAAAAACACCTGCAGTAATGCAGTCTAGAGTATTGACAATTTATGGTGAACAAATTTGGTCATTTGCCAGAGCACATTTCTCTTTAAATTGATTGGCTAGTTAAATTCTATTATTCAATCTCATTGGTTGTTGTGGTGCAGAGCTTCAATCTGATTGGTTTAAAAATGATGCGATTAATACTCAAGATGATGCGATTTGGGAATTAATCGCACTATTTTTGACCAATCAGATTGCAAGAAATGCCATTGATTTCAAAATGAATATAATAAAAGGTTTAATCACATGGCATGGTAATCACAAAGATTACAAAATGCGTGTGTTTGTGTGTTTGTTAAATCTGGGATCACTTCACTTGTCCTCTCCTTTTCTTTTGCCTATTCAAATACGGTTCAAAGTTGTGGTCGCAAATTACACAAAACTGCTGTAATTCTGTCAACAGGATACATGATTTAATGATTATAAAATTTTACAAAGAAAATGAATTATTTACATTACCCTAATCGTGGCAGGCAATGAATTTGAACAGATAAATTTGGGCAATATGTTTATAAATAAAGGGGGAAAATATATAAAATTAAGTGATATGAAGTATATTGTGAATCGATATAAGTTAGCATAGACAAACTAAGATCATCTCAGATCTCAAATAAGCAGTGAAGCATTCCCATGCACTGAGGTAATACACAATATAGTATACTATTTCAGTAGGGATGTTCATATCGTCGCTAAAGTAATTAAACCGACATAGTTACAATTGGCAATCTTGCTATTATCATGGGTACATCAACATATACTGTAGTCATTCTCAGTTGTAAGAATTCTAAAGAGAGCCTGGCACATTCTAGATTTGAATATCTTTTTACTTTTTGAGCGAAGGCTCTGATCAATACTATTCCAAATATTCGCACCGAGTCAAGAAAACGAATTTTTTTCGAGCTCTGGGCGGGAATGTTTGATATGAAAATTATCTTTCATAGCCGTTCTTGTATTATAGTTATGAATCGTAGATGTTTTGTTGAATAATTCTTGTAGAGCTGCTGGTGAGTCTCCGTTTGATATATCGTATAATACGTTAGCGGATTCTTTGATATACATCATATTAATAGGACGAGAATTTGAAGAAATAAATAAGGGAATTGCGTGATCATCAAATGACTTAAAGTATGTCAGACGCAAAGCACGTTTTTGCAAGATAAGAAGTTTCTTAATGCGAGTCTTGGCGGCATTTCCCCATGCAGCCAATCCATACGAAAGATAAGGTGAAATTAAGGACCTATATATATCTAGTAAGGTATGATTTGGAACATAATGCCGCAATTTTGAAATAATCCCAACGTTTTTTGCTAATCTTTAATCCAATGTAATATCAATGTGATGCTTCCAACTTAAATTGCAATCAATAATGATTCCTAGGTATTTTACATAATCTTTGCATTCTAGTGGTGTGTATTGTTTAGAGTTATTATCATACATGTTAATTACTGGATGATAATTTAGCGATTTCTGATGTGGGCGAAAAATATCAAGGTTTGACTTTTTTATATTAAGCGTGTCTTGTTAACATTCAGCCATGTGCAAACATTATTTAATTCAGAATTTACTACTGATTCAAGCGTTTTCAAGTTTTATTAGCATACAATAGATTGGTATCATCCGCAAAAAGAAAAAAGTTAAAAACTTTGGATGACTCAGAGATATCGTTTATATATATTAAGAAAAGTAGAGGACCGAGAATTGATCTTTGAGGTACTCCATGTAAAGTGGTTTCTTTGTCAGATACACAGTTTCCAATAAGAGTTGTTTGTGAGCGATTTTTTAGATACGAAGAGAACTAATCATTTATCACTACCCTAATGCCATAGTGACTTAATTTACCCAACAGTATATCGTGATCTACCGTATCGAAAGCCTTCTTCAAGTCTATAAATATACCGCAGGAATAGAATTTATTGTCCATATTAGTTTGGATTTTATTAACAATATCGAGAATGGCATGCTGTGTAGAATGTTGTTGACGGAAACCATATTGTGAGGAACATAAAATGTTTTTCATATTTAGGTAATTTTCTAAACGTTTGTACATAACCTTTTCAAAAATTTTATTATATACCGATAACAGAGATATGGGGCGGTAATTGTTCGGATCAGTTTCGTCCTCGATTTTATAAATTGGAATAATTTTAGCAATTTTGAGTTTTTTAGGATAAATTCCAGTTTCAATCGACCGATTAATAATGTATGCCAATGGTTTTCTCAAAATATGCTTCGCACACTAAAATTATGGAAGGGCATGAATATAGGCCCTCAGCCTTGTTGGTTGGTTGTGTGATGATTTCGAGTTCAATATCTCTTTCAGTTATCGGGACGAAAACAAAAGAACCTGGTTGAGATTTTTGTTGTCGCGGCTACGTCCAAGAATTTCCCTTATTCCTTCCCATTTCTTACTCATGTTTTTATAATTCAAGTTAAAGTATTTTTCGTAGTACGACTTTTTGCCAGCCCGTAGTAAGATCACAATGTAGTTTCTATATAATTTATACTGAGTTATATTATTTGCGTGAAATAACTTATTTTTAACTTTTATGGATGCCCTTATTCCCTAGTTACCCATGGTTTTGATAATTGTTTCGCTTTGCGCTCCAACATGGCGGTTTTTACGTCGCATGTAATCTCTATATCAGTACACGAACCTAAATGATCAACTTTTTAACACTAGATACTTTTGGATCTAAGCATAAAATATATAACATGAGTCACTCACTACAGAGTTGTTTTTTATTAACATAAGTCACTAGGATCAACAGTGTTTCTCAAGACTACACTAACCTAGTTCTATATTATTACCCTCTATATACAAACCTCTGCTGTCACTGCGCGCATGGTAATATTAAATTTAGACCATTTACTTTAATAAGTTAACCGTAATGCCAGTGGCAGTATTTTACAGTATATAAGAAAGTTTAAAAGTGTATTCTGCCAAAATACTGAAATAACAAAACAGCATAGCCCTGAAAAACAACCATACGTCTTCAAAGTGCCGACATTTAGCAAATTTGAATAATTAATGCTAATTATACTTCTAATAAGCATATTCACTCCTGCTTTCAAACAGGTGAAAGAGCTCCACATTTGTTATGGTATATAATTATTAATTTTTGATGTGACGGTGTTTAGTCATTACTCGGGCAACAAGAACTGCTGTCTACTG
This sequence comes from Trachythela sp. YZ-2020, assembly GCA_016169945.1. Lineage (NCBI taxonomy): Eukaryota > Metazoa > Cnidaria > Anthozoa > Malacalcyonacea > Clavulariidae > Trachythela > Trachythela sp. YZ-2020. The sequence continues at coordinate 323,994 of JADLSH010000204.1, read as the reverse complement.
AACGGACATCAACTCGGATCTGATGTGAATCTTGAAACCAGAAGGTCAACCAAGGGGAATCGTTCATAATATTCAGTCGAGACAGTTGTCTGAATCTGAGCAATAAATCACATTGTTTTGTTGTAAGCAGAAATTTAACTCTCTGTCTCTGAGTGTTACCAGGTATAGTGTTGCTAAGAGTATACAGTGAAAGTGTAGCTTCTTCGAGTAGAGAAAGGGTCTTCAGTTGTGATTGTTAATGGTTGTCATTGCCATTGGAGTAAATATTCGTTTAGGCATTGACATTGATCAATCTTTGACTTTGGAACAGTGAATATTTTCACCGACTGTAGTTTGACTACAACTTTTGATTAGAAAGATGCCGGGAGATCATCACCATGCACACTGGCAACACGACAAATCCCCGAGGTCAAGAATTATTTGTCATCGGCTGGTTTCGATTTCCGATTGACGCCGACGAAAACTACGACGTAATCGAGATTTTTCACGATATCCTAATTGTAGTTTCTTTCGTACTCAATCCTGTTCTTCTGTCAATAATCATCAAGAACCCTGCAGGCAGTAATACAAGAACAACTCTACTATTTTATTAGCGAGTCTTTGTCTGGTGAATATTGTTGTGAGTGGCGTTGGTTTAATTTGATCCATTTCATTGATACTCTCAGACTAGGTGATACTGCAGTTATTGGGTACCACATAATGACCAAAGTAATGTCTATTTTCTTACCAATGTACTTCGGAAGTACATTTCTCTTGGCCGTGAATTACTACGGCATTATAGTGAAACCGATTCAGTTTAAAGCCTTGTCACCGACACCACGGTCTATGGTACTTGAAACAACGTCGTCGTCGTCGTCGTCGCCGTCGTCGCTGTTGTGTTGTTGTTTCAAGGTATACACTGTGTTTCGTGACCATTGGTATGTCATCGTTTATTTGTGTGTTTCTTCGCTTGGTTTAAGTGATTTCAGCGTTTTAATTTTGTTTTTCCGTATCAACCCTATGACAACATGCGAGCGAGCAACATGCGCATGCACCAAGCACTATTAATTATATACTTCTGCGTTGTGCTTTTTAATTTTGAAAATACGAGCATGCAGCGACACATTGATCTGTTTACATGAGACCGGCACGAAGTCGACCCGGAATGAGAATCGAAATTGTGGGACGGCTTGCATGGGACCGGGATGAACCATTTCGGAGACATGTTTTGCTTATGCATCATTGTGGGCATGTATGCATGTTTTTCGTTCAGCTACAGACCGGTCTGAAAATAATTTGCGTTTACATGAAGAAAATTTAAATCTCGTCCCGATCCATGATCATGGCGGTCTGAAGACAGTCGTTTCGGTTCAACTAACTGAATGATTTCGCACTGGTCTGAGCACTTTTTCATCATTGTCTCATGTAAACATGTATTAACGATAACCCTACAACCGAAACGAAATCATCCCGGTCTGACTAGCAGCCTTTCAAGTAGGACCACAGAGAATTACCTGGATATCATTTGGATTGTTTCGATCTAAACATTTGGTGTTACTCTACTGTTACGACAAACATTGGTAGCTTGCACTACAGTTTACAGTTTAACTTTACCGGGTAGAGAAATTTCTTCTAGAAGGTCTGTGGTTGTCCTTGTGAATGGTTGTCGTTGGAGTGATTGTCTGTTCAAGCATTCGCCAAGCAGCGCTTTTCCATACGTACGTGACATTGAAACAGCTTGTACATAACCTAACGTTTGACCACGTACATGGCTGGAAATTTAAGCAACACGACATACTCTCAAGATGAAGAATTCCTGACGATCGGTTGATTTCGCTTCACGAGATCCGTTGGTTTCGCTTCGATTAAAACTACGAAGTCAATGAAGTTCTTTATAACGTTATCACCGTGATTTCGTTCCTCCTCAATCCTGTTCTACTTTGGATGAGCATCAAGAACCTCGGCAGCATCACAAGGACAACCTCAAATATCTTACTAGCCAGTCGTTGTCTGGTGAGCATTGTTGGAACGGCGTTGGGGTGGTCAATCTGGTTCACACTCTTAGCCGACAAGATGACGCTAGGATTATCAGTTATTTAATAATGTCGAGGATGTTGTCAATTCTTATACCAAAGTACTACTTGAGTACCTTTTTTTTTGCTCTGCATAACTACGGCATGATAGTGGAGCCGCGAAAGTTATCACCGAAACCAAGAACTATGGTGCTCATCATATTGTTCTTATGGCTGGGAACTGGAGCCACGGTTTTCTTTATGTTGGCTTATAACTACTGACATGTGGTATCTTATAACATGTGGTATCTTTATGTTGGCTTATAACTACTATCATCATGGCAATGTATGCCAAGATCCTGACCACTCTTTGCCGCAGAAAAGCCGCTCTGGAAGGTAGATTCAACTTGTCCAGTTCAAGACAAGGTTTGCTTGTGATTAAGCAAAACACGAAAAATTGTTGAGGGTGAGCACTAATTCAGCCAAACGGATCAAAACAGTGGTAGACGGTTCCTGGTTGGGGCGCTTATCTAAGAAGAATTTGAGTGCTCTCAAACCATCATGATCGGGAATGACAGTGTACAACGATTTGACATCCATGGTGAAAATGAATTTATGAGTGTTATGAAATTGAATATCATGAAATATTTGAAGAGCATGTTTGGTGTCCTTGATATAGGATGGTAAGTCCTTAACCAAGGGCGCCATGACACGATCGAGGTAGCTAGAGATAAGCTCGGTGGGACACGCAAACAGAGACAATGGGTCTACCTGGGTTGTCGGGTTTGTGGATTTTGGTTAAGAAGTACATGACGGATGTGCGAGATGTGGTGGTTATGAGATGCTGGGCAGTTTGAGGAAGATCACCAGAGGCGATGAAATTATTTGTTGTGGTGGAAATGGTGGTTTGATTGGTAGAAGTCAAATCATCGTCAGTTTTGCTGTAAAAGGTGCTGTCACTCAATTGTCGACGAGCTTCATTACGATATAAGTCAGCTCTCCAAACAACCAAGGCACCACCCTTATCAGCAGGTTTGATAACAATGTCTTCCCGAGCACGGAGTGATTTGAGAGCACTAAATTCAGCTTCAGTGAGGTTAGATGGGCTCTTGGGCCTAAATTTGGGGAGTTGTTCTATGTCATGTCGACATTGCCGAATGAATAGCTCTAGGGACCCATGTTGGTCTTCTGGAGACCAGGAAGATGTTTTTGGGTTGATGGCCTCAAAAACGCCCTTTTGATGGACGGAAGAGTTAGATAGATAGATAGATAGATAGATAGATAAACTTTATTTAAACACGCATCCCTCATCATCAAAAGATGGTTTTCATGGGGGGCGTCACACAATTTACAATAATAACACTCTATAAAATCTAAATTATACACACATTTAAAAATGTGTTGCACTCAGTTGCTGTATTCATATCAAATTTTTGAAGCTGCATATGGACTCTGACAGCTTCGCCTCCATTGTTAGGCTATTCCATAGCACAGCCCCACTGTACCCAAAACTTTTTTTCAAATATTCAGTATTGGGCTTAGGAACTGAAAGATCGGTATGGGCATTTCTAAGATTGTAAGTATTAAGTTTTGTTTCCCTTCTAATGAATTTATCCTTCAAGTTTGGAGCTGAGTGGCCGTTTAATATTCTATAAACCAAGACTGCCTTATTTATTTTTAGTCTGTCGTTCAGATTTTTCCACGACATAGCATGGAGCAAATCCGACGACCTGATATCATAACTGGCACCTGTCATAACTCTTGCTGCCCTATTTTGTAATTTTTGCAATTTCTCTTTCAATAAACTTCCACAGTTGTCCCATAACGGTGAACAATAATCAAAATATGGGAGCACGAGAGAATTGTATAAATTTTGCAGGGTTTCATATGGCACAAATGGTCTAACTCTTTTCATAATTCCAATACCGGAGCCAGCCTTTTACATATTGAATCTATATGGTTTTCCCAATTCAACTTTTCATCAAGTTCCACTCCCAAACATCGAAATGAGGTATATCGTTTGGCCGGTTTATCATTTATCATCACTTGGTCGTTGCCAACTTTATTTTTAAGATTGTAGGGTGAGCCAATAAACATCAATTTTGTCTTATCGGTATGAAGTTGCAATTTATTTTGTGAAAGCCATTTGACTATATTTTCAAGATCTTTATTTAGTTTTGTTACTAAATCTGTGATATTTGCTGAAGACGCATATATTTGGGTATCATCAGCATACATACCAGGAGTTGTATTTTGTAAATATTCTGGCAGATCATTTATATATAACAAAAACAAGAGGGGTCCCAAAATAGAGCCCTGAGGAACACCGCATACAATTTCTTTAGCCGAGGATGTGTGACCATTAACAACACAAACTTGACTTCTTTTCGTCAAATAGGATTGAACCCAATTTAGCTCCAAACCCTGTATCCCGAACTGCTCTTGCATCTTCCTCAATAAGATTTTGTGATCAATAGAGTCAAAGGCTTTCCTTATATCAACTGATATTAAACCGGTTAATTCTCCATTATCCATATTTTCTAACCATTTATCATTCATTTGAATTAATAGGGATAATGTCGAATGTTTTGGACGAAAACCCGACTGAAATCTAGAGAGTAGGGAATTGTTTATAAGATATTGATAAAATTGTCCAAATATTTCCTTCTCAAACAGTTTGCTGATGACAGGAAGAATAGAGATTGGGCGATAGTTCTGACATTTCCGTCTATCTTCTGATTTATAAACAGGTACTACCCTAGCTCTTTTCCAGTCATCGACAAATATGCCAGTGGAAATTGATTGATTAAAAATATAAGTTAAAGATGGGGCAGTAATATTACAAGATAATTTCAGTATTTTAGCTGGTATCCGATCAACTCCTGTAGCCTTAGATACTTTAAGATTTTTCAAGTTATTCAAAATACTTGACTCAATAATTGTATAAAACTTAAATTGCGAATTTACATCAGTTAAATTGTGAAGTAACTCATCATGATCAGATGAGCATGCTGATTCAGCAGCGAGGGTTGGACCAATATTGATAAAATAGTCATTTAAATGTTCAGCTATATGTTCGCATTGATTATATGTATTTCCATTTATATTAATTTCTGCAATATTAGATGATTTCCCACCTTTACCTAACAGGGTGTTAACCAGCGACCATGTCTTTTTCATGCCTTTTGCTAGGGAAAGTTCACTAAATTTTGTTTGATAATAGACTGTTTTGGCTTTCTTAATTTCCGAGTTAACTTTATTTCTCTCTGATTTAAATTTATCCCAGTGAATCTGCGAATTGTATTTCTTCGCTCTCTTTTTATGAAAGTCTCTAGATCTCATCAGTTTTTTTATATCGGAATTTATCCAAGGGATAGAGTTATGCTTTATACTTTTATACATTAAAGGGGCGTGCCGATCAAGGACTTCTAAAAAAAAGGACTTCCAAATTTGCCAGCTGTTGTTTGGGTCGACACATTGTGTGATTAAATACCAGGGTATTCCGGATAATTCCTGAATAAAGTCATTGTCATTAAATCTTTTAAAATTTCGAACTTTCGAGCGAGTTTGTCTATATTTAGGCATGATTATCCTTCTAACCGCGCAAATTAAGCTGTGATCTGACATCCCCAAGTCAATTACGCCACTATTAGAGATATTATTAGGTTGATTGGTGAATATTAGATCAATCAAAGTTGAAGAAGTATTAGTTATTCTAGTTGGCTCCTTAATCAACTGTTCTAAATTATATAATGCACTTAAAAACATCAACTTTTTGGTGTTAGAGTCTTGTGGTGACTTAAGCATATTACAGTTTATGTCACCTATTACCAGCAAATCTTTGTTTTCAGCATCACATTTACTAAGAAATATTTCAAAGGCATTGAACAGTTCTATCTCAGAGTTAGGCGGTCTATACCATGCACTTATGAGGAAAGCCTTATTTCGTGGTTTACAGTGTGCCTTAAGGCGTAATCGTCCAAAAAAAGATTCGGTTTAACTGAAAAAAAGATTTGCTTTAACTGAAAAAAAGTCAAGAGACCCGGGGTTCAATTTAATAATTTATCACCCAACAATTATACAGTACATTGAACAATAAAAAAAAATAAACGTATAAATGGGTGACAAGCTAACTGTAATAACCATTTATTAGGCTAATCTGGACAGTTAGCTAGTCACAGAAATGACTTATATAAGACTAGAGGGTTGGTAATAACTAGTATACATATAAATACAAAATAACATAATAAATTAACAAGAAGGACAGAACACATCGACAAGAGTCGAGTGGAAAATATTGGAGAAAGATATGTCTAAATAGACTGATCCGGTTAAAGTGTACAATAAGTAATTAAAAGATTGATGAGAAGGAATATTTTACCTTAACAGCTCAAGTAGAATTGAAATACTGCTGGATTATACCATTTATTATTTCCACTTTGAACCGAGATTTTGTTAGTTTTTTAGTGGACTCACTGACCGAATTCCAAATCTTTGCACCAATAAATCTTATATTAAATTTTCCATAATTTGTTCTGATACTTGGGATAAAATATGATGAACTAGAGGCAAATCTTGTATTATGACTATGTTTTGCATCTAGAAAGAAGGAATTGAATAATATCGGCAAGCTGTTATTATGAAAATCATGCATAAAGATTGCAGTTAATAAGAAAACAAGATCATGCATTTTAATGATCTTAAGTTTAACGAATAAAAGATTCGTATGGTCATTGTAATCAGAAAATGTCATTAACCTAACAATCTTTTTTTGCAATATAAAAAGTGGATTTAACGAACAATGGTAAGTATTACCCCAGGCAATTAGACAATACGTTAAGTATGGATAAACCAAAGCATAATAAAGGCTTTTAAGAATATCCAAGTTAACAAAGTGTCTTATTTTTGAAATCGCACCAATATTACGTTTAATTTTCTTTGATATATGGGAGACATGATCCTTCCAATTCAAGTGGCAATCAATGACGACGCCTAAGTATTTTGTTTTATAATCACGTTTTAGAAATTGACCATTCAAGATCACCTGGAAATTATAATCAATTTTTTTCTGAATTGGATGGAAAATAATGAAACTAGACTTTTCAATGTTAAGCGACAGTTTATTAGCACAGAGCCATTTACTAACACACTGTATCTGATCATTAATGGATGACTCCAACCTTGAGAGATTTTTATCAGTGTAAAAAATATTGGAATCATCTGCAAACAAATGGAAATCTAAGATTTTGGAGCAATTGTGGAAGTCATTTATATATAACAAAAAGAGAATAGGGCCTAACACTGAACTTTGAGGTACGCCACAAGAAATATGGACCATATCTGATTTAACACTGCCCAGAGAAACAAATTGTTTCCTGTTTTCTAGATATGATTTAAACCAATCATTGGCTATGCCTCTGATTCCATAATATTCAAGCTTTTGTAATAGAATTACATGATTCACAGTGTCGAATGCCTTAGATAGATCCAAAAAGATTCCACAAGAAAATCCCGTTTCGCAATGGCTTCTTGAATTTTGTCAATAATGGAAAGAACTGCAAACAACGTAGAATGATTTGACCTAAAACCAAACTGTTTTTCATACAGTAAATTATGTTTAGTAATAAAACTTTTCAATTGACGACAGACTAGTCTTTCAAGAAGTCCATTAAAAATTGAGAGTAATGAAATGGGTCGGTAGTTATTAAGAATGAGTTGAGAACCTTGTTTATGAACCGGAATAACACTAGCAATTTTAAATTTATTAGGTACAGTACTAGTACAAATAGAACAATTAAATATTGTCTCTAAAGGTATAGATATGTGCTCTTTAACTAATTTCAGGATTTTTACCGGCACACTAAATGGACCACAACTCTTTGAGGTTTTAAGGTTGTTTATTTCAACAGAAATTTCATTTGCACTAATTGGATTTAAAAAAAAGCTGTTAAATTGTCTATGTTCTGGCATGAACGACAAAGGAGATGTGCTTATTTCTGGGATACTATTAGCAAGTTTATTGCCTATATTGGTAAAGAAAGCATTGAACGAATTAGCCATTAAATGTGTATCAGTTATTGCATTGTTATCAACAAGGACCTTCGATGGTATACTATTACTTAAAGGTTTTAAAAATATTATTTGTTTAATTCCCTTCCAAATGTTTTTAATGTGTGTTTTATTATAACTAAAGTACTTGTTGTAATAATTGATTTTACTAATTCGTATAAGATGATTTAGTTTGTTCCTATACAATTTAAACTTAGAATGATAATAAATTGATTGAGATTTAATAAACTTCTTGTAAAGATTATTTTTTATTTTCAACGATTTCCTAATACCAGAACTTATCCATGGTTTAGAAAGGCATTTAATTTCCCTTTTGCTCATTTTCTTGTTTGGAATATGTTTATCTATGATGTTTGATAGTTTTGAATAAAATGTATCAAACAATATATTAACATCATTATTAGAAGAATTATTGGTCCAATCAACAGCCTGCACATCCTGGAGAAAATTTGACTCATTAAAAGTAGAATAATCTCTTCTAAACAATTCAAAATCTTTAGGTAAGGTGGAAAATTTATTTATGATAAGGAAATTAGGAAGATGATCTGACAAATCATAAACAACATTTCCACTAATTGTGTGGTGACTTATAGAATTAAAGAAAATATTGTCGATTAAAGTAGCTGAGTGATGAGTTATACGTGTGGGTTGAAGAATATGTGGATTATAAAAGTAAGTTCCTAAAGAATTTAAAAATTCTTCAGTTGGTGAGTGGGAATCACAATTTAGCAAATTTAGATTGAAGTCACCCATCAAAACACAAAATTTTTTCTCATTATTGATCTTATCAAGGGAACTATTCAAAGAAGTGATGAAAGCTGAAATATCACTCTGTGGATGTCTATATATCACTCCACAAATCAAATTGTGGTTAAGATTGCTTTGGAGTTTCAAAGCAAAGAGTTTCAAACCCTGCCACTGTTTCAGAAAGATCATGTCTGACATTATAACAAAGATTGTCATTTATAAAGAAGCCAACACCTCCAGCATTAGTTAAACTAGGTTGTGAAACAAAAGTATAACCCTCTAATTGGTTACACAAATTTTCCTGAGTAATTTTATATTTGGTTTCAGTAAGACCTATTACTGAGAAATTATAGGAAAATTCTGACAGCATTTGTATAAAATTGTCAAAATTCGAGTTAAGGCTTCTTATGTTAGAGTGCAAAATAGAGAAAGGATCAGACAAAATACAATTATTTATGATATCATTACTTCGAAACTCATCAGTAGTATAATATTTAAAGTTCGACTGACATGGAATATTCATATCAGGGTCAAGATTAGACATATTATTTTGGCAATTCAACGATTGAATCAAATCCAGTTGAGGTAAATTATTCAAATCTTGTAGTTCAGGAGAATACATGACTGTACTGTATATATGCACAAAAATATAAAAATATATTCAAGATACTCATCTCAATCAAAAAGCTGATTTAGGAGATTTTTCCAACGTCCTTCATTTCTAAGATACTGATTACTGGGCTACTTTCATCTCTTTTGACCACATCATTACAGACCTCATTTCTTTGAATTGGCATACCCTTTATTTCGAGACAGTCTCTTCGTGAATATTGCTCAACATTATTCAATTCTTGTTTCATCAACTTCAAGCTGCTCGTTGCATTTTGTAATTCAGCTTTTAGACAAACATTCTCTTCCGTAAGACTTGTATTCTTGTCTTCTAGACTCTTTATTTTCGGAATAAAGTCATCATATTCCTTACTCAGGAAAGTAATCGACTCTTCAAGTTTGTCGATTTTGTTCATCTTAGATTGTAAATTTTCCAATGTTTTAAGAACTGGATTTAACTTTTTATCCAGAAGTTTGCTCATTGATTGCTCTAGCGACTTTTGATCCATCTTTCAATCACATTAAAGCAATATGTATACAGAAAATCGAAAAATTCTCAAATTTTAAGAGAGCAAGAATAAAACCGCCATCTTACCTCCAGTGCTTCCACTTGTTGTATATCATATTGGGAACAAACTTGAGACCTTTCGCGAGAAAAAATCTCTCAGAGTCGGATAGGGTTAAATCAGGGGGAATCGTAACAACTAAATTGACATCGCTGGTTGTACTAGTGTGACTTGGTGCAGAAACGGGTCGGGTGCCTAACAAAGAGTGGAATTTGGAATCTTTATTCGCCTTGAGAAACGAATAAAGTCTAGAATTCAACAAACGAATGAATTGGATGATGTCCTGTCTAAAAATAAAAGGACATATAGTAGACAACATGCTTTTGACATGCGAAATATCTAAATATAAAATGAAAGGTGGCTAGAGAAACGAGTCTTAGATAAAATAAGGTCGAAATAACGTAAAGCAGGCTTAGCGATACATGGTAAATATAGTGTAATATGACTAACTACTTCATTCCGGAGATTGCGACAAAACTTCTTGAGGTGTACCGTCGTGGTCACTGGATTCTTCTGTGAAAATATCTCGAACGTGCGGTGCCAGTGTGGGCAGAGTATAGCAAATACGGCGGTTGACTGTTGTGTAAAACTACCTTCGACGTTTCGAGCGGAGGCGTTGGTCTGGAAGTTAGTAGAATGGATCGGGGGAAAACATGTGCTTTTATAGTGCACACAAAAGCGATCACGTGATAAAAAATAAACTAATCAGATGGATTTAATCAAAACAAACTATAAACAAACTATGGAAATCACATCACAAAATATATTAGCATACAAGGAGCAGCGAACAAAGATAACAAAGCAAGAAACACAGAAAACAAAGAACGAAATATTAGATAAGGTGAGATGTAGAGTATCTGCTGATGGCAGGCATAAACAAATAGGAGTTAAATGTAAGAGAGGCGCTCATTAATGCCGAGAGGATGAATGGTGCCAAGTTGGGAAACGAGACGCATTTCTTGGCTTTTGCGGCTATCATTACTACCAGAAATGGGACACAGAGCTCGAATTTTCATATCTGAAACACTGTGATTGCCAGTGTTGAAATGTCTGGCAACATCTGGCAACAGGTTGTTTAGCATCATTGTTTACGACAGCACGACGATGCTCACCAAACCTTATCCTTAAATATCTACCAGTTTCACCAATATAGAGCATCCCACATTTACTGCATGAAATACAGTAGATGAGATGAGAGGAGGTGCACGTGAAATGGTGTTTAATGGTGTACTTAGATTTTGGTGCCGAAATTGTAGTGGAAGAATCTATATACTTACAGGTTTTACACAGCTTCACACCACAAGGAAACGTGCCACAAGTAGACATTTCAACACTGACAATCACAGTGTTTCAGATATGAAAATTCGAGCTCTGTGTCCAATTTCTGGTAGTAATGATAGCCGCAAAAGCCAAGAAATGCGTCTCATTTCCCAACTTGGCACCATTCATCCTCTCGACATTAATGAGCGCCTCTCTTACATTTAACTCCTATCTGTTTATGCCTGCCATCAGAAGATACTCTGCATCTCACCTTATCTAATATTTCGTTCCTTGTTTTCTGTCTTTCTTGCTTTGTTATCTTTGTTCGCTCCTCCTTATACGCTAATATATTTTGTGATGTGATTTCCATATTTTGTTTATAGTTTGTTTTGATTAAATCCCTCTGATTGGCCTATTTTCTATTACGTGATCGCTTTTATATTCACTATAAAAGTACATGTTTTCTCGCGACCCATTCTACTAACTTCCAGACGAAGGGCCTTCGTTCGAAACGTCGAAGTTCTCATTGTATTTTTCAGGTAGTTTTACACAACAGTCAACCGCCGTATTTGAGATATTTTAGTTTGTTTGATATGCAAATTAAACACTTTGACATCAGGCATCTATAATGAGTTATCGGAGATAAATCTTTGCTATTATCAAACGAAGTCGCTTTGAAGAAATGATAGTGTCAATTTCGCTCACAGCATTAGACATACAGATTTGTAATTGATTTTGTTTCATAATCGCAGATACAGAACATTCCTTGTTAACTCATTATACAGGTGTGATATCAAAGTGTTTAATTTGGATAATTTGCATATCAAAGAAACTGAAATATCTCAACAACGAAGAACGGCAACGAAGATCTGCACGAGATGTTAGTTTGTTGTTTTAATAGTTCGTTCATTTAAGACAATAACAATTTTCGCTTCACAGACATTGAAAAGCGTTGTATTTCTGCATTATCTTGCAAAATTCATGGAATCAATCATACAGTCATAAAAATATTTATTAGATTTGGACGCGATGTCCTCAACTCAGACGTGTTTGAATCAGGAGCTGAATGCATGGCAATCCTGCGTCATTGGTTTCGACACACTTTGAGAATTTTCAAATTAAAGACCAATGTTGCGGTAGTTGGAATGAAGAAACAAAAAACAGAGACCACTATTCCTACTATCATGTCGACATCACAGTACAGTACAGTCGTCGTTCTCTCGCTTTGGTGTATAAAACGAGAAAGCTTCCATTTATAATACCAAAAAGCCAAACGACGACCAACGTAAGATAAGTTCGTGGCCATGTCATTATCATTGGGTATTTCAGGGGTGAATTTATAAATATATATCTATCCACAGTTATCGCCAAGAGATTCGCTACAGACAATGCTAAGCTCGCTGTAGGCAAAGTAATAGACGTGGTGTTTCCACAAATTATTAACTTAAAATTACCTAAATTTTCACGACGACTACCAAGTTATTGTTGTTTACCAAAGCACAAAGGAAGAAAAGCATCCAATTTTTTCTATATAAACTCGGAATTATGTAAAAAAAATCGAAGCTCAATATTACGTCACTTGGCGAAATAAAATTTATTTCTTGAAATTAAGTCTTCAAAAAATAAAATTTGGGTAATTAAAATGATTAACAAAATAAAATAAAATTGGCAAAATTTGAGTAACTCCTCAAAGTCATTACTATTCATATATCCAGCCCAAACGCTTCGGGTCCTTTGGGATTCAACTTCCTTCTCGTGGTGCAACTCAGCATTTTTGATTGGTTAATAGCCAACAAATTATTAACAAGTCAAAAGTACACATAGGGTATTTTCCAGAAAATGAATAGTTTTGTAATGTCCACAAGATTTAAAGCCTACGTTTATCTTTACGGTATTTTTACAATTTTACGTGAAAGGTACTTTGACCAAGGTCTGGAAAATTCTTGTTATTATTTAGTATGCCATCACATATAAACTTTTACGTAATCTGATTGGTTCCCCACAACCAGGCTATCAGCTCTTATAATATAAACAAGCTCTGGATATGAGGTATTCTGCAATCTGATTGGTTCTCTACTAGCAGGATATTAGCTTCTATCCTGCTAGTAGAGAAAATTATAAAAATGGCTGGCAGATTTAGACAATTAAATGAAGAGGAAATCCAAGTTTTACTCGAAAAAAGTAAATATCCAAATCCACAGCTTGTGTATATAATAAAACAGTTATGAACATAAACTCGTCGTATATGACTGATAGCCGACTCGGCGCTGTCGCGCCTTGTCGGCTGTGAGCTCATATACGACTCGAGGTCGTAGAATAACTCTTAAAAATCCTACTAGTAGAGAAAACACAAAATGGGAAAGACGAATCTGGCTGCCATTTTGAATGTCTTAAAGCTTCGACGTTGTGACGTCATCAGCGTCCAATAATTAATTTTTTGGACTGCTTCGTCCAATAATTTTCAATATCCGACTGAAAGGACGTCAGAGCTATCGGACATCGAGAATCAACTGGAGAATTTTGACCAATGAGGAATGAGAATGAAGTTTGAATGTATAATAACGGAGGTTATTCTGCACCAAAACTACGTATAAACAGTCCAGCATTTAAGCAACAATGATCAGCAACGATAATCTGTCTTTCTGACGAAAAGTCGTCATTATATCCCCCCAAAAATTCATTAATCTTTGTTAAACGTAAACGTGGTTAAATTCCTCAGCAACGAACCGTGAGATTGCAATCGACGATTATAAGCTCCACAGATTTGACCGGTTGCACAAGAAAGGTGGGGGCGTCTGTGCTTATATCAAGTAGAATATTAAAGCCGTTGTTTTAAAAGATTTATCGCAAGTGTCAGTCTCTAACTTTCATCAACTATGGATAAATCTTCAATGCCAAAAAAACAAATCAATAATAATTTGTGTAACCTACCGACCACATAAATTGTTTCGAAGATTTACTTAAACTACATTGACGGTATATTTTTGTTTAGTTAATTGAAAAGAACTCGTAAAATTGTGTAGTAAGTTATTTTACAACTTTTCCGCATCATTTTTTGTTTTGGAGTTATTTGGATTTGTTTTGATCAAAATTTAGCGTGTGGTCCGCCATTTTGTTTATTTTGGAATATAATAGCATATGTTAATTTATGCATCTGACGTCACAACTGGGATAGAGTAGTTGGCGCCATATTTAAAATCTCTTTTACAACCATGTACTGTTCAGTTTATGGCTGTTCAAATTAGTAGTAGCAAAAACAACAGCGATGGACAACTACATTTTTTTTCATTTCCCAATGCTGACAAAGGTCCAAAAGAAAAAAGCAGAGCAAAAGCATGGACTGATTTCTGCAAAAGAAAAGGATTTCGTCCAAGTAAGAACGCGTGCATCTGCTCTCAACATTTTGACTCGAACTCTTATCTGCCATCACGTACACCCGCCTGATTTTCTGAGATCAATTAATTTTATTGGTAAAAGGAAGTCAAGATGAAGGATGATGCTTTGCCCACGTTAAGCATGCCATTAAATGGAACCAGAGAACAGACGGTACAATAAAAATTCGAGCCCGTAGAGCACTCTCTAAATTGAAGGTATGTACGGTTCAGTCGTTCAGAACAGAACAGAATGGAGTTTACAAATTACGTTTATAAGTTTCAAATATCTTGCATAGCAATCACTAAAACCATACAGGACTATAATAGTAAAGAAATAAGTTATTTTGGAATCTCCAATTTTTGTATTACGAGTTTATGTTCAGTAAACAACTTGCGAAGTTGGCTTTGCAATTTCCACGCCCAATATTCCAAATTTAGAAACGTAATTGGGAATATTCACGACAAACTTGGGAATCGCGCTTTGAAAAGTGACCTGAAATCGACATAACATAGTAAATAAACTCTAATAATAATATATATTAATATATAATTAATATAAAAATAAAGTATATATTGTTCAAAACCGACTGAAGCACATCAAAAGTTCTCAGCATATCGTAACAATTAGCTATTTGCAAAATATTTATGCGCTATCAAAATAGCTAGAACATCAAAACAATATTTCATGCCTATACCAACTTCATCATTGATTTATCCTTCATAGCCATAATATATATAAATAGGTCTTCCGAAGTAAATAAGTTGAAAGAGCTATTTATTTTATACAAATTATCAATAAAGCATAGCCTATCATTGCGTGGGACATTGTTGTATCTACCAGTTTCAACAGTTAGCTTATGTGCTGATATTCTTAACTTTATGAAAGCTTGACGATATTTGAAGTTGGTAATTTCATATAAGTATTTTTCACATTCAAAATATGAAGTTCATCTAGTTTACTACAGACAGATAAAACTAAAAATATATGCTGTATTTTTGTTTGTCACATAGAATATTTTGCTCTAACCTTCACTTCAACGAAAACGCGAGGAGGCGCATGCAAGCCAAAACAACAAAGGGCGAGAATCGCTGGTCTATTGTGTATCCCAAAGCCCATAAAGGGGAGAAGGCCGTTGCAAAGCCCATAAAAGAGCTTCCGACGTACAGTAAGTACTCGTGTTTTTTACTTGTTTTACATTGTAGCCACACACATGTCTCAATGAATGCTCTTCTGATCTAAAATCATAACTTTAATTTTAACGCCTAGACTATGTGAAAAAAATTCAATGCGATTGTCTAAAGATCCGTCAAGATTTTCCCACTGTGAAAAAAGCTCTGAAGAATGCAACATTAGTGCTTCCAAAAGAGCCAGTATCGTTGGGGGAATCATACCTTAACGGCAATTCACGAATGTCAAAAGAAACTGTTGTTGCGAGAAGACACAGCAGGTTCACGAAGCCAGTTTTGCCCGAGCTCAGTTCTACGGAAGCTGTAGCATGTAGCTGCAGTGGAAAATGTGCAACCAAAAGGTGTTCTTGTAAAGCAAATCTTTGCCGTTGTCAATCCAATTGTTACTGCAAAGACGAGATGTGTTCAAATCGCTGAAATGTCTATATTTATATGAAAAATGCTGCTTTCCAGTTACGGGTTTTTTTATACGAATGCACGTGTATAGGCACGAAATAGTTTAAATATAGAAAACTGAATTCTGTTCTTTTAGTCTTTAATTCACATTTAAACAGCTTTAGACATTTTCGTGCATACACGCAAGTATGAACTACGCTTAACTGGAAAGCAGCCTTAAGCAGGGAAACCAGCGAAAGCCAGTGTTACCAAACTTTACTTAGGAAATTTAAAATGTGTATAAAGCCCATCAGGCGATGAAAACTTGCCCCGTATGCACTTGTACATACACGATGGAAATGGTCGACGACACTTTTTTCCAAGTATTTGAAAAATCCAGCGCAAACACCTTCGATAACCCACCAGACGACAATAGTTTGTGCATAGGCGCGATGTCTTCGTCATCTAGTGGCCAATTGTCTTCAACATATTGCATAACGTCTACTTCAAGCACATCTTTAGAAATATTTTGTTCAAATGAAGATAATTTAGTTATGCATGTGAAGCCTTGATCTTGTTTGTATTCAATTGCTTTTTCATGACAGCAAAAGCTCTCGACTGTCTTGGACATTAAATGCAATTGCCACATTTGCACCACTCAATTGTCGACAGACGCCAGTGGTTTATTGCTTCAAATTCTTCATCAACTTCGTCTTCACTTGCATGCGAACTGCCAGAATCCGAGCCCAAACTGTCTCTCTCGGCCGTATTTTCGTTTGGCATTGGTTCAAACATGTATGGTTTTATATCTTCAGCACTTTGGTTATGATATTCCATCAGTTTTTTTTATTATTTTAAATAAGCAAGATTGAAGTAATTAGTGTGCGTGTATTAACCTTGTCGGATATTGTTTACATTATATTATGTAACATACTGTGAATGTTTCCCAGTTGTGACGTCACACTAAAAATATAATTTTTTCGTGACAACATTTCAAAATGGCGGCAACACGCTAAATTTTGATCAAAACAATTCCAAATTACTCGAAAACAAAAAATGATGCGGAAAAATTGTAAAAGAACTTACTACACAGTTTGACGAGTTCTTTTTAATTAACTAAACAAAAAATATACCGCCAATGTCCTTTAAGCCAAATTATATTCAGGCTTTAACTTTGAATAAACAGATTTTGTTTCTTGGAGACTTAAACTGCAACATGCTGGAAAACGGTCAAGAATGGAGAGCACTAACAAATGTTTCTACAGAATTAAATCTCACACAGATTATTAAAACTCCAACTAGAATCACTGCTACGTCCCAAACGCTTATAGATGTTATTCTAGTCTCATCCACAGCATTTGCTCTTGAAAGTGGTGTTATTAACACTTCTATCAGCGACCACTTACCTATGTACGTCGTATTAAAGTTAAAAGCCCCAAAGATGCCAGCATGTTATATTACAACCAGGAGTTATAAAAATTAAAATCTCTTACTATTTTCCTCCGACCTTCTCACTAAATAGGATCGCCTGTTATCCATATTATCCAACAGCAACGTTAACACGGAACTCGAAACCTTCAAAGAAGTTCTTCACTCAACGCTCGACGTGCATGCACCGTTAAAAACTTTAAAAATTCGAAATCGATCATGTCCATATGTCACCAACGAAATAAAAGAAGACATGAAGCCTCGGGGTCTACACCTCTGTCGGTTCCAACTGACACGTGATGAAGGTGATTGGGTAGTTTACAAAGAATATCGCAATAACGTAAAAACTGAAATTAAAGCCGCAGCGAAGAACCACACCCTTAACGAAGTAAGAGAGCATAAACACAATTCGACATCCCTATGAAAAGTAATCAATAATATAATTCCTTCAAAGGAAAAGGAAACGAAAATTTATAGTAAAGATCCAAAAACAGTTGCAGAAGATTTCAACCTTTTCCTTACTTCTGTGGGACGAAATGCTGCTGGTAGCCGAAAGCTTAGCCAAAGACAACAATGTCGCACTGTCAAATCCTCTCTCAAATGTAATTACTTATCCATCTGATCAACTGTTCAATTTCCAATCCGTCACTTGTACAGAGGTTCAACGTATTATCATGGCTATGCCAAGTTTTAAGTCACGAGGACCAGATCAAATAGGCATGCGTGTTACCAAAGACTGTCTTCCAATTATACTGGGTCCTCTTCCGCATATAATAAATTGCTCTCTAATGACAAGCACATTCCCTGACCTATGGAAGATATCCGAAGTTATACCACTATTAAAAGAAGGAGACCACGAGATTGCCTCAAATAATCGGCCTCTCTCACTACTTGAGGTAGTTTCAAAAGTTTGCGAAAAAGTCGCCCTAGTCACAATTTAGCTCCTACCTCAAGGAATTTAATCGCATATCGTCACATCAAAGCGGGAACAGGAGTTTTCACTCTACAGAAACTTTAAACATATTTGTTACCGACACCATGTTGGACGCCATTGACAAGAAAAAACTAACGGCACTAATTTTATTGGATTTATCCAAAGCATTCGATAGTGTCAGTCATTCAATTTTATTAGATAAATTGAGTTGTATTGGCGCATCACCCGAAGCTGTTAAATGGTTCCAAAACTATTTATCAGGCAGATCCTAATACGTGCGCATTGGATCTACCAAGTCATCAACTCGTCCGATTATTCATGGTGTACCTCAATTGCAATATTATCACTACTTCTGTTTTGCATTTATACTAACGATATACCAAGGAGTATTCAATCGTGTAATCTTGATTCATACGTGGACGACTCGAAGCTTTATAAATCGTTCTGCATCCACGACTAATTGGAACAGATAACTATCAATTTAGAGGCAGACCTGCAAAGAGCAGCCACGTGGTGTTTGGAACACCAATTATTGATAAATCCAGATAAATCTAAATTCCTTGTAGTTGGTTCCAGGCCCATGCTACAGAATGTACCTACAGGAATGTCGCTAACATTTTTAGGAAAGACAATAAGACCTGTTTTATTAGCTAAGGATTTGGGAATCAATTTGGATTCGTACGTATCCTACGACGACCACATATCTAAATTCGTTTCTTCATGTATGAGAAAATTATGTCAAATAAATCGCGTGAAGGATAGTTTTGACAATGAAACGTTAAAATTACTCATTGAAACACTTGTAATTAGCAAGCTTTTGTACTGTTCCACAGTGTGGTCTAACACGTCATCTAATAATATCAATAAACTTCAATCAGTACAGAACTTCGCGTGCAGAATCATAACAAAAACAAGAAAGTTCGATCACGTTACCCCAGCGTTACGTGAACTAAATTGGCTGCCAGTGGAAAAGTTATTGTTGTAAAGGGATACTGTAATGGCTTACAAGTGTTTTAATGGACTTGCACCAGACTACCTAGTAGATAAATTTGCAAAGCGTTCCGACATACATGATCGCTCGACACGAAACCATAACCTCTTGGACATCCCTCTCTACAAAACTGCTACAACTTTTAAGAAAGAACTTAGAGACTTTTTACTAAAAGAATCTTATTAAATACATTTAATATTCCAAAACACTTCGAACATATTTTTACTGTTTTAAATAAGTATATGTACATATTTTTATATATTTATATTCATACATTGTAACACAAATAGTTTTAGAAGTAATTTATAGTAATTTTAATCATGTAATGTAGTGTTAAAAAGCCCTTAGGGGAACACGCAATAAAGTATAAAGTAAATATATAAAGTATAAATCTTTATTTGCATGGCACTACAGAGTTCAATGTGTTTTTCACCATTGTATTTGAATCTTTCGCGCGCATAAGGCCACAACTCAACTGAAACAAAGTTCTTTAAACTCGATCATATTTTATATGTCGAAAGCCGGATAGTTTTTACTTTTAATTTGTTTAATATGGCGACGGGTGAAAAGGCTCTCTTGGCAATTGAAAGTTGATACAGGAAGATCTTAAAAAGGCATGTTCTTTATTGATAGGACGCAAAACATAATTAAAAATGCAACGTTTGCGATCCATATTTTTGAAACTAAGAAAAAGCAACGAGAAAATATCATTGTCTACCGAATTTACCACTTCTCAACAAGAATAATTTTCTTGTTTCAAGAAGAGTCAGAATATTATTCTATGACGTAAGAATATCATTATGGAAATAAGTCTCCAGGATTATCTTGCCTAGATTGATTTTCTTGTTTTAAGAAATGTTTTGCTAAAACAAGGACAATTTTCTTGTAATTGTTCTTGACAAGAAATAATTTATTTTTCAAATTATCTTAAAAATAAAAATTATATTCTAGGCTAGACTTTGAATTTGTGCACTGTTAATTAACAGAAAGTTCTGCATGCATTTATATAGCCATGTGGTTAAAAAATCTTACTTTCGTTGGTGTATTAGTAAAAACAACTGCATGTCTTTTCAATATTGCAAAAACAACTGTCTTTTCAAGAAACGTCGCAAAAATCAAGAAAAATGTTGGTATAATAAATTTGATCTATTAAAAATTAACAAAGGTTTTGCTGTAATAAGAATTCTATATATTTTTGAGCTTTTAAAAATTTTCTTGTTTCAAGAACAATTACGAATTTTTTTTCTTATGGCGCAAGTATTTCTTACTTTGAGAAACAACTTATTAATTTGAAGAAAACATTTTCTTAAATGAAGAAAATAACTTTTCTTAAGAAATAATGTTCTCATTTTAAGAAAATATTTTCTCAAATTAAGATGATGTTTTTCTTAAGAAATAATTTTCTTATTTTGAGAAAATATTTCTTAAATTAAGAAAAAGAAATTTGTGAAGAAATGGATTTTTTGCTGTACACCTTTATGGCTTTCGGGAAACAAGAAAGATCGCTCATTATAAAGTAATTAGATATACTCGATGCGAAAATCTATCTTCGGTAATAACATGTGGTAAATGGTAATACTCCGTAACAGATAGCTAAAAGAGTTAAAGAGAAATTCGGGAATGCAGAGTCGAATTAAAGTCCTAATTTGACTAGAGTTTCATTTAAGTTCCTTCTCCTTCAATTCCGACATCAATCGGGGAAAATTCAAAGCTTTAAAAGAGGATAAGGTGCAATAGTATACAAGGACATCACTGAAGTCAAGGTTTATTACAAAATGATTTATTCCCGCGGCTTCATTATCAACCAATACAAGGATATGAAACAGTAAATATTAGCACTAATCTTAGATTAACAGTAAAGCTATTGTTTTATTTACACGTTCTCCGACTAAGGCGGTGCAGTTTTAACTTAAACTTCACAGAATACTGTCATATTATTCTTACAATATCAGTGGAAGAAAACTTTCAACTTTCTTGGGAAAATGCTCAAAGTTTCATGTTTTGGACCTAAGCAGCTACTAGAAGCAGTTTATAAAAAAGTAGAGTGCTGGATAGGCAGTGTTTAGAATATAGCAAAACGAAAAAGTTGTAAACTGCCGAGAATTTGAAGAACGAAATACTGACGTTTCCATTCATCAGAGTAAATGTAATTACAGTAATGTAATTCCACTCTGATGAATGGTTCTGCTTGAAACATCACTATTTCGTTCCTCAAAGTTCTCGGCAGTTTTCACAAGTTTTTCGTTTTTAGAATTCTGAGTCTCTAAAAGGTATTTCCTGCAATTCGAAGGTCCTATTATTCTATTTTTACACATTGAGCCGCGCTGGATTTGAAGTACTTAATTTATATTAACGTAAAGCACACTTTAGAACGTGTGGGTGTTTCTCTAGAAAAAAACCCAAACAAAACCAATGCAAATTGTCCTTTTTTATTATTTTTGTCTTAACATTATTAAAATTTTCCTTACGTATATTCAAGTTGAATATGCGACATATGTTCGCACAAGAGTTGCGTTCACAGCTGAAGCCCGGACTCGGGTTTGGCTGCAACACCTTGCTATATTATATAATATTGCTACACGGAAAACAATTTCCTTCTGTGGGAATCAGTAAATATCATTGCGTAGCTGTAAAATATAAAATTAGTTAATGACAGCCCTTCTTGCCCGAATGTGTTCTGTACCGAAACTACCTACAGAAAAGCCAAGAATCGCTGGGAAATGGTTGAAAAACACGACGAAAAGCATTTCTATACTCAGTTTGTCTGATACTGTAAATAAATGGATTCACAACTGAGTTCATCCCAACGAGAGCCATACAAATAATGTGCAATACACCAGGCACACACGCAGTGTTACAAATAAGATAATCTATTACCAGAATTATGGTATACGGCAAGAGAAGACAAATAAATATTCCAATAATGACTGCAAATGTCTTAATGGCTTTGAAATCTTTCACTATCTTCTGACGGGATGATATGGAATTCAGTGGATATGGGTCGACAACAACGGCAGCCATCCCAACAGGACGGCTCTCAAGACGACCAACATGGCGGTCGACCAGAGACTCGACAGGCATGAGAGCCACAGTGTGTGCAGTAATTTTACGTCTTTGATCTTTAGCGATGTTGAAAATCTTGTAGTTTAAAACTACCATAACAATAATGGGAAGGTAGGTATAAATAACGACACAGCTCATGAGAACAAACGGATAAACATAGCAAGCAGCGCGAACGCCAGGTATTGGCTCGGTGAAGACTGAAATAAGAGGAACAAAAACAAAGACAGAAAGCCAAATCATAAGCAACACGACATAGGTTCGACGCCATGTCATGATTATTGGGTACTTCAGAGGTCTGCTTATGAAGATAAATCTATCCACAGTGATTGCGAGCAGAGTTAAGATTGAAAGAAACACACCCATACAGCCAGTTGTGATATAAAACTTACAAAATAATTTATCGCTCAGCAAGCTTTCAGTTCCAGTAATAATCTTTGCAAATTCAGCGATCCAGATAGGATAGATTGTACAGCATGCGAGAGCGTCAGTGACTGCAAGGTTTACAACTAGATAACTTGTTGGCGTTTTCGTATGAAGTAGTAAGACATTGTAAATGATAACAACAAGATTTCCTAGGACACCAGCGATGAAACACAAGCACTCGACAACTACGACTGTTGCTGCAAGAAGGACGCTGGTAGGAAGAATCTGTTTAATGGACGTTGTGTTTCCAATGCTCGAGTTCCCAAAGCCAGTGTTCCCAAAGCCAGTGACCTCAAGCCTAGTGTTTCCAAAACTGGTGTTTCCAAAGCAAGTACTAAAGGTGGAATTCATCTCTGTCATGCGATTTTCAAAGCACGTCGCAACCGCTAACTATGCGAAACGGACTTTTGTTTTGGCAAACAATTGCTTCAGTCTCTTCTATTCCTGTACCGTTTTTACAGCAGACAGTCACTTTAGCTAAAGAAGTCAAGGACTGTTTTGGCAATAAAAAAATCTCAAATATATGCTTCAGTATATTGGACCTATACTGTTTAGGCAGCAGATGGCACTCTTTAGCTCAGTTGAATAAATTATCAGTCAATAATATTGCCATGTTTAACCTGCAATTCATTTATTTATCAGTGTGTGAAATGATGCATGATATTACAATATTGCTCAATGAATATTTCCTCTCTCTTTACAAAACATCAAAGATTCATTCCTATCGTACACGATCATTCATATCTGAAAATTTTCAAATATAAATGTCAAGACTTGAAGTACAAAAAAATGCTTTCTCGCGAATTGGTGTAAACTTTGGTTGAGATCCTAACCAATGTTAGGAAGTTGTCAAAAAGTGCGTTCAAGAAAGAACTGGGAAAAATATTTATGAATATTGTCAAGTAGGCAGATGCGTATATTGAAGCACCTGAAATATGTAAAAAGTCAAATATCATGAAGAAGATTATCATGATTTATATGAATATTTTAACTTATTAATCTTTTGTTTCTTCCAACATTTCCCGTTGTGTTTAAAAATATATTATACAAAGTTTTTTAGGTTTTTTCTTCTAACTATTGTTTTCTTCCCCTTACGAAAATAATTCAATATTATATTTTATCATGAGTGTATGTAAAAACTTACTTATACTCATGATGATATGAATTTATGTAAATTTAGAGACTCACTCGCCTAGAGTGACAAATGCTACATGTATTTGCGAGTCAGAAAAATTATAGAATGTATATATGTTTCATCATGACAAAAGTCTAAAAGTCTATAAGTTTAAAACGTCGAACTAATTACCTTAGATTGTTTTGGCACTGAAAAATTATGATTCATAAGTATTGCATCTTTCCTTTACACTTGTTTAGCAGATCTTATGCTTGCCTCGTTTCAGGTATTTTCTTGAGACGTATACTGCTTTGGTAATTGAAGATTGTGAAAAAACTGGTTCACTATTGTATCTGCCTTACTGTTTCAGCACATATGGGACGTCACTCATGTTAAGCTGAGATTGACTAAGACATTTACTAAACAACCCTGCACCTTTATTGCTTTCGGAAAACAAGAAAGATCGCTCTTTATAAATTAATTAGATATACCCCATTCGAAAATCTTTCTTCGGTAATAACATGTGGTAATACTCCGTAATAGATAGCTAAAGGAGTTCAAGAGAAACTCGGGAATACAGAGTAGAATTAAAGTCCTAATTTGACTAGAGTTTCCATTTAAGTTCCTTCTTCTTCAATTCCGACATCAATCGGGGCAAATTCAAAGCTTTAAAAGAGGATAAGGTGCAATAGTATACAAGGACATCACTGAAGTCAAGGTTTATTACAAAATGATTTATTCCCGCGGATTCATTATCAACCAAGACACGGATATGAAACAGTAAATGTTAGCACTAATCTTAGATTAACAGTAAAGCTATTGTTTTATTCACATGTTCTCCGACTAACGCGATGCAGTTTTAACTTAAATTTCACAGAATGCTTTCATATCAATCTTACAATATCGGTGGAAGAAAACTTTCAACTTTCTTGGGCAAATGCTCAAAGTTTCATCTTTTGGACCTAAGCAGCTACTAGACGGAGTTTATAAAGAAGTAGACTGCTGGGTAGGCAGTGTTTAGAATATAGCAAAACGAAAAGGTTGTAGGCTGCCGAGAATTTGAAGAACGAAATACTGACGTTTCCATTCATCAGAGTAAATGAGCGGAGCCATTCATCAGAGTAAATGTAATTACAGTAATGTAATTCCACTCTGATGAATGGTTCTGCTCGAAACCTCACTATTTCGTTCCTCAAAGTTCTCGGCAGTTTTCACAAGTTTTTCGTTTTTAGAATTTTTAGTCTCTAGAAGTTTTTACAATTCTGAGTCTCTAAGTTCCCAAAGCTAGTGACCTCAAGCCTAGTGTTTCCAAAACTGGTGTTTCCAAAACAAGTACTAAAGGTGGAATTCATCTCTGTCATGCGATTTTCAAAGCACGTCGCCAACAGCTAACTATACGAAACGGACTTTTGTTTTGCCAAACAAATGCTTCAGTATATCTTGTATTCCTGTTTTGCAGCAGACAGTCACTTTAGCTAAAGAAGTCAAAGATTGTTTTGATAATAAAAAAATCTCAAATATATGCTTCAGTATATTGGACCTATACTGTTCGGGCAGCAGATGGCACTCTTTAGCTCAGTTGAATAAATTATCAGTCAATAATAGTGCCATATTTAACCTACGGACGTGCTGTGTGGGGAAATGCTTGCAAGACATATCTAAACAAAATTCTCGAACTCCAAAAGCGCGTAATTCGTCTGATGTATTTTGTTGTAAAAACGAACATGCAATTCCTTTATTTATCGATGCCAGTATCTTGTCTTTGAATTTTTTATATTGTGAATCAGTGTGTGAACTGATGCATGATATACAATATTGCTCAATGAATATTTACAAAACATCAAAGATTCATTCCTATAGTACACGATCATTGACATCTGAAAATAAAAATGTCAAGAATTGAAGTACAAAAAATATTTTCTCGCGAATTGGTGTAAACTTTGGAATGAGATACCAATCAATCTTAGGAAGTTGTCAAAAAGTGCGTTCAAGAAATAACTGGGGAAAATACCTGTGAATATTCTCTAGGAGGCAGATGCGTATATTGAAGCACCTGAAATATGTCAAAAGTCAAATATCATGAATAAGCTTATCATGAATTATATAAATATTTTTACTTATTAATCTTTTCTTTCTTCCAACCTTTCTCGTCGTGTTTAAAAATATAATATCAAACGTTTTTCGGGATTTTTCTTCTAACTATTGTTTTTCTTCCCCTTACGAAAATAATTAAATATTATATTTTATCATGAGTGTACGTAAAAACTTACTTATACTCATTATTATATGAATTTATGTAAATTTAGAGACTCACTCGCCTAGAGTAGCAATTGCTACATGTATTTGCGAGTCAGAAAAATTATAAAATGTATATATGTGTGATGATATCAAAAATCTAAAAGTCTGCAAGTCCAAAAAGTCGAACTAAATACCAATAGATTGTTTTGGCAATGCAAAATTATGATTCCTAAGTATTGCATCTTTCCTTTATACTTCTTTAACAGATGTTATGCTTGCCTCGATTCAGGTATCTGCTTGAGACGTATACTGCTTTGGTAATTGAAGATTGTGAAATAGCTGGTTCACTATTGTATCTGCCTTACTGCTTCATCATATATGGAACGTCACTGATATTCAGCTGAGAATGACTCAGACATTTACTAAACAACCCTGCACCTTATAGCTCTCGGGAAACAAGAAAGATCGTCATTATAAAGTAATTAGATATATTCGAGGCGAAAATCTATCTTCGGTAATAACATGTGGTAATATCTGACTCTTCCACAGTCCTTCGCTAACCCTAAGATACGGGCAGATGTGCCCGTTTGCAGGCTTGGTGATGAGAGACGCGGCGGAAATGCGAAGGACTGTGGAATCGTGT
Source organism: Trachythela sp. YZ-2020 (assembly GCA_016169945.1). Classification (NCBI taxonomy): domain Eukaryota; kingdom Metazoa; phylum Cnidaria; class Anthozoa; order Malacalcyonacea; family Clavulariidae; genus Trachythela; species Trachythela sp. YZ-2020. The sequence goes on along the minus strand of JADLSH010000204.1, from coordinate 296,981 downwards.
GTCGAAATGTTGGCAATATAGTCGAAAAGTTGGCATGAAAGTTCAAAGAGACGATTGAAGATTAAAGATTAAATTATTAAAGATTAAATTATTAAAGATTAAATTAAAAATTAAATTAAGGGTAGCACGGGTGGCGGAAGCGGTTAGCGCGCTGCCTCTTACCACTGAGTTGAGCCGGTTTCACAACAGGTCGAGGTCACTGTTGGTACTCGCATGAGATCGGCAGTGTGCTCAAATAACTCATGTAAGCTGAGATTCTCTCCTGTGCTTCGAGGGTTTTCCCCGGGTACTCCGGTTTCCTCCCTCTAATACTAACCCTTAGGAACTAACAATGGGGCCACAGTAATTGGCTGACGCTGTTGTGGACTCCCTGCCATTGAGGCGAAGTTGAATAAAATAAAAAAAAATATACAAAAAACTGCACAGATATATAATAAAAATCACTTTAATTGTATATCAGAAGAGAAAAGGAAAAAAATGTAAAAGCATGTTTACTAAGGAAAATACATCATAATATGATATCCAACAAAAACATCCGAATAAAAGAATTAGACTTGTGAGTCCGTAGGTTCATGTCTTGATTAAAGGTTTCAAAGCAAACTCAGTTGCTCCAACCCACTCATTATCAGCTGATATCATTCGCCAATATTGAGCAGTGACAGGATCGATGTTTATAGTCTTGAAATTCCCTTCCCCAGGTTCATAGAAAGCAGTGCTCTAAAACAAGAACGAATATTTTCAGAGTTTTGCCAGGCTTATTCTCGTACACCGTGCACCTGCTTAACAGACGACGTAATTTTTTTACTCGTCTTTCTAATTTCCCGTATTTATATTTGACGACTAATTCGCCTCAGACGTTTTAGACGCCGCCACTGTCTGACTAGTTAGGCAGTTTTGGTCTACTGGAATTGTGGTAAGATCTTCTAGAATATTTTAAAATATTCATTTCGAAATCTTAATTATGTGTCATGATGATAATTACCTTAATCCAGTTCTTGCCGTCAGTTGAGTATTCCAAATTGAGTCGCCCATGTCCTCGTCCGGTGTCCTTACTCCAAGATGGTATATAACCTCCACCCACTGTGGCTGATGTGACGAAGACAGGACGAACATATGTTGTTTGAATGTAGTTCCCAATCTTTGCTGTTTCACTGCCCCAACCACCAGTGTCTGTTCGACCGTCAGTCAAAGCACGTGATGTGACGTGATAAATGTTGTTATAGTAACCATTTTGTGTAATTTGGTAGTCGTTCAATGCATGAATCAGCAAATCCTTGATTTCCTGTAAATTTTAAAGATATGTGCGAACATAAGTATTGCAAATGTTCAACTATGATTGATCTAAATAGGCATAATTATGTGTACATAGTCTATAGTGTGTAGAATGGCCTATATATTGTTGGTAATTACACAAAAACACTAATTCACCCATGTTGCAAAGGTTACACTACACAATAAAATGAATATTGTAGTAACCATGTGTGCTGTAGCGTAATTTGTGGTTGTATACACGTATAGTATGAAAATGAATTCAACAGGTCGTGCATTCGTGCAGGTCTAACAGATTGCCATGATGACTAAAGTTGATTATACAAACTGCTGGAACCCTTTGGTTGTGTTCTTTGCTACTGCATTAAAGCCATGTTATACACGGGGCAATTTTTGCTGCAACTTGCAACGCAATTTCTGTACAGAGGAATGTTATGTAGAAATGTACGCAAAGGAAAAACAGTGAACATGGTCCATGTTTCACTTCACCGATATTATCATTCTCATTCCTTTCGTCGTGCTTTGTGGGTATGTTTATATTAGCAGGAAAATATCAGCAAAGTAGAACGAGATTCGTGCTCCCAATTTTTCTGCGAATATACTTTTTATACCTAACATCACTCTGTGTCCAAAATTGCGTTGCAAGTTGCAGCAAAATTGCCTCGTGTAACCTGACCTTAATGTCCCACGCACACCGGCCACACCGGATTATATTATACTGATACCGCACGGAGGTTATATGCTGATACGCATGCACGTGTGGATGTCGACCAACATGATCATAACAACAATAGTTAAATGTTATTACCTCGAAGCGAGGAAGCCCATCTGACCCACGTTCACCCTGTAGGTAAGAGGAATTTCGTTAAACAAGGGAGACATTAATATATATAACGGTTTGGGCCACAGTTATTGTCCTTTTAATATTGTTCTATTTTCGCTTAATAATTCCTCGCCGACATGTTTATTGTTGCATTCAAGTAAGTAGAAAACCCTTTTGAGAGAAATTAGTTTTCTGTATCACCAACTGGCCCAATGTTGTCATTTCGGCCCAATAATTGGATTACTTAAATATCATCTTTAACTTAAAATTTATCACGAAGTTTATTACCCATGTGCGTCATAAACTTGCCTATAACAACAATGGCCACATGGTTGCAATATTATACTAAAATAGAGACAAGATTAATTATTTTAAAAACGGAGTGTCTGAAATTCGTTTATATACAGAAACTTGTTTCATACACAGATACACATAATATCTGGTGGCTCACAATATTCTGTAAGATTTCTCATTTCCTCATGCATGCAAATGAATGGACTATTGCACTTTTCGGGTTTCGGTGCGCAGTCGTCAGAATGGCCTCGCCATTTATTGCTCAGATCGAGGTTTTGATCTTCCTCTGGACTTCAATATGTCAAAGCTTTAACGGACTTAAATCTTCAATTGGTTTTCTCCCAGAGGGAAAGTTTGCAGGGGATGGAAGAAAAGGAGTTGGAAAGTAGTATCACCGAATATATACCCCATTTTTTAATGCAAATCTTTCCTAGTTCCTGTACTCGGCATTGTGCTAGAGCCTTCTTTGGAACAAAATTTGGCTGAGTAATGATTTTTTCCTCAGAGAGTACAAAAATTAGAAAAAATTGAATTAGCAAAACGTTCAATTGTTAACAAACAGTTTAAGCTTCGTTTGTCATACTATATTAGCCAACTGATCGAAAACCATAAGAGCAGTAAATCAGTTTAAAACAGCCTTTTCTCTTACATCCTCCCCGTCCATTCCCCATTCACTTATGTATCCTTTATCACCCTATAAACAAAAAAGAATTCCCAGGCATTTAATAATATTTAACAATTATTCGCCTCAGGCTCGGTGAATATCGGTGAATAAGAACCGAGACGAAGTCGAGGTTTTTATTCACCGATATTCATCAAGCCTGAAGCCTGATATTTCAATTGAATATTTACGATACAAGCGGCTTAAAACGCTTTTGGTGATTATCGTGTATTAATCCGAGGTAGCGCAACCAATCAGGGTTGAGAATTTTCAATAATCACGTGGAATATTAAGATAATAATGGTAATTAGCATCGTTTACGGCTAGAACTATAGGATAGAGGCAGGGTATAGAATTTTCCTAGCGAAGTGCGTGAATGACACTTGAACAGATTTGCTTCGATCAGTTTTTGCAAGTGCTGACAGAATGATGCTAGCAACAGGCTTCGTACTGGTGCGTTTCACTAAGCGTTTGAGGACAGCAGATGGTGTTCAGTTCATAATACTTATAGGAGCAATTAAATCAAGCTTAATCTCTAAATTATATTTTTTCCACCTAATATATAATTATTTTCTTGCTCTTTTTGAGCACCATCACCCGATAGAGATTAGTGACCCTGCGTGCACCTATAAATTCAGCTTCCATCTACACTTGGTCTAATTATTGGACATTTTAAGTTTGAATCATCTTTTTAGTTTTTATTGTTCTCATGCTGAATTACCTTCCTGCCTTTGGGTCCACGTTCTCCTGCATCGCCCTGAAAATATTGATTCATATAAAAGCCAAGAAAATCTATTTGGAAAAACGTTCGATCTGCAAGGCCAGACCACAAAATAATTAAAACAATTATGGCTATTTCACCCTACAAATATACAAGGAACTTATAAAGATTCAGTATAGTTCAACCTTTAGCTATTAAACGAAAACATATACTGGGAACTCTTTTAAAAATTCGTTAAGTTAAACGAACATAATTATTAAAAGGATAGAGGTTCGTATAGATTGGAGGTTTGATTACACATTCATTGAGTTACGACATTTAATTTACCACATTTCACCAAATCTGCTATAAGAGTAAATTAAAAAGTACTGTAAAAATAATTATGTATATCATGCATCGGGGCGGAAACGCTTCAGGCACGAGCTTAGATTGATAGAACAGGTTAGTGTCTGGCAGATGGTCGATCTACCCGCAAGGTGGAACACCTGCGAGGCGGGCAAACGCGAAATTATAAAATATCTGTATCGTAACATAACGAAAGTATAAGATAACCGTATCGTAACATACCGAAGGTATAAGATAACCGTATCGTAACATACCGAAGGTATAAGATAACCGTATCGTAACATATAGAAGGTATAAGATAACCGTATCGTAACATACCGAAGGTATAAGATAACCGTATCGTAACATACCGAAGGTATAAGATAACCGTATCGTAACATACCGAAGGTATAATATAACCGTATCGTAACATACAGAAGGTATAAGATAACCGTATCGTAACATGCCGAAGGTATAAGATAACTGTATCGTAACATACCGAAGGTATAAGATAACCGTATCGTAACATACCGAAGGTATAAGATAACCGTATCGTAACATACGGACCGAAGGTATAAGATAACCGTATCGTAACATACGTACCGAAGGCATAAGATAACCGTATCGTAACATACCGAAGGTATAAGATAACCGTACCGTAACATACGTACCGAAGGTATAAGATAACCGTATCGTAATATACCGAAGGTATAAGATAACCGTATCGTAACATACCGAAGGTATAAGATAACCGTATCGTAATACACCGAAAGTATAAGATAACCGTATCGTAACATACCGAAGGTATAAGATAACCGTATCGTAATATACCGAAGGTATAAGATAACTGTATCGTAACATACCGAAGGTACAAGATAACCGTATCGTAACATACCGAAGGTATAAGATAACCGGATCGTAATATACCGTTGAGATTTCTTTTGTGATAGTGTCACTAGTTCCATCCTAGTGCTTAGGCATGACACAAAAGAATACGTACGTTTCGGTCATCGAAGTATTAGATATCGATTGTTTCTATGGTTTCAGTTGAAGTGGAAAACAGCCTTAATAAATAAGTTATTTAATTGATATTGGGATAAGCCTTACTTTATTCCCTATTTGCCCATGAGATCCAGGCTCGCCAATTCGACCCTGTTATCCAGAAACGAAAACGAGAGTTAGTAATATGTTATGTAATATTTGATTAATTTTATAAATATACTGTTGGTCCCTCTTGAAGAATTAGCAGGCAGGACTCATGTAGTTTGACCATGGCTTTTAAATTATCTTCAAATTTAACTAAGCTAGGGTCCAGCCTGAGCGCGAACTTCCAAACACATAAACCAGCGGTTAAGACGTTTAGCTTCGTGCTAACTCTCCCATGTCTCACTCTTCATGGGTCCCTAATCCAAACCCATAAACTATGAGACATGAATCTATAGCCAGCTTTGTTTGGCCATTACCCGCGCTATTTGGTCAAAAGTATGAAAAAAATATTTTGTTTATTTCTAATGCGTTATGCATGACACTCATGACCATTTTAAGGCCATTGTCTTGGAAATATTCGGTCTTTTATTGTCCGCGCTATTTGGTATAGGCAGTATATGTTGAATATTTGATGATAGAATCATCAGTTGGAACTTATATTTGGCAATTCGTGGCAGTTATATTGTCTGATATGTACATCTACTTACCGGGCCGCCAGGAACTCCAATATCGCCCTAAAATATGAAGAAGAAAAAATTGTTTTTTCTAAAGCGTTAGCCATGACACTCATGACGATTTTAAGGCCATTGTCTTGGAAATATTCACTCTTTTATTTTAGGTTATTTTAGGTTATAATTATTAGGTTTATTATAAATAGATAAATCCAAAATGATTAATTATGCGCATGTTTACATGAAGTATTGGTACTTATTTAGCACATCTCTGGGCGAAAGATATCGCTGTGGCAAGGTTTTTTATAATTCGAAATAAATTATTTTATCCCCGTGATTACGGACGGGTCATAAAGTAACTGCAGGAGGGGTGGAGGGAACATGGATGGGCCATCAAATATTTGCCATCAATTTTGCTGGGCCATCAACCAATTTTTGAATTAATAGTTGGGCCATGAAACAAAGTTGTTTTTTTATGTAAATAATATTAATTGACATGGCCGAAATAATTAAATTGATGCATTCATGCAGAATCCCCTCGCCCATTATGCACTAGTCAATATGAAACCCCAGCCCCCCAACTCCCGGAAGTGTGCGGGGATTTTAACATTTCTCGAGTGTTAAAATCCCGGCCTTAAAATGTTGTCCATTTGTTAAAATTCCCGGCTTGCCAGGCCGATCATATAGCTTTCCAAAGTCTAGCTTTTCATCTAGTCTTCTGATCAGTCATTTCTTATATAAAAACGTGCTGTTACAGGGAGCTGTTAAAGAAGAAAGTCCAGGGGCGGCGCTAGCCCTGTTTTATTGAGGGGGGGGGGGTGTAAATGAAATTTTGCCGAGTCATTTTGTAGTTTTGCCGACTCTGGCATATTAGGCATTCCAGTGGCGTAACGTTATATCAGGGGGCCCCGGTTGAAAAATTTTGAAGGCCCTCGCTAGTACGAGTGCCGAAGGCACAAGCTCGCGCCGAATGCACGACCATTCTAGGAGGGTCCAGAGGCATGCCCCCCGGAAAAGTTTTAAATCTGAAATGCCATTTCCTGGACTTGGGGGAAGATTTTACAGAATTCTGACGGTCAGAAAACGACATTTTAATATATCGAGAAAGAATATATATTTTGTTGTTGCGTTCATGCTTCCATGTCAATTTGTTTTTGCTCTACAGTCTGAGCTTGGCTGCCTGGGGCCCCCCTTTGGCCATTTGGGTTGGGGGCTCCATTTAGGTTGGAGGCCGTCTGAACGCATAGTAGTTACGCCACTGAGGCATTCTAATTTAACTCTCTTGCGTTTGCGAGACTTATTCGGCTCGCTTTGTGATTGTTCCATTAAACACAACAACTGTGTATGTAGTCCAATGAATTATTTATATCCTTGTAATGCTAATGAGTTTTCGTAGTTGAAACGTTCTATCAAATATCAATCAGTACTATTTAGTCCCCGAGCCGGCGCGAAGCGCCGTGCGAGGGTACTAATTCCGCTCGGAGATTTACACCAGGGTATGTGAAAAGATTGTGGGTTACAATTCCATGACACGCACGAAATAGGGTTAGGGTTAGGGATTGGGTCGGGATTGGGGTCAAGATCAAAGAGAAATATTCGTGATTGCGTGTCATGGAATTATAACCACATTGTGGAATGCAAAGTCGTCCGCCATTTTTTTTTGTCATGGACTCGACCTTTTTGTAAGTTATGCGCATGCGCAAGTTCAAGCCGAGAGAAAACTTTTTTCAAAAACGTTTTGCACTCATTTTATAAGTAAGTCTCTGTGTAAGTAAGTTTATATGTTAAGTCTCCAAAACAAAATAAATGAAAATTATTTAGAGCACAAATTAACAAGAGGAAAAACAGTCGAAAGACCGAAAAAGGATCGTTTTAAACAGGCAAGTGTCTATTTTGCATGCTTGCTTTGCCGATGATTTTTTAACATAGCATGCAGTATAGTTTGTGAATTTGAAAATGTGTAGATCATTCTGTGTGGTCAATACAACATTGACTGATCTTTAAGAGTATTGACTGATTCAAATATGTTATAGAAAAATAAAAAAACAATTAAATCTCAAAAACTTCATTGCAAAAGCAAGTGCGAAGTATAAAAATACTCCTCGAAAAGCAGTTGAAGTTTTTTGAAAATTTCGAAATGTTTTGTGAACGTCTAAGGTTGAATGTTACAGTAAATCAAAGCTAAAAGAGTACATAATACCATACCCACTTTATATAGTTGGGCAATTGATAATTTTATAGTTAAAAACAAAATAATATTTGTACAAATTAAAATATAAAAAATATACAATGTTGCGTATTACCATGGTTACATTCGTCGACTCAGTACTTCATGTTAAAATAACTTTTGGGGAGTAAATTGTTTGGTTCAAATGGGCGAGGGGATTCTGCATGCATGTATTTCTAGTATTTATTTTGTAACATCTTAGTAGATTCTCGCCATTTAATTGGTTGATTATGATCACGTGACGTTGAAATTAAAATCGTATCGTGTTCGTAGCCTTTTTAATCCTAATTTCAGAATGAGGCGGATGGCATTTTGAATGCAAACAAATTGGCGGATGTAAATATGTCTTTTGCGATAAATTTTCATTATCTTATTCACTCTTCATTAAAACATTTGCCTATGATCTGTTCAATATCGGGATTTACTGCACATTCTGATATTCTTCTACATGCCAAAAGCGCACAGATGTTTCGTCCGTGATGTTCGGTAACCATGGTTAGAATTCAAATATTTTATTTTGGTTTCTCGTTTCTTCCTATCCAATTCACATTTTGCCGACTGGGAAAACAATTTGCCTAGTCACTGACGACTAGCGCCGCCCCTGAGAAAGTCTGGCGAACGTGTGTCAGTTTATTAAATCGAAAGCTCTACGAGAGTTAAATCCCCGGCATTTTTTCCCGTCCTTTGAATCAGTTTTAAAACCCCATGCAGGTAGCATGGTGGCAACGTTTGTTAAAACTTTGTATTTCCCCCGCAAAGTCCGGTTAAAACCCCGCATATGCCCGGGGGTGGCGGGTTCAATTGACTAGTGCATTAGAACCAAACAATAAAACAATTATACTCTCCAACACCCCAAAAATTATTGTAACATTAAGTACTGAGTCGATCACTGTAACCATGGTAACACGCAAGCCAACAGTGTATTATTAATATAGTTATTTTTATTTCTGTACAAACTTGGTAAAATAGTGATAAGACTTTTACTTTTAACTATAAATTAGCAATTGCCCAACTGTATAAAGTAGGTATGTTATTATGTGCTCTTTTAGCTTTGATTTACTGTAAAATTCAATCTTAGACGTCTGATAAAACGTTTCGAAATTGTCATAAAACTTCAATTGTTTTTTGAACAGTATACTATGAAGTTTTTCAGATAATTAACGCTTATTTACTGACGCCGAGGGAAACAGTGTGTTTTGTGGACCCGAGAACGCCGAACAACAAGCGGTGGACGGGGGCCACAAAACACACTGTTTCCCGAGGTTTCGCTAAATAAGTGATTTGTTCTATGCCAAGTGTCAAATGACGAAAGATTTCTCGCTTTAGATCTTAAAATGTCGATTATAATAAAGAAAAACAAGTTAAAAGTGGGCCTTCAGTCTTTATTTCCGGTTTTGTTATAAATGTAATGTTGCCGTTGCCATTGGTTACGCGGAAATATCGAGATTTTCGGACCGCCACGGGTGGGACTCTCGTCCAATGAAAAGGCACGAAAAAAGGAATTTAACACTTGGTATATAACAATATGTGTTGTTTATTATTCTATATAACGTATTTGAATTAATACTAAAACACTTTTTAAGATTAGTCAATGTTGTATTGACCACACAGGATGAACTACGCATTTTCAAAACCACAAACTGCTCGCCAATTGACGGCAAAACTGCAAGAGAAAGTATGCAAAATAAACACTTACACGTTTAAAACGCTTTAAAACTCGAAAATCCTGTCCGTTCTCGGGCTTTTGACTAATTTATTTTCCTGTTCACTTTAGTAAGTGAAAGTACTCTAAAATATTTTCATTTATCTTGTTTTGGACACTTAATATTTGTCTTTATTAATATGTCCCGCTCTAGGGGTTTCAACAAGATGCTCGAAATTTCCCAAAATTAAAAGATGCTTGAAATTAAAATCCTGTAATGTTGCTCAAATTATGCTCTACATTTACAAAAAGATGCTCTACATTTACACGAAAAGATGCTCCACAAAAAGATGCGCTACATTTACAAAAAGATGCTCAAAAGTTGCTCTAGGTTGCTGGTCACATGCTGTGCGAAATTTAGCAAATTTTCATGTATGGCTGGTGTTTGCATGGAAAGGTGATGTTGCACAGGGGATTTTCAACGACGAACTGTAATTCCTTCGCCATCTTCGCTTGTACTTTGCTCATCGAAATTTTCCGCCATTTTGAAAAAAAGGAAATTAGAATAAGTGTCAAGAAACCCCGGGGTTGATTCTCCTGCAAGGCGTATATTAAATTGCCCGGGTAATAATTGGATACTGGAGATAAACCATTGAGATAAACTGAATATAATAACGAAATTAAACTGATTCGTACTATTAGTGGTCGTAGTTTACAAGTAAAATAAATGGAAATATAAAGTAAATCTATATATTTTCGCGGTGACATTCCTCAAAATAACAAATTATTTAGAAATTGTTGGCTTTGTTGCTCATACAACGAAAAGTTTCTATCGGCTTGAACTCGCGCATGCGATAACTTAAAAAACCGTCTACGTCCATGACAAAAAAAATGGCGGACGACTTTGCATTCCCCAATGTTTTCACATACCCTGGTGTAAATATCCGACCGGAATTAGTACCCTCGCAAGGCGCTGTTGACGGCTAATGTTTTTATAGCGATATCGCTATAAGAGCTATAAGAATTTTACAGGTTCATATCTTCGGTTCAATGCATGCTATGCAGATGACAATACCATCGTTCGATTCAGCGTTTTACGATCTCTTTAGCCAAGTAAATCGTGTTTGTTTACAACGCTATGCGGCCGCTTTATCCCCTTTCAAACACCTCTGAACTTTGTATTGTTTACAAATTAACAATAATACAAACTAATTAAATATTCATTTCGCTTTCCTACCTTTGGTTTACACGCTACAGACTCCTAAGTATGACCACTGGATAGCTCTTGAAAATCCTGTTCGAAAGGATGTATTTAAATATCCATACGAAATAAACTAGCCATTTTATGGCTATCTTTAAAATAGGGAACCGGGAACGAGGGAACCGGGGAACGAGGGAACCGGGGAACCGGGGAACGAGGGAACCGGGGAACCGGGGAACCGGGGAACCGGGGAACTGGGGAACGAGGGAACCGGGGAACGAGGGAACCAGGGGAACAGGGGAACCAGGGAACAGGGGAACATGGGAACCAGGGAACAGGGGAACAGGGGAACCAGGAATCTATACTGCGCGTGAATTTTGAAAACAATGAATTTTGACAACAAAGTTTGCCTTTATACGTCGTTTTCGTCCTCTTTATGGGAGTATTTACACTCTTTGTAATAATATTAAATATAATCAAACCTTTTTGATACTTAAATCTATGGGGGAATAGGGGAACAGCACACCCCAACTTTATCACAGCGAAACTGAAAGTGAAACTAAAGCGTATTTTACCATTAAATTCATGACAAACATAATTAATATTGTTTTTATTCAAGAACAAAATGTCGGGAGTTCTTTTGTACTGCCACTCAAACCGGCGAAATTATAGCTGTATAAACAACCTAATTTGAGTAAAATGGCTTTCTATTTTGATGCACATCATTCCAGTTTATCCGAGATCATATAGGGACACCGAGATCACATAAACCGTATCTTATTACATAATTACATTTGTCATAAGGACGACCCCATGCTGGGTGACCAATCCCTTCATAATTTCAAACGTTCTTTCAACCTGCTGATTCTTGAAAAGAGCTTATTCTATGGATGGAGCAATTAAACAGCATTGTGTTAGTGAGCGGTGACCAATTCCTTAGAACTGTAAAGTTTTAGATAAGCAAACCGTTTTTAAAAATCGTCTCTCACAGACGAACAAATAGTCGTACAATAAAGGAATACCATTTGTCCGTCTTTTAGTGTAAAAATAGCTCTTGTGATAACCAATTAATTAACACAACTAATACCCACAATAATTTCTTTATTAATAACGACCAGGGGTCGGTTGTATAAAAAGGTAGTTAAAGTTAACTATAGTTAGTATAAAAAGTTAACCAATCAGAATTGCTTATTTTAGACTTAATTACTATTTAACCACAGAAAAGGTAGTTAAATACTAGTTAAGAGTTTTATACAACCGGCCCCAGAAGGCTTTTTTAAAGATTTTGTTAAATTGTAATAACGTTTCGGAGTTTACTCCATCATCAGGTTACATTTATATGCGTTAAAGAACCGTTAAAGCACGAAATAGGTAGTTGCTTGCGTGCATTCAGCATACTAATGACGTGTCCGAGAAAACGAACATGTCTGAAAGATAAATGTTCTTACAATAGACCTTCTGGTCGTTATTAATAAAGAAATTATTTAATTAAAATGAGGCTTAGAGAAAGTTCGCTTTTAAATACATTAATACCCACAAGTCACAACTCAACTCAATCCTACCATGATCCTACAGTTCACACCTGCAAGACCCAATTGAACTCTTCCACGAGCCTTCGGATGTGTTGCACTTTCAAATGAGGGTGTAAATCCGGTGCAACACTAAGTTCCTCCCCTTTGAAACTTGGATATTTTGCCCGAATGCAAGACGCTCTGAGATGGAAATGAACGTTCTGCGGCTCGCTCGTGTACTGCAGAGTTCCCGTGTTTCGATCCCTGTATTGCCGTATATCGCGATACACGACAACCAGGTCATCGGGTTGTGAAACAGGGGGATTTTTGATCTCTTTATTACAGCCATAACACCGCGAAATACGCGTTCCAGGCACCCATTTCAGCCTAAAGACGGCTTCTGCTTGTGTGTTGGCAGCGGGGATGCTGTTACGAACGGCGTTTGAGATTTGCTGAACTACTGCCTGGGAATGATTTTCACGTGGCGCTATGTGTCGCAAAGGATGAGGCGTGGGAATACTTGTGACATTCAAGGTGATTGGCGTTGCTTGTGTGTTGGCAGTGGGGTTGATGTTACGAACGGCGTTTGAGATTTGCTGAACTACTGTCTGGGAATGACGTGGCGCTATTTGTCGCAAAGGATGAGGCGCGGGAATACTTGTGACATTCGAAGTGGTTGTCGTTGGTGCGGTATTTTGAGAAATCCGTTCTGCTTGAGTATTGGAAAATCCATTTTCTTCCTCATCAAGAAGATCTCTTACCTCGGTAACTGGGGATTTCTGACGGTTACTTCTCTTTCGATTACTTGGTTTCCTCCCTGCGCTCTTTGGTGCACTTCCCAATGCCATATCCAATTACAATCTTGGACCACGTTTTGACTTTGTGTACCAGGCGAAAAACTCACTTAAACTACCACGCGTTTGGACCACTGCCACGATATGTTCGCAGATTCTGGTCGAAACATTTACACAAGAACGATCGCACTTCAAAGAGCCGCCCTTTCCAGGTGTAACTATATGGATTGTGTTTGAATGCCCAGGAACTATATATGACCCATCTGTAGCGGCTGGCTTCGGAATTATGTTTTCTGGTGAATCCAGAAGACGGTTTGCTTTCTGAAACATTGCCTTGTTTGTCTTCTGTCAGCTTTGGTCTATGTAGAATCTGTGTTCCCATGTTGTTTACATATATGTTTCTTAGTAGAATGCTCAATAAATGTTAAATTAAATAAAACAATTACTAAATGGTTTTCCGTGCAGGATAGCGTGATCCATGTACTTGGGATGTTGCTCGACTTTCGAAAAGCTAAAAAATACTCGCCTTCGGCTCGCATTTTTACGGAGTCTCGCAACATCCCGCGTGCATGGATCACGCTATCCTGCACGGAAAACCATTTAGTATTCCTTTATTGTACGACTATTTGTTCGTCTGTAAGAGACGATTTTTAAAAACGGTTTGCTTATCTAAAATTTTCAGTTCTAAGGAATTGGTCACCGCTCACTAACACAATGCTGTTTAATTGCTCCATCCATAGAATAAGCTCTTTTCAAGAATCAGCAGGTTGAAAGAACGTTTGAAATTATGAAGGGATTGGTCACCCAGCATGGGGTCGTCCTTATGACAAATGTAATTATGTAATAAGATACGGTTTATGTGATCTCGGTGTCCCTATATGATATCGGATAAACTGGAATGATGTGCATCAAAATAGAAAGCCATTTTACTCAAATTAGGTTGTTTATACAGCTATAATTTCGCCGGTTTGAGTGGCAGTACAAAAGAACTCCCGACAATATTAATTATGTTTGTCCTGAATTTAATGGTAAAATACGCTTTAGTTTCACTTTCAGTTTCGCTGTGATAAAGTTGGGGTGTGCTGTTCCCCTATTCTCCCATAGATTTAAGTATCAAAAAGGTTTGATTATATTTAATATTATTACAAAGAGTGCAAATACTCCCATAAAGAGGACGAAAACGACGTATAAAGGCAAACTTTGTTGTCAAAATTCATTGTTTTCAAAATTCACGCGCAGTATAGAAAAATTCCCGCTAACATGCATGTCTCCGATTCCTGGTTCCCCTGTTCCCTCGTTCCCCGGTTCCCTCGTTCCCCGGTTCCCTCGTTCCCGGTTCCCTATTTTAAAGATAGCCGCCATTTTATGACAATTCTCGTGAAAATGCCATCTTTATTGCGAATTCCGGTTTTGTCGGCGCACGCTCGGGCAACTTCGGAAGCTAAATCTCCGCGACTTTACACTCTAGCGTATTGAAAGTACCGGCAATCGATTCCTCGTGATGTCATCGGTCTAGATGGCCGATTTTCATTGGTTTATAACAATCAACAATGACGTAATATCGAATTTCGTAATTTATTTCGCGTGTGCGTATGCGTCGTCGTTTGTATGCGTCCTTCAAAAAATAAAAATAAATACTTCTACTTCCTCAAATGCAATGAAACTTTCCAATAATATTCCTTTTTAAATGAGCTACAATTTGGGAATTAACATTTGCTCGAAAATAATAAATCTTGCTCTGGCAATTCCGATTTATTTCAACAATAATTGTAAAAGTTTTAGATAATTTATGAACATGTATGCAAATTAATTTTGATATGTAATATGAACCGGGACAAACTTAATATCATTTTAAAGAGGAAGTCATAAGCTATCGAATGACGCTTGAATGAACACGTCTGGAGATATTTACATTTGAAACAACTGATCGTAAATACCGTGCGTCCCACGGACAACAATAAAGAGTTAAAATTAACGCCGGCTCGGGCACAATAACCAACCAGTCCACTGTTGATATAAATTAACCATTTCATATAACAACCCATTTAAGAGAAAGGACGCACTTAGGAATTTTATCCTGATCAGCAGTGGTGTAGTCAGCGGAAGGCAAGGGGGCTCTGCCCTCCCGTCTCCCCTGATGATATCCAGAACTCTCCTTGTGAAAAGTTTAAATCGTCATTGGTGTTCGTTTTCAAAATCCCCCCCCCCCACACCTTGGCTACGCCACTGATGATCAGTTGAACATAACTATAGATACTGTAATACTGTAATGTAAAAGCTGGGTTACGAAACATTTTCAATCATTTGTGATGGGCCATGAAATTGTGTCGAGTTTTGAACGATGGCATGGGCTACAGACATTTTTCGCGAAAAGTCATTTTCCCCTCCACCCTCCCCTAGCACTTTTTGTGTCACAAAATAGCGGAATCCAAAGCCATCCGCCGCGATGTCATGGACCCTACGTCATGGACGGTTTCCTACGTTATGCGCATGCGCGAGTTCAGGTCGAACGAAAACTGGTAACTAGCAACCACATGATTGGCTAAGACAAATAATTTGTTTTTCAATGATTTTCAAAAAAATAAACAAAAAACAAACGACAAACAACAAAACAACAAATCACAAAACAACAAAACAACAAATCAAAAAACAATAAAACAAAAAAAACAACAAAACAACAAAACAAAAAAACAACAAACAACAAAACAAAAAAACAACAAAACAAAAAAACAACAAAACAACAAATGAAAAAACAACAAATCAAAAAACAACAAAGCAAACAAACCAACAAGCAAACAAACCAACAAACCAACAAACCAACAAACCAACAAACCAACAAACCAACAAACCAACAAACCAACAAACCAACAAACCAACAAACCAACAAAGCAAACAAACCAACAAACCAACAAGCAAACAAACCAACAAACCAACAAACCAACAAACCAACAAACCAACAAACCAACAAACCAACAAACCAACAAACCAACAAACCAACAAACCAACAAACCAACAAACCAACAAACCAACAAACCAACAAACCAACAAACCAACAAACCAACAAACCAACAAACCAACAAACCAACAAACCAACAAACCAACAAACCAACAACCAACAAACCAACAACCCACAAACAACAAACCAACAAACAACAAACCAACAAACAACAAACCAACAAACCAACAAACCAACAAACCAACAAACCAACAACCAACAACCAACAAACCAACAACCAACAAACAACAAACAACAAACAACAAACAACAAACAACAAACAACAAACAACAAACAACAAACAACAAACAACAAACAACAAACAACAAACAACAAACAACAAACAACAAACAACAAACAACAAACAACAAACAACAAACAACAAACAACAAACAACAAACAACAAACAACAAACAACAAACAACAAACAACAAACAACAAACAACAAACAACAAACAACAAACAACAAACAACAAACAACAAACAACAAACAACAAACAACAAACAACAAACAACAAACAACAAACAACAAACAACAAACAACAAACAACAAACAACAAACAACAAACAACAAACAACAAACAACAAACAACAAACAACAAACAACAAACAACAAACAACAAACAACAAACAACAAACAACAAACAACAAACAACAAACAACAAAAAACAAACAACAAACAACAAACAACAAACAACAAACAACAAACAACAAACAACAAACAACAAACAACAAACAACAAACAACAAACAACAAACAACAAACAACAAACAACAAACAACAAACAACAAACAACAAACAACAAACAACAAACAACAAACAACAAACAACAAACAACAAACAACAAACAACAAACAACAAACAACAAACAACAAACAACAAACAACAAACAACAAACAACAAACAACAAACAACAAACAACAAACAACAAACAACAAACAACAAACAACAAACAACAAACAACAAACAACAAACAACAAACAACAAACAACAAACAACAAACAACAAACAACAAACAACAAACAACAAACAACAAACAACAAACAACAAACAACAAACAACAAACAACAAACAACAAACAACAAACAACAAACAACAAACAACAAACAACAAACAACAAACAACAAACAACAAACAACAAACAACAAACAACAAACAACAAACAACAAACAACAAACAACAAACAACAAACAACAAACAACAAACAACAAACAACAAACAACAAACAACAAACAAAACCACCAACACACACCACCACCAACATCACCGCCACCACCTCCACCACCACCACCAACAACACCACCAACACCACCACCAGCACCGCCACCACCAACACCACCAATACCACGACCAACACCACCTACACCACTACCACCAATACCACCACCACCAACACCACCAACACCACCAACACCACCAACACCACCACCACCAACACCACCACCAACACCACCACCACCACCACCACCACCAACACCACCACCACCACAACCACCACCACCACCAACACCACCACCACCACCAACACCACCAACACCACCAACACCACCAACACCAACACCACCATCACCACCACCACACCACCACCAACATCACCAACACCACCAACACCACCACCAACACCACCAACACCACCAACACCAACACCACCAACACCACCAACACCAACACCACCGACACCACCAACACCACCAACACCAACACCACCACCGGAACCGGCAGCGACAGCGACAGCGACAACCACACTTATATTATGTACTTAAAACATTACAAATAATAATAGAGAAAAAAACACACGCACACAATTTTACAATTTGAAAAGTACAGGCCACCTGAAATAACCTTTGGGCTCATCGAGTCAGGTGGTCGTAAATTAGATATTTCAGATGAGAGAAGTTTAGGACAATTTGAACAGGACATTTGAATATAGCAAAGAAGAAATAATATAATACTCAATTATAGCAATAGAAACTAGTAAAACTGAGTTTAAGTTTTCGTTTAAAAGAATAAATATTAGGTGGTTTTAGTGACTCTTCAGTTGAGTTCCAAGTTTTTGGACCAGAGTATCTTATATTAAATATTCCATAATTAGTTCTAGCAATGGGAAGAGGAAAAGAAGATTTAGATGGTAAACGTGTGTTATAACCATGCTTGCTACTAACAGAAGAGAAAAAGTTGTCAAAATTACAAGGGAGTCTGCCATGATTGTATTGATGCATAATTATGGCAGTGTAGAATTTTACAATGTCTGGAAATTTTAGTAAATTATACTTGATTTCAAAAGAGGTGATTGTATGCGCAGAGAAATTTGAAAAGGTTATGATGCGCAGATGTTTTTTTCTGCTGAATTGTCAAGGGTTCAACGTTTGTTTTGTAAGTGGTGCCCCAAATAAGAACACCATAAGTAAGAAATGGAAAAATAATTGAATAATTATACACTTGGATTAGTGTCTCAATATTAACAAATTGACAAAGCTTAATTAATAGACCAATTCCTCTGGCAATTTTCTTAGAAAGTTAGGATACGTGCGTTTTCCAAAAGAGATTTGAATCGTCAGCAAAAAGATGAAAATCCAAATTTTTTGCAGAGTTACAAAATCATTTATATCAATTAAGAATAGAAGAGGTCCTAACACTGACCTTTGAGGGACACCACATTGTATAACCTGTTCGTTAGATGAAATATTTCCAATTTAAACAATCTGCTTTCTATTTGTAACGTATAGTATTGTAGTGTTTATATATTGTAGTGTAACGTATAGTTTGTAGTGTAATGTATAGTATTTACTATACCCCTGATTCTATAGTTTTCAAGCTTTTTTAATAAGATCTTATGATCAACAGTGTCGAAGGCTTTTGAATATACCACAACAGAAAAGTTATTAACACAATTGCACGAGTTGTGGAGCGATTTGAGCGAAAGCCAAATTGTCCCTCATAAAGTACTTTGTGTTTCTCAAGAAAGTTAGATAACCTATTGTACTTTAACTTTTGTAAAATTTTACTAAAGATTGAAGGTAATGAAATTACATTTTTATTATTGATAGAATGAAATTAGTTTTCGTATTGAAAGTTATTAGCTGTTTAATACCCTTCCACGTATTTTTAATATTAGATTTATTAATGGAAAATAAATTATTATAATACATATTTTTGCTTATGGTCAGAAGATGTTCCAATTTATTCCGATAATACTTAAATTTTGATAGGTAATAATGATTTTTAGTTCTAAGATATGATTTATAAAGATTGTTCTTCATGTAGTACATTCATTGTACTACCTGTATAGTTCCAAAATATTTTCAACATTATTTATTTCCTTGAAGAAATATAAATAGAAAAATCCAAGTATCGTATCGTACCTCGCCTTTTAATAAGATGATTAATTGTGCGCAAATTTACATGAAGTATTGGTACTTAGCAGAGCGTTGGGCGCGATATATCGCCTTGGCGAAATTAGGCGCCATCTGTGGTTGTCATGGTTACACGGAAACATTTTTGAATTAATACTTTTAACTGCAGATATATTATGCATTATATAACCGTCATATTTTTTCGAAGATTGGATCTTAGATGTTTGCTAAAACCATTTGAAATGTTTATTCAACCTAACTGCTTTTCAACTGATACGCATTGCCATAATTATTATAAAACTTCGTCTGTGACTTTAATATAAGGAAATCTTTGAAATGAACAGTAATTCTGGCCTCTTCAAGGTAATCGGAAAATCTAAACAACTAACACCTACACTGACATTAAATTGGAAGTAGGGTATAACCAACTGACAAAGACATAAACAATAAAACTAATTACCTTGTTGTTGGCCTAGTGCCCTAGTAATGCTTCTTGTCGTGAGTCCCGTGACTTGACCACGAACTAAATAGGGCACGGAAATCGAATACACCAGCTGATTGGGAAAATTATAAACGTACGAGATGTTTTGTCACAAAGTTGATAAAAAAGTCGAAGCGTGTTTATTTTCAGGAAACAATTGAAAATAATAAAGGAAACCCGAAAGGAATTTGGAAAGCGTTGAAATCCTTGACAAAAACACAAAAGTCAAATAAGATTGCGGAGTTGAAATGTGAAAACAATACCATGGAAACGGACCCGTTGAAAATGGCTGAAATGCTGAATGATTACTTCGTGAATATTATTAAACAAATAGGCGATGACTCTTTCTCAACTGATTTGTTTGATGGAAAGAAACTTGACGAATTTATCTCCTCAAGGATTGATAATTTTATCACTCAGTTCAATATACCTCCCATAACACTTGAGGAAGTAACTGATCTGATTAATAATTTACCAAGTTCGAAAGCTACAGGGCCCGATTCCATTAGTGTGAAAATACTTAAATTAGTCGCTCCGGTTTTTTGTCATCCATTGACTAAGCTTCTAAATTTATCCATAGCTGATGGAACTTTCCCCAGTAAATGGAAAATAGCAAGAGTAACACCTTTGTTTAAGACTGGCTCCCGTGACCTTAGAAATAATTACAGGCCAATATCAGTATTGTCTATCCTATCCAAGATACTAGAAAAACACGTTGCTAAATCCCTTATGAGTTATCTTGTAAAAAATGGATTGCTTTATAAACTACAGTCCGCCTTCCGTAAAGGTTACTCTACTGAATCAGCGTTGATCAAATTAACTGACCAAATCCTCTTCAACATGGATAATGACGAGGTTACCGCAATGATTTTCGTTGATTTCAGAAAAGCTTTCGATGTTGTGGACCATCAACTTTTATTGACCAAGCTAAAGCTTTACAGAGTTAGTGATTCGGCACTGTCTTGGTTTACGTCGTATGTGACTAACAGATCTCAGTTTGTTACCATTGAGAGACAACGGTCCGATTGTTTACCCATCAAGCAAGGTGTACCCCAGGGATCGGTTCTGGGGCCTGTACTGTTTCTTTTGTTTGTGAATGATCTACCATTACACTTAACTCGTACATCAACTGACATTTTTGCAGATGACACAACACTGTCAGCGAGTGCGCATTGGACTGATATTCCAACTGTGGTTCAAGATATCAATAATGATCTTGAAAAAATTAGTGAATGGTCGACTCGAAATAGGATGATTATAAACACCGACAAAACGAAGTCATTATTGGTAACTGGCAAGCGTCTCGAGAAGAAAATATTAGGAAGTGATAACGAAAATTTAGCTTTAGCTGTCAAACTGGGTAACACTCAAATAGACCAAGTTTCCTGCCAAAAGCTGCTGGGTGTAACTCTTGACAAAAGTTTAACTTATGAAGCCCACATCGATCACTTATGCAAGCAGCTGTCGAAGCGACTTGGTCTATTCAAGCACATCAGCCCATATCTCAAAAAACGACAAAGAGAACTATATTATAATGCTGTTATCAAGCCTACACTAATGTACGGAAGTGTTGTTTGGGATTGCTGTAGCGCTGAATGTTTTCAAAAAGTACTTAGACTCCAGAAAAGAGCGGCAAGAATTATTCTCGATTCTGAGAGAACAACACCATCTATTTATCTTTTTAATACCTTAAACTGGCTACCATTTACAAAACAATCTATGATTAAGAGAACCATTGTAGCTTTTAAACGTGTGAATACTTTTTATTATACTCCAGATTATTTGGATTCATTTTTAGTAAGAAACTCGGACATCCATGATAGAAATACCAGATACTCAAATTTTAATATGCTATGTCCTAAATTCAAGCGAAAAACTGAAGGGGGAAGGACTTTCGCTGTGAGAACTGTCATCGACTGGAACAAAATTAATCTCAATATGAGAAAAACACGGACAGTGTCAAATTTTAAGAAAAACTTATACAGCCAGTTATTAAATGAACAAAAAGCCGCCAGTAATATAGAACGCTAGTTTACTTCAACTAATATTAGTTTTTACTGTATACAATTGTAATATATACGTTGTAATATTTTTAATTTAGTTAACTAATGCCATTCGTGTATATAAATTTCATATGTATAGATATATAGAGGGCCATGGAGTTATCAGTAATTCATATACTGTCAAATGTTACCTTCTTAAAATAAAGTTTACAATACAATACAATACAATACAATACAATAGGTGTAAGTTTTATAGATTACCGGTTTATCTTGACCGGTCTTCATTGACAAATCTTACTGAAATCATTTTGGTCGTTTTCACTTAAACCCAACGTTTGGCCATCTTGAGTGCGCGAGATGTGTAGATGTAATTGTTGATTTGCTGTAGAAGTGTAGTTGTTTGTCCTCTGATTAGCTGTAGTAGAAGGGCCGAGAATGTTTTGTGCAGTTGTATAAATTGCGTGCGTTTGGTCATGCGCAGCAGATTGGTTGTAATGTTGTAATATGGATAATTAGAGTAAACAATGGGTAGCGGTTTGTAAGAAGTGATTACTGTATTATACTTCATGTAGTATGTGTAATTAGGGTGTCGTGTGGTAATGTTTGTATGATTAATTTGATGTATATTGAAAGGGTTGTTCCTAAGTTATGTGGTGTGGAATTATATTAAACAAACTGCACAAACGGCTTTCTATAAGGCATATTTTTCAATATTCAGTAATTTTCACCAATCACGGTTACCGTACTATAAACCAAAAAAGAACTATTCACAGTCTCAATTCTTAATTACTTACCTTTGACCCCTTAATTACTCCTACAGATCCTTTATCTCCTGCTCTCCCTGGCGGCCCCTATGCGATAATTTGAACCTTTACTAAAATAGCTTAACAATCATATATTACACTGATAAAATATAAAAAATATATGATTGAAGGATTGGACAACAGGACTGAGATCCCATATTAAGTCCATCCAGTTTAATACCAGGTCAATAACACCACAAAATACACGACATACTACTCAACTTATATGCACAACACAACAAGACATACAAGAACCAAAACTACATCACAAGAACTATATATACCAACAGCGAATGATATATTATATGTCTAAATATAGAATATTAAATAGATTTTTGTACACCAACATTCCCGAAAGAATATTTTCTGTTTTTACTCTC
Organism: Trachythela sp. YZ-2020; assembly: GCA_016169945.1. Lineage (NCBI taxonomy): Eukaryota > Metazoa > Cnidaria > Anthozoa > Malacalcyonacea > Clavulariidae > Trachythela > Trachythela sp. YZ-2020. The sequence continues at coordinate 273,841 of JADLSH010000204.1, read as the reverse complement.
AGACAGGGACGTAGCGAAGCAGCTGGAGTTGCGGGGGGAGGGGAGGGGGGGGGTTGGAAAATAATTTTACTTAAAACTTGAGCTTCAATGTTAAAATTTTACTGAAGTATAACGATAATAATAGACCTTTTTTCTTGGGGGTGCGGTTAGAGATTTTTCAAACTCCAGCACTGCATTTCTGGCGTTTTCTAAAGCAAAATGTAACAAATTGCGTCGAAATTTACTGTATTTTAGATATGTAGAGGTTTTTAATAAGATCAGGGTCCTTGAAGTAGTTTAACACTCACTTAGTTATCACTTCACTGAAATATAACGACTTCATCCTCCAAATTTTACCTGAAAATGTCAAAATTCTATCTCATATATTTTACCTGATTCATTTTTAGTGCAAAGTTTCAATGCAAACGTTGCAATATTGTTGTGGTGGCAAATTGAGACGAGTCATGTATTCATACATAGAGGCAGAGTGTAAACTTTTGGGGGGTGCTCCGATTAACGTGCAAATTTGTGATATATTAAATTTCTGGAATTTATTGCTTATTGGACATTTAAAATGATATTAATACGTATTAACTATTATGTACCTTTTTCTTCCAGTTTAACGAAACATTTTGATCTACTCTGATCCGTATCAACTAAATATCGTCATATTATTTACCTTCAAAAATTATTATTGGGTCGTTCAAGACAAGATTGCTCCCCCTGTAGCATGAATTTGTTCGAGAAATGCGTTAAACTGAGTTATAACTATTAAACATGGCCGAAATCAAGCGCGAATGCTGACTCCTACAAAGCTACAGGATACATTTTGCCCGTTTTTATACGAATACGCATTGCCCGCATTGCAAAAAGACTTTATTCATTTATTTAAAACTTTGAGCCATTGTCATTGACTAATTGAGGCTTTACTGGCAATGTAAATAAATGACCAAATGTAGCGTGTATTATAAAACTTTATCATATCGGCTATCGCTCTCCGATTTGTAGTCCACAATCAATTGCAATATGTTGTTATAGTAGTATATTTACATAATTCATGAAGTGTTGTAGTCATAGTTGATTTGTAGTCGAGAACCCCCCCCTCCCATCCCCACACAGACACTCGCTCGCTACGTCTCTGCTCACAGGGACTGCAAAAACTAATATATTTTAGCAGGAAATAAACTAACTTTTCCCTGATAGAAACAATATTATTTTAAAAATGATGTTATATTAATTACTCTTTGTACATGTTCATAACGTACCCGAACACCAGTGAGTCCATGTGGTCCTCTTTCACCTAGATCTCCCTGAAAAGGAATTTTTATTGAATTGAATATTATCGGTTGAATTGAAAATGAAACAGAATTAACAGCCAACAGAAGAAGTCTAAAATTTTCAAAGTTACAGAAATTTCTAACATTTTTTTATTTGAGGAGTTTGCAATGAATTCGCCATTTCTCCACGTTCTTCCACGACTCCAACCTGCTTAGTATATACTTTATGTGCATGCATAAATGAACAGTGTATATACCTTTAATCCAGGCAGACCATTATTTCCATCTTTTCCCTCAACAATAACGAGGTCTAATGCCTAAAGAGGAAAGAAATTGAAATTCTTTCAAAAGTATAAAGTAATAAGGAAAAGTCTTAGTTATCGTATCTCAGTTCGCAGTAAAATAATATTAAAATAATAATTATTTTTTCATCTTGTTAAGGCAATAATAATATATGTAGAAATGTTTCCCCAATTTGATTGGTTGATTCCAAGGCAGCTAAATCGCAAACGGCAATGCATGCAATTTTCTGTAATCACAGTGCAATTTTTATCGGTAATAAATAGCATGGTTTCGAATGCAATTTGGATATAAAATACAGAAGTAAGTTTTTAATTCAAAGACCTCAAACTAGCACGAGTCCGAAGGACGAGTGCTGTTTGAAATTTTTGAAAAATTCACGAGTTTTTCACACTCAGCAAACTTTGTTAGGCATATTTATTACTATATGGTTTCGTACCACATTTAACGTGGCACTCTTCAGATAAATTGGCATATAAGTGACCCATAGCTAAAAACGAACTTTTTGTATCTGCGAATGCAGATATATTGCTATGTTAAGAGTGTGTTAGCTTGTAGCCATTCAGCGACGAGCTTATATAAGCCAATCAACAATTAGCTTACAACCCTCCAATTGACCCTGAATTGACCTCGTGTAGTCGTGTTATTGTATTCGCCATTTTTGCTGCGAAGAATAACTTGATTTTTACTTGAACAGTTGTTCCGTTTTTCTCGCCGTTTTCCTTGAAAAATTATCCTGCCTTGTTGCCATGTAACATGGACACTTATCCTCATTTGGTAAGCAGTTTAACATGAATTCTGAAAGTTAATTGTGTGAATTACAGCAGATTTTGTGATGGCTTTTGGAGCCATACTTCGCGCCATATTTTATGGCTCTCTGGACAATCGGAGGGCAAATAAACCACTTCGGAGATCAAATCCGTGTTATATAAGTTCTAACATAAAGATTTTTGTTTATAGATGAATACAACAATCATGAATAAGAGCATTGGATATTGGCTGGATAATTTTGTCAGGACAGCAACACCTCACTTGCAGAACAATCTCATACTAAACTCACTGGTACATGTATATTTTAATACAAGAGTAAAGATAATAAGTTAACATCAAGTCATCAACAGCTGCAACAATATGTCGTATGATCGGATTTTATTGATGGCACACAATGTACAGAACTGAACTTATTATTCTGTCTATTGTAGTGAATTTTATACCCGCATGCAACGCAATATTATTATATGGATCTGGTATGCTGTGTTATATACCATACTTTATAACATACTGTAACCATCTTTGATGATATTGTCGATATGGTAGTGGCATTTGATAGGGCAGTCCTCACGACAGAGATGAAAGAAGTTATAACTTCAACGATGCTCGCCTTTCCTACTGTGGAGGTGTCGTATAAAAACAATTCGAAGATTGTTATTGACTTAAAAGTTCTTGATGACGATTAATGGACAGTTAAAACTAGAAGAAACTATAGAAACTTGACATTTCTTGTTGATATTGGTCGAACAATTGTTTTCTTATATTCATGTTTAAAACACTGTAATTGTAAAGTGTATCGTGGTGATTAATAATACATATTTAGAACCAGACACTTTGACCTTATTTAGGTCAAGAGACTTACGAACTTGTGGAAGTACCGAACATACTATAAACTCATGAGTTGTGGCATTTGGAATTCCTTACAATTGTTATATAATTATAAAGCATTTTATAAGAATCCTCTAATTTGTTTCCATAAACATAACAGATCAGAAGTTCACAATATGTTCAGTACTTCCCTTGTCAAAACTTCTATCCAAATAAACTTGTTGTTTCTAGATTTTATTTGTCATTCAGTGGCATAGGCAGGAGGGGACTGCTGTTCCACCGGATTTTCCCCTGTGGAGCATGCCCGTGGTTCGTGGATCCCAATATTTGCGTGCCATTGCTCCTTATTTCCTGAATATATAAATATGTTTGCCCCTCCCACAAAGTCAACACCCTGGTTACGCCACTGCTGACAGGTCTTGCCATGCATAGATACATATACGCTTAGCGTAGCTATTTTTAAATACGTACAAAACGGCAAAGGATACTTATCAAATCAAGGGAACACAACAGACTGAAATTCCTCTAATAATTTTGTTCATCAACTGCAATAAAATATTTGATATTATAAGTTAGGCTAAATGAAGTATAGTGCTTATCGACGCTGGTAATGAGTTGGCGGGCTCTATCTTTGGTCGTAAATTATTCCGAAGACTAATTGCGCCCGCTAAACTCGTTACCAGTGGTAAGTATCGATATACTTTTATACTTCATCTACTGTTCATTACTGTTAATTTTCTGTATCGCTTGCTAAATACAATAAACAAGTATTTAAGTGGACAAATATATTTGAAATATAAAGAATATACTCATCGAAAATAGAGGAATTTCAGTCTGCTGTGTTCCCTTGGCTAGATCTTAAATTCAACATGGCGCTTATGAGTTATGTTTTGAAATGTCAAAATATATTGACAAAACGTCGTACGAATGTTTTCAATATGAAAGTATAGAAAGGTAGCGCCGGGCAGAAAATGACCGATTTCTGGACAATTTCGACCGATTTCTGGACAATTGTATATAACTTCTGAATTCGTTCATGTTTGACCTATTTTGTTGCTTAACTTCTACTTGATACCACCTTGGATTATCTGCAGAAATCTATCCAAGAATTGTCTTTTGAAGGTGACATTTTATAAATTTCAGTACACACCGGCGTGAGTGTATATAAAAACAATGGCTCTTTCTCGATATATGAGCAACCGAAATACTTAGGTATTAGGGATTATTAGGGTTAGGTTGGGGGTTAGGATTGGGGTTAGTTGCTCATACATCGAGAAAGCGCCAAAACAACTTGATGTGTTCTTGCTTTTATTGTTGTCCTTTGTTTTGACTTTGCAATCCCTAATTTGGCTTACTTTAAGATAAACATTGTAATACAAAATTGTTTTGATAGCATCCTCAACAGACCTCAACTTCTAGTGCTGAACTAGACGTATCTTTCGGACAATTGAATGTTCATATTTGAATGTTCATATTTGAATGTTTGTAGTTCATATTAATATATTTCTTACTATGAAGATGTCACTATGTCAGTTTTGAACTTTTGATTAATTAGCATCACTGGCAATGCAATGTATTAATTATTTGTCCCCTATTTAAATTTGTAGAAGTAGATGCTTCCAGCACTCCTGTGAAGGAAACCCAGATCCCTTCAGCCAGGAAAACAGTTTTAACACATTCAAGCAAACATAAAAAGATATATTGTGTAAATACATGTTTAAGTACGTGGATATTGACTGAAGTAGCAGGGTTACCAAGAGCATCAGAAAATAACCAGTATATTCATTAGGTAGGGTCACATAACCTACCAACAGGCTATATTGCTACCAACCTGCCAAAAGTGGCATGGATATTGTTTAAACTAGGTGCGGGTTGATATGTATGTATATTAATCATATGACGTCTTTGTTGTTTTGACATACAGTCACATTCGTAGTGAATATCAATCAAGGTAGGATGTCTTTACATGGCTTATGTAGAGAAAAACAATGACCTTTTGCAAAGGTAACCCTACCTCTAGCATCACCCTAACACACAATAGACTATAGGGTTACTGGTTACCAGGGTAACCTTGTGGCTAGAATCACCCTATTGTCATGTAAACAGCCCATGAGTCAAACAGTGTGATTTGTGTTCTTTTTAGCTTACAATCTGTCCAGTTCCCAGTGTGATGAGAGAAGGCATAAGTTGTCAACTGCGCTGGAACATGTTGCTGAGTATTGATGAAGAATCAAATATTTATGTGAAACAGTCATTGTGATGGATTTGCTTGATTTGACATCCAACGAGAAGAATAGTCTCACTCGAATAGTTAAAGCATATTTTCCAGATCCAACAAAACAGAAATAAATGATTCAATGTTAACAAATGTGTTGTATTTTGTAAAATTATTCTGTCTACATGCCATAACAAAAAAATGAATAGTATATTTCTAGTTAGTATACATTTAATGTTTGTAGCATAATGCATTATAATTTTTTTAGCAATCATTATAATGGCCCTGGTCTGCATAATAAGTAGACATTAAATTAGGGTATTTTATTTTGCTTTAATATATAGTATGAGATTATGAGGTGATTAATACATGCAATAACAAACCTGAGAAAACTTAAAAATGGATATACCTTAATAGCCCTGCAAATTACTTTCACGGTCTTGTTTGAATGTCATTTGCTGAACTTTTTTAGAGCCTGATAAAAATACCTTTCAGGGGCGGTCATTGAAATACGGATTTGAAAGACAAAGCACAGAGTCCTGCCCCCCATATAGGAGTAGCCCTAAAATGTTTTAAACAGCATGAATTCATTCAGGGTCGTAGCTTTCCCCTGATGGTTGGGGGAGTGCAGATGAAAAATTTCCGAATGGATCTCTAAATTTCCGAATAACATTGTTCCGAATCTATTTTATACGGATGTTCAAAATCATTAGTTTACAAGTGATTACTGAACCCTCGGTTAACATAGCGTACTGTACGTATAAAAAATGTCAGTTTCACAATAAGGCAGTACGCATACAGATCTCTAATTAAGATGATCCTAAATATCGGGTCCCTGAAATGGTATTTTCTGGGTGAACGTTTTATAGCATTCAGAGTTAAATTATAACCATCGTAAAATACACAATTTAGACTGCACATTTCAGCACTATAAAGTCTATATAAAATATTGGAGCTTGTTATGTGTTTCCACCTTGACTATGTTTATTTTTCATTTTGGCGACAGTAGTAGGAACGTTTATGCCTGATGGCGTCAGTGTATGCATAATTTAATTTTTGTATACGTTTCTCGTTCGTATTGCACTTGCATTTATCGTATCGTTCCCTTGACGCGTTATTGATCTGGTTAAAACACAAGTACGTAACTCAAAATGCGCAAGTATTCTAAGATGCACACAAGAAAATTGCATGCGTTTTCTGCGGCTGACTTGGGCGACCGTGGAAGTGCAAGTTTGTGACACCCCCAAAGAGCCACGACGACGACGACGAAAAAGAAAACAGACAGGGGCATATTAAAGCTACGGCTTGGCTCTGCTAGGCCTAGTATTGTATGTAAAAATGTATGTATGTAAAACTTCATTTAATCACGCTAGCCTCGAACAACAATAGCTGGTTTGCACGAGGGGCGTCACACAATAAGTGTATACAAAACTATTTACAGAACTAGTACAGAGGTTAAAAATTATTACAACATTTTTAATAGAAAAAGAGAAACATCATTGGTGCGATCCGCCCAATTAAGTTTGACGTATCATTCGCTTGAAGGAATGGATCGTGTTTAACTGTATACCCCTCGTTCCAATGGGAATACTCGTCCCTAGAGTCATGCTATTGTTGCATTATTGTGTTTGCCCCCTTTGCAAAATGGCGCCCGTAATTATGAAATTGCCTGTTGTTGAATATTACTCCTTCATGGGCAACTATGGCATCACCATGAGCAGATACATGTACGCTTAGCGTACCTATTTTTATAGGACCGTCCGGCCAATGTTTGTAGCTACATGACATTTTGACTAAACGGTGGGGGTATTTCATTATTTGTAAACAGGATTATGGCAACACTAAACCGACGCAACGAGCTTGTCTTCATTTGTATCACGGTAAACTGTAAAACATGGAATCTGGAATCTTTCTATATTACACCAAAATGTATCTCTCGCTAATATATTGCTTTCTATTATTTATTGTTTTTGGTACAGGATGCGTTACATTCTATGCGTTATATATAAGATATTTTCGCAAGATTATCGGCAAGTTCCTTAGGTTTATTTTTACTTTAAAGCGCTTTCTAACACCTATAGGAAACCAATTTATATACAGGCGCCGGCATAGGCAACAAGCTCGTTTGCATTCAAGAATTAACAGCAGTCAGCAGTACTATGCCTATATAAAGATAAACGATAGTGTACGACTCCAACGCTAATGTGGCCGTATAGGTTTATAGCCAAGTACAATTAGTACATACGCTAATAAATCCAGAAAAAACTAAATACATTAATAATGTCACATATATGTCGGTCGTCGAACAAACTGTAAACCGATACTTTTTTGTTAAAATTGAAAACTCGAGAAATAGGAAATTAACAAGGTTTTTGACTACTTAATCCCTGCGTGGTTCTTGAAGCAGTATAGTGAAGACTTAGCTCCCGTAGCACATAACATCATCACGAGTAGTATAATTCAATGTAAATATCCCACCTTGTACAAACAAGCTCTAATAACCCCTGTGCCTAAAATTGTCCCACCGAAAAACATTGAAACCGACTTTCGTCAAATTTCTGTGCTTCCACAGTTAGCTAAAGTGCTGGAAAAGATTCAATTGCAATTAAATTGTGCAGATCTTACATTAAAAGATAACCAACATGCATTTCTCAAGGGCCGTTCAACAATTTCAGCATTGATTGAAACTTCACAAAAATGGTTTGATAAAACTGATAACACTGCGCATGGCAGAAAAGGTATCCATGCTATTTTCATTGACTTCTGCAAAGCGTTTGATATGGTGGACCACCGAATTCTCCTTTCTAAATTGGCCTCTATCAACATAACTAAATCTTTTTGGCTGTGGATTCGAGATTTCCTATCCATGAGAAGTCAACAGGTAAAGCTACTTCAAATGTTGTCAACATCCGCTCCATGCCCAGCTGGAGTTCCGCAAGGCTCGGTCATCTCTCCTATGCTATTTAATGTATACATCGATGATTTAGAGGATGAAATCCCTGCAAACCTAACCGTCGATACCTCGAAGTATGCCGATGACTGCACACTCCAACAGGCTCTAGACATTATCCAAAATTGGTCAGTGTCGAACAAAATGACCATCAACGTAAAAAAAACAAAGGACATGTGGCTATGCTTCACGGAATCAGTATCGGAACCTCCTCCTGTTTATATCGGTGATGAACTAGTTGAAAGAGTGGACAAATTTAAACTACTTGGAATGGGGTTTCAAAACAACCTCAAATGGAACAATCATATTGAAACTGTTATACAGAAAGCTAACCGTCAAGTATATATCTTAAGAGAATGCAGGAAAGCTAATCTACCTGTGGAAGTAGGTATTACCCTTTATAAATCCAAAATTAGATCTATTCTTGAATATGCCTCACCTATCTGGGGTGGCCTTCCAACTTATCTCGTAAATGAAATTGAACGAACCCAGACCCGCTGCCTCCGAGTTCTTGGTTATAACAATGACTGTCTACAAAGCCTCTCTGATCGAAGAGAAGAACTTCTGAAACGTGAAGCGTGGAAGATTATGAATGATCCTTCCCATCCTTTTCATACAAGACTTTTTAAATCAAATAATCCATACGATTTACGAACAATTAATAGTAAAAACACATTATCGCGAACTGAAAGACATAAACGCTCCTTCTTAGCTCGTGCAAGTGCACTCACATAGTTTTTAGTTTGTCTATACATACTTAAGATTCTTATCTGTATATAATGTTCTAAGATATTTTTAATGTAATTTGAATCAACCTGTAAATCCATTGTACTTTTATACTTAAGATGGATAAATAAAGATTATTATTATCCTGCTAACTTTCGATTGGATTAGACCCTACGTGCGAGCGATTGGACGCCTTTATCACTTTATCATTTTAGCATGTTACAAAGAACGAGGAAAGCGAGGTACCCGATAACCTATAACAACAAAATTTTAAGAGTCTCTTATAAGTGTGGTCTAAAACGTATACGACTAAATATAGCTTCAAGCATGTGTGACCATTTTTAAAAGAACACAAAATATCTTTAAATTTATCATATAATGATATAACTTCTTATATATAACTTATATCAACATACCATTTCTTTTTTAACGCACACAACTGACTGGTCAATTCCATCCAACTTCACTCCTTTGCCAAATACGGCAACAAGTCCTGCGAAAAAAATCATCCCACCCAGCTTCATGATGTGACTGCAAGCTCCAAACTGATTGGTCGTGTTTAGTTTAAAGCCTGAACCAGTTTGAGGTACGTTAATAAGGTGAGATTATAATAAACTGCGCTTAGTGAAATTACGTACTAAATGAGATGCGGTAGTTAACATGACGTATGGAATGTTGACAGTTTTCATCATCTTATGTTGTTATTTCGAAATTTCCTATTTACGTCTTTGCTGACATATTAATGTCATTGTCGAAGTGGCGGAATTTTTCAAGATAATATTGTCAATTAAAGGTCAAGGAGGTATTGTTTGAGAAGAGAGTCGAGGAAACTTTGTGTGGTAGAGAGTCGTTGTTCGTGGACAAAATTTTGAGGATCGTTTTTCGAGTATCGGTCATCTTAATTAGTATATAATATGAAGTATCAATCAGCTGTAAATGGCCTAACAGCGGATCAGACAAGAATACTTTATCGTACACTGTATACTTATCAGACGCACACGTATGAAAATTGATGTTTATCGATTATTCAGATGTCTCATAAGATATAGAACCAAAATCGAAATTAAATGGAAACATCTTGAATAAACCCAAGTTATATATGGCTAAAACAAAACGCAAAAATTTAAAGGGTTATATATATTTTGATCTCATTAGAGAATAATAATCACACCAACTAATGATAAAAAAGAGTTTAGGATAACCATTTATATTAATATACGTCTTGTTTTATTCCATTTATATCTGGAACATTTTTATTCATATCATATCATGTCCTCGTATTTTTTGTTGATCCTTTAGCTCTGTATGATTTTTTCAATCTTTATGTCCTTCTAGGATATTTTCTGAAAAAGTTTTTATCTACAAGTGAATATGTTTACTAAGTGAATGTCGCACATAAAATGATGTTCGTTTGCCTCGTATTTCGTAACCGTATAAATCAATATACAAACAAATCTCAGAACGAACTATCCCATTGCGAAGACCTTGCCATTGAGGGCCTAATCGATCCAAGCAGCGGTTGGTTAAATTGGTTTTGGTCCGCGAGACGGGAGGAAAGAAAAGTCCAGAAATCCAGATAAAATATGTCAGCTGCAGTAGTTGCATAATAATAACAATTAATAAAAATAAATACCAGTTTTGGTGTATATAGATACATACATAAAATCTATTACAATCTAACAAGTAACATACAAATATATAAAACTAAATTATGTTACATGACAACTGCAAAAGTGTGGGAACTTGGATCCCTGCCCGATATATTTTTATTCAAAGCTGTTTTGCCAGATATTTTTTGTAAAACCTGAAGTGTTTGCTCAATAGTTTTTGGGATTTGTCCAACCCTCCATCAACAACCTAAGGGTCCATACCTAGGTGGTAACTAATCTTATAAGTTTGGTAATAATTACATTCAAATGATGAAAGATTGAGTTTCAGATATTCTAGCTCATATAAGTGTTAAAATTTTAAAGTTGGCCACCCATAGGCGTACGGGCACATTTTTTTGTGGGGGCTGGGCTGAATTTGCCCGAATGACATGACGTCATAGATTTCGTGACGTCATCATAAAATATATAATCTGAGAAGACTACAAATGAAAGGCTTTCCTTTGAAGATTGACAAACGTGATATAAAAATAAATATGTCGTATATGTTGTATAGCCTACATTATGCTAGGTAAACTGCTGAATATAGGCATGAATACAGTAGTGACATGTTATTAGTAGCCACAGCAATTGTTCCTTCGTTCTAGCCGTTTCTATAGGGATTTACGTCTGTGGTATGTGCGTAAAAATCAAAACCAAATCCAATCAAGTTAGAGCACTTGACCTTTAATAAAGGTTAACCTGACGCAACATGCTTGAATCCAGCTATGCGATCTATGGTATAAATAAATATACACAAACGTTGCCATTACAGATTTACAGTGCATGATGGAACCTGTAAAAGTTGAACTTGTTGAAATAATACTTCTGTTCCGCTTTATGGATCAATATATTCGTCTAATCACCAGACCGTCGTTGCCCGAATGACAAGACAATTTTTGCCCGAATAGATAAATTCTCAAAAAATTGGAGGGGCTGCAGCCCCCCCAGCCCCACCCTCCCGTACGCCTATGTGGTGACCATCTGCAGTCCTGTGTTGTTAGATAATAACCATTTGTTAATTTCTTGAAGGGTATATATAGTATCAAATTCTAATATTTCATCCCAAAAGTGCCGTTTACAAAATTTGCATGTTATTTTCAGTGATCTCCTCAGCCAGTGGCTCTTAGCCAGCTGACAGTCCCATGACATCGGAGTGGTTAAATGACCCGGAGTGTTTAAGAGTGCGCACATGAAATATAAGAGTGCGCTTTATAAACAGCCGGTCTATAAAGTGACTGTCGAAACCACACTGAATGTAATCGGAGTGTGTTCACTTTGAAGGCGAGGGTGGTTGCCTTCCATAATTTTTCTATCTTTGTACCGAAATTGGAAGGTTTTTATAACGACATTTCAATGGATGGGTTTTACATTACGGATGCTGTATTCGATATAATTGGTTTATTTTAATTGCTTCACAATCTAATTTACATGTGCGAATTTCTTAATTCCCATATCTCAAAATGACATGCAAATGAGAAACCTGCAGATATTACTATTACACTTGTTAAAATACCTGTGGCGAGTTTCAAAATAAAGATGGATTTAGTAGGACGAGTCGTTACCCAAAGGCAAAGGCAAAGGCTTAAATTCTTAAATTATTGAGTTATTATGTCGAATATTTACTGATTTTGAATGTCTATGTTGCATAGAAATAGAAAATATAAACAATAAAATGTAGCTGAAACTCAGCCAAACATAAGGTATCAACCTGTAGACGTTTTATAAATTCTGGTTCTAACTATTTTCAAGAGATTATGTCTCTTTTAAAGTTATGTTGTAATTTGCAAAGTGCCACATTAATGTTGCGAAACTGTCATTTTTTTTACATTCATTACTATTAATAATTTTTATGCCTATTATATTTGCTTTTAACATCTAATATGCTATGATATAATGATTCAAATTGTCCCGTGCTATTTTCTTTATGAGGAAAAATGGAAATATTCTTATGAATGCAGTTTTTCCAGCAAGCATGACAATCCTAGATATTTGCACAGATACACGTACGTTTAGTGTACCTATTTCTAACTTAGCCTGCTGATAAATGATTTACATCCCTAGCCGTGATTGCCGGTAACAGGGATGTCGGAATTTGCTGAGGACAAGGGGTACGTGCAATCTGTTATCAAAAGGGCATATTTTTTAACAAAAGGGCACAAACAAAAATCCAAGGGTACTTTTTGCTTATTTGGTAACCGCGCCAAATTTCTTCAAACCGCACTAAAATAACGCCTGATCACAGGTTAGCTTCAAAAGGATACTACATTAATTATGGTGTACACGATCGTACTTGATAAACTTTACAAGTTACGATAAATTAAATTAATAAGTAATCTGCTCGTGTTAAATCTTCTATGCACCAATTGCACCCATAGTCTGCAAGCACATTGCAGCCAGAAAGTTGTGAACGCAAACGGCAAGGGGTGCATTTGCACCCGCTGCACCCATGGTTCCGGCATCCCTGGCCGGTAATTTTTGGTCGAGAAACAAGAATATATTTCAGGCAGTAGAATCAAGGCTATAGTCGAGTAGTAAGTACGTCAAACGGAGCGAAAACAAAAATGTCTGAAGTGTATACTGGGTGGTTCACTTGTTCGTTAGAAGAGCTCGATTCTACTTATTTCTTTTCCGATACCAGAAGGTACAAAAGCAAACCATAGTAGTATTACTGGTAAATCATCCACATATTAAATAGTTATACAAAACTGAGAACTTAACTAAGACTAGATCTATATACCTTAGGTCTGTATGTTTGTCAGTGGACAACTACACAACTGTTTATAAATTGCAGGACAATTAATTTCACACAACTTTATTTAAACATTACATATAATGATATACATGCCGATATATCTATCACGAGTATCTAATTAAAGTTCATAAAAAGATTAAAAGTCAACATCAGATCAATCAATCTTCAAGGTCAAGATTTTAGTCAGCCAGATTTCACCAAAGGTTTCAAAGCAAACTCAGTTATTCCAACCCACTTATCTTCTGTTGAGATCAGGCGCCAATACTGAGCAGTAACAGGAACTGTAAGATTATGAGTGACCATATCCTCACCAACTGGATTTTGTATTCTGGCAACCTAGATATCGGGTACAAGATGATTTATTAATTTACATTAACGTACTAGTTCTTGATGTCTGTCTGCATAAATCTTAACAAATATAATTCCCTAATAAGTGACAATTTGATAACATAAGTGGGAGGAGCCGGAATTTTGATAACATTTATCTTTGAAAAATATGTCAGGTAAATGCATGGGACATCTAAAAAAGCAGTTTCAGTTAAGACAATTTAGTTGAGGTAAAATTATATAATATTTCCATGATATTTACCTTCCTCCATATTTTTTGATCACTTTCATCCACAGAGTATTCTAAATCCATAACACCATATTCTTGTTTGCTTTCCGAACCCCAAGATGGTATAAAACCTCCAGCCACTGTGACTGATGTGACGAAGACAGGACGAACATATGTTGCTTGAATATAGTTCCCAGTCTTTGCTGTTTTACTGCCCCAACCACCAGTGTCGGATCGACCGTCAGTCAAAGCACGTGATGTGACGTAATACAGTGGATTATAGTAACCACTTTCCAGGACATAGTAATCATTTAGTAAAGATAGCATGGTATCTTCTTTTATCTAACAAATAAACATTTTTAACTTCAAATTAATTATTTGACGTTCAAATATGGGTTTTTCTCATTCAACTAGATGCATGACTTCAAGCTGTGAATGGTCATTTCATACATAGACATAGTCATGCTTATACTAGAAAAACATGCCTGCAGAATCCCTTCGCCCATTCGAACCAAGCAATTATACTCCCCAAAAGTTATTGTAGCATAAATATTGAGTCGATCAATGTAATGGTAAATAGTGATAAGATTTGTACGTTTAACTATAAAGTTATCAATTGCCGAACTATGTAAAGTAGGAATGCTATTATATGCACCCCATTTAGCTTTGATTTACTGTAAAATGCAACCTTAAGGTACGTTTACACGCTGCGATTTATCGGGCCGATTTCAGATGCACGTTAATGATGTTTGAAAAATACGTGGCAAACGTCAATATGACGACATCATCAACTCAAAATATTCGTCATTAACATTCAGCAAAACCTAAAATCGGCTGGACAAATCGCAGCGTGTAAACGTACCTTTAGACGTTTCACAAAACGTTTCGCATTTTAATTTCATAAAAGCTCAACTGTTTTTGAACAGCTTTTTTATACCTCACCACTTAGTCGTCTTCGCCTTTGAAATTAAGTTTTTGAGATTATATATATTGTTTCCTATTATAACGATTTGAATGATTAATATTAAATACCTTTTAAGCCTGCTTAATTTTAATGATGTATTAACCTGCACACATAGTCAACTATACGCCTTTTCAAATCGACATGTCAATAGCAAGTATGCAAAATGGACACTTGCCCGTTTAAAACGCTTTAAAACTTGAATATGCATGGTGTCCTTTTTCGTTTTTTTGGACCGTTTTAATCTCCTGTTGAGTTTAGCAAGTGAAAGCCCTTTAAAAGTTGTAATTTATCTTGTTTGGAGACTTTATTTGTCTGTATTTAATTTTGCGATGTGTAGAGAATATAACTTTTTTGAAAAAAGAAATTTTTGCAAAATGGCATGAACTTGCGCATGCGCATAACGTACAAAACCACCCAACCTCCAACGTCACAGAGATTAAACGTATTTTTAGGTTTCGAATATTAGACAATATTTATGTCAATGCTTACAGTCAGCAACTCCATTGAGCATAAAGCTACACATGAAATTCATTGTTATTGAACGAAAATAGGATACGGGCATATAATGACAAGACGTTTGCATAAACCTGGATAAAAACATGAATTGTGTGGTCTTCCATGAAGTTTCCAAACCTTGATCGCACCGACACCACATAATATAATTCACGTTAATTTGGTAAATACCTTACCTGAACCCCTGGTAATCCTGGTTCTCCAGGCTCACCCTAAATATATCATACATAGTTAATTACACTACTACACAATAAGTTAAGGCATCGAAAAACAGACTTTTCTTTTCTATAGTTAGCTTCAGTAATACACAGACAATTTTTGTTGGTACTATTTTTACGTAGAAATATCAATACTTAGTTTCAGTTCGCTTATGCGCAATTTATTAATTCCAATCATATTTGTAACTATAGAGGTAGTAGTATTCATTACTATAAATACAAGTACAATCTTAAATGTCGAAACTACGGCAAGCAGGACACGTGGGCGTACCTCCCGCGTTTTAAGAACACAAGCTTGCAAAATTACCACATTCCAAAATTCCTACTAAAATTGTAAATCTGTGGAACTATGTATGTAAATCTGCTCCTTCCAACTGCTACGACACCCGATCCTCCTTTAAAACATATCTACACAAGACTTACCACCACCTTACAGCCATTGTTTACATTAATTCCTGACCTAGTTCCAGCTCGCACTCATTGATCATGACTGACTAATATCTTCTATGTCAGTCACGCTATCTCCTGTTCTTCATGCTTTCCATTCCCCTTCCTTTTTTGTTATCCCATATTCTAGTTGTTCTGTTTGTACTATTATGTCTACGCACTGGGGAACCTGGTCGCGTTTCTGCTTCGCCACTTTTGGCACTTTCTCACATAATGTTATACACATGTTTGTTAAGTATGTTAGTCTGTGTTAGTTATGAACAATAATGTGTAGTTATTTGTGTGCCAAATAAAGCTGTGAAAGAAG
The DNA here is from genome assembly GCA_016169945.1 of Trachythela sp. YZ-2020. NCBI lineage: Eukaryota > Metazoa > Cnidaria > Anthozoa > Malacalcyonacea > Clavulariidae > Trachythela > Trachythela sp. YZ-2020. The sequence goes on along the minus strand of JADLSH010000204.1, from coordinate 257,389 downwards.
AATGTTTAACCTTTTGTCCATCATCACTTGGTTCTCCATATTCACCCTATAAGAAAACAAAGTGTTACAAATAGAACACACAAAATCTAACCGGGAGAGGTTCCGATGGACGCTTCTTTTATATATATTATTGTAAAGCCACAAAGCTAGTGTACTACAAATTTGCGCTACGACCCGTGAGGAAGGTTTACAGCCATTGAAAAAGGTAGTTGAAAACAAAACACTGCCATAAATTCATATACATATTCTTACTATTCATAGAGTGATGTCAGTGTAAGGAAACGATCATTAATAGAATTTGTAAGAATTATAAAGCACGAGAAGAAAATAAAACGAAAGAAGAAAAAAGCAAGTTTTCAGACCTAACCGAGATCAGAGTATCAAATCAAATCAAATCAATTTATTTTTGCCTTTGACTATCTAGTTATTTACAAATACAATTATACTAAGAGGCAAGGTAGCCCAAATGAAACCAAAAGGCTTATAATATTGGGCTCCTTCATTAACCTAATATAGATATGGAGGCAGCAAAACAAAACAAAACAAAACAATTTCACACTTATATACAAATATAGTATTAATCACAATTTAATAGATTCTACAAATTAATATACTGAATTATAGAGACTGTTTGGTTACAAAATATAGCTGCTATTAGCTATATACTAGAAATAATTTATTTAGTAAGATAAAGATCGAATAAATTACTATATATTGAAGAAACAATTCGAGTATATACAGTATACTCAATTATAAAGGAGAAATTTTTTTAATTTAGATTGAAATAGAGAAACAGTTAAGGTATCACGAATATCATGACTTAATGTATTAAAAAATTTAGGAGCCTGGTAAATAGTCGAGAATTTCCTTATATTTGTCCTACAAAAGGGTAGACGATACAAGTTAGAATAACGTGTATCATAGCTATGGACTTCACTCGTACGAAGAAAAAGATTATCAAAACTACTTGGAAGCAATTTATTCTGATATTGATACATTAATTTCCCTAGATGATATAAATAGATTTTATCAAATTTCAGTATTTTCAGCTCTTCAAAGATCGGATCAGTGTGTGCGTCATATGTTTCCTTATTGACAACCCTAACAACACGCTTTTGAAGCAAAATAATACGCTTTAAATTAGTTGGGTATGTAGAACCCCATACAACTATACAATACTGTAAATATGGATAGACTAAAGAATAATACAATTTATATAAGGATGATTTAGACAAACACTGACTTGCTTTAAATATAATACCTATGGATTTTGATATTTTTCTAGCAACATGAGAAATATGTGAATTCCAAGATAAATGCTCATCTAGGATAACTCCAAGAAAAACAACCTCCTTTACCCTGTCTATTTTATGAGAACTCAACATTATAGAAAAATCATTAACCACTCTTTTTGTCTTGGCTTAAAGATAATATAATTAGATTTTTGATATTAATTGATAACTTATTTGTCCTGAACCACTCAGACAACTTAGCTATTTTCCTGATTGACTATATTCACTAATGAAATATAGTCCTTATGTGAATAAAATAGATTTGTATCATCAGCAAACAAAATCAATTCAAATATATTAGAAACATTACAAAGATCATTAATATATAACAAAAACAAAAGAGGACCAAGGATAGAACTTTGTGGCACTCCACACTTGATAGTTTTACAAATGGAAGAAGTCTCATTGTATTGAACATATTGCAAACGATTTGAAAAATAATTTTTTAACCAATCAAGTGCTACTCCTCGGATACCATAATGATTAAGTTTATCGAACAAAGTCTCATGATTTACTGTATCAAATGCCTTGGAGAGGTCAAGAAATATACCAATTGTAAAGTCTTTTCGATCAATTGCTGATGTTATCTTATCATGCAAATGCATCAAGGCAAAAGAAGTTGAGTGGTTTTTTCTGAAGCCATACTGATTATCAAAGAGAATACATGACTGGTTTATGTAATTTGTTATACGGTTATACACAACTCTTTCTAATAATTTAGAAAAAATAGGCAAGACTGATACAGGTCTATAGTTTTGAAAGAGTCTATGATCACCAGACTTAAATAATGGTATCACACGAGCAATTTTCATAAGATCAGGAACCACACCAGATGAGATTGATAAATTAATGATGTGAGTAAGAGGTTCAGAAATAAGATCAATAGAATCCTTAACAGCCGACATTGGGATATTATCATAGCCTGCAGCCGTTCCAGAACGCAGTGAATTTATTAATTCTACTACCTCTTGTTGGGTTGTCAAGTCAAGGGACATAGAATCAATATAGTTACCTGATAAATAAGAACGATGTGAAATTGAAGAATCAGGTATTTTCTGAGCTAAATTAGTACCAATATTGGTAAAATAATCGCAAAAATGATTCGCGATTTCAATCGGGCTAGATATTTCCTTTGTCTCGATAACAAAGGTTGAAGATAATTTGTTAACACGCTTTTTTTTATTGATCACTTCATTCAAGATTTTCCATGTGCCTTTAGTATTTCCTTTGAAATAATCCAATTGTTTATCATAATACATACGTTTAGCAATTCTTAGAGAGTGGTTCAATTTGTTTTTATATTTTTTATAAAAAACCTCATTGACAAAGCTTGGTTTATTTAAAAATCTCTTATATAATCTATTCTTATGCCTTATTGATTTAAGAAGACCTCGTGATAACCATGGCTTTTTCAAAATACATTTCCTACTTTTTATCTTTTTTTGTGGAAAACAATTATAGTAAATTTCTCTATATTTATTTAAAAAACTTTCATAAGCTTTTGATGGATCATTGAACCCATCTAAATTATGCCAGTTGATACTATGTAGACACTGGCGAAATTGGGATACATTCTCTTCACTTTTATCACGAAAAATAATATAAGTGTCCGAGGAATCCGAAAATTGTTCCCGAGTAATACAGAATATTGGCAAATGATCAGAAATATCCGAGAGTAATAAGCCGCTAAACAAATAGTTATCCGAGTGATTGGCAAATATACCATCAATTAATGTTGCAGTATGTGATGTTATTCTTGTTGGGAGAGTTATCAAAGGAAGGAACATATGTGCAAACATTATGTCTAAAAATTCACCGGTGAGTTGGTGGCAATAATGGTTCAACAGATTTAAATTAAAATCACCCATTAAATAACAGACTTTGTTTTCTTTAGAAATTATTCCCATCAGTGTATTAAGATTAGATATAAAATCGTGAACATTTTGGCTCGGTGGCCTATAAACAATGCCTACAATAACATTTCTCTCTTTAACGCTAGTTATTTCTACAAACAAGGACTCAACGCCTGATTGGCGAGGGAAACTTAAGTCATTACGAGATTTGTACTCTAACACAGAAGACAAATACAAGCCAACTCCGCCTCCAGATCTATCCGGTCGGTAGTTATGTACGAAATTATATCCATCAATGTCAACGGTATGCGATGAATCTCTAAGCCAAGTTTCAGAAATACCAATAACCGAAAATTTATGGTCAATTGAAATGAGCAGATTTGTTAATTTATTAAAATTACGCACAAGACTTCGCACATTAATATGAAATAATGATAAGCATTTGTCATTATGCGAGACTTTTTCGTGTTCCATCCTATTGAAGGTATGTTCAGTATAATAATCACAGTTGAATACATCGGAAAAAAAGTTAGCATCAGGGTCTATATTATCTGATAAAGTTAAATTTTTGAAATTTTCAAGAAACAATGGGTTGAATTTTAAACAAGAAAGTCTGTCTGAGTCAAAATTCACCGGACCGTTTGACATTTCGTACATAGCTAATTGAAAGCTTTCATCGTCTAAGTGATTAAAAGGCAATTCACTAATAATACTAGACATTTAAATAACAAAGACGAAAAAAAAAAAATAGACTTAGCTGTTATGCAGTTTCGTTAAGTCGGCGATTATAACCTCTATTAAACTCTTCAAATTCTTTCATCGTAGTAAACACATGAACCGAGTGGCTATCCTCTTTCTTTAATAATATTTTCCCTTGCTTGGTCCAAGCGAACTTGAAAAAATGTGATCTCTTGAACTTCTTAACTTCATACAGGATAGCTCGGGAATTAGCAGTAAGGCTTTCATTAATATACAAACGATTATTCTGCTGAAAGCCAAGATCCAGAGAACTCTTCGAATTAAGATTTCGCTTCTTTCTGTAGATAGCATCGCGAGTATCTCGTCTGGTAAATTTGACTATAATTGGTTTGATTTTTCCCTCTGCAGCTGGCAAGCGATGACTTATGGATATGTCCGCTTCGCTAATATTTAATTCAGGAGCAATTAAACCAGATACTCGCAATACAAGATCATTGGTGTTTTCTGCTGAACTTTCAGGAACTCCGTGTATCTCCAGCAGGTCTCTTCGCATGTATCTTTTCAGATTCTCAGATTCAATATCAGTTGAGGTACACTGCTTCTCCAAGACATTGATTCGATCTTGTAGCTGAGAGTTCATTTTACGAATTTCTTTATTCTCGACCTTGAGCACAGTAATCGAAGCAACCAATTCATCAAATTTAGTAGAGAGAAAATTTTGACTTTCCTTAATAGATTGAAACTCAGTTTTCGTCGATTCAGTGAACTTTACGAATAGCTCGTTTATTTGTACAGTCTGCCGATTCAAGCGTTTATCTAGAAAGTCTTCCAGCCCCGAAGGAAGAGACGCCATATTGACTTTGTCTTCGACAGAATCTTGTTGTGATACTACACTTGTATCACTTATATCGTTGCCTTTAGGGGGTTTCTTCTTAGGAGGCATTATTGATTTAGCCTCTACTGTATTCAGCTAATTACACTATTAGCCAATTCTCCAAAGAGAAAAAAAATAAAAATATTTAGCCGGAGCTCTAAATTGCACGTCTGCTCCGCTCAAGTAGTTTTGAACACTCACATTTACTTACACTTTACTTACACTTTACTTACATCGATTCCGGCTTCTCCTTGGTACTCACTAGGTTCACCTATAAAATGACGAGTGAAATCCATACAGTGGCCGGAACAAATTTTGAATACAATAATACATCAAGTCTATATATGGCGGTGTATATGAACCTAAATAACTTTTTTAAAGACCTAACACAAAGAGAACTATTTGATGTTTGACCACGGATTAGAAAAGACAATAACTTATTAATGCATGGTTCGTCATTGTTAAAAAATATAATTCTGAAATAATCGTGGTGATAAACTGGTAATGAAAATCATGATGATGATGATGATGATGATGATGATGATGATGATGATGATGATGATGATGGTGATGATGATGATGATGATGGTGATGATGATGATGATGGTGATGATGATGATGATGATGATGATGATGATGATGGTGATGATGATGATGATGATGGTGATGATGATGATGATCATGATGATGATGATGATGATGATGATGGTGATGATGATGATGATGATGATGATGGTGATGATGATGATGATGGTGATGATGATGATGATGATGATGATGATGATGATGGTGATGATGATGATGATGATGATGATGATGATGATGATCGCCTTTCTTTCCAGCAAGACCGCTTTCACCTTCCACTCCCTGTAAATTAAAATACCGTTTTGTATAGCACTAATCAATGTTTTCGTTTAGTTTACATACCGGCTCATACTGTAGCATCCTGACGTACGTGAAACGATTATGGATATGGTCAATCAGTATGTTTCATATGTTCTTCTGGGTAATGTCCTTAATATACATGAGAAAAAGTTCGCCTGGTGTAAACCGGTTTTACCCACCGAAAGTGTAACCAAATGCTTAAAACCGTTAGTACCAGAGTATTTATTCAGTACAGATATCCTTTATAAAATGCAAATCAAAATTACTCACCGTCTCTCCAACCATTCCTGGCCAGCCCTAAGAGTAAGTTAATTATGCGTTTTAGTTTGTCATGCCATAAAACGTCCATGATTAAGATGGCCAAATTCGAAAATATTATAGTTTGTGCAAACGTAGATTCAATTAACGTTATTTGCATGCCAAGACGGTGCGAAGGAGAAAAAATATTGTAGACTTCTATTTCTTGATCAAGCGACCTAATATCTACAATACAATATACAATTTACAATCACTCAGATTTAATTTAGGAATAAAAGCACACTTAAATATCATATTAAGCATATCTAAATATAAAAAACCCTCGAGACGATTTGCTTGTATTGTAGCAGTAATAGACTTTAAATAAAATTTCAGTTGTATTTCTAGTTATTCCCACCTTTTCTCCTTTTCTTCCTGGGAGTCCAGTTAATCCACGCTCACCTTTATCACCCTAAAGAATGAAATATACAGTATCTATGGTCCCGCGTCGAAGATAACGTTACTCAATTGCATTTAAACTGACATAAAATTTGAAGGCCTTGCCGCCTTCCACCCATTTACTCTACCCTTTATTTTCATCCATTCACGCTTACATTCAAGAGGTCAATATCGACAGTCAATATATAGACGGTCATTATTAAAGTTCATACCCTGGAGAACCCAAGGGGTCATATATGACCCCAATACATCAATTCCCCACTGCAGTTAATATATTTATTTATACAAAATAGTTACTCTTTTAACCCAGAGTCCCATATATGAACCCTTAAATGGTGGAGATCTGGGGCCGAGATAATTAAACACGTCAGCATAATTTTATAACAAAGATGGCGGATTTTGCCAGCTAACACATGAGGAAAAATGAAGGTTTTTAACTCGTAATCGAGCCTTGTGTGAATAAGTTCTGCCGATATGAAGGGATAAATTCAAAGGTTTAAATCTCAGGGAATCATTTGAGAATATTTTCAAGTTGTTACTGTGGAATTTAGCTGAATTAAAAAGTTTTTAAAATCGATGGGTCATATATGACCCTCTGGGTAATTATGATTAGGTATAATGTGTCACTTAGTGATTTTACCACTTAAGTAACACATGTAACCATTTGTTTTTTATGAATGATAAACCTAGCTATAGCTTATAGATCAATTTTATGTTGTATTTGTGTGTTTCTGGTTCACTTTTTTTTTATATTTTATCAAAATGCAGTGTATATTTTACATCAAAGTTGTCAGTCAAACCCAATCACTAGTACCCAATGGGTCATAATATGACCCGATGGCTAATTTTGTGGCGGATACATCAAATTCTCCAAAAATAGCATTTTTGTGTTTACCAGGTCCAATATGCTTGTCTTTAATTAAAAAAAATATTTTTTAACTGGGAAAGGACATGTTGGGATCTCCAGGGTTATAGACTTATAGCTTCCAATACGCTTCCCCGCGTGGAAAAAGTGGCCAAACATTGAAGTCACCTGAAGAATTAAGTGCGCGCAGGGACGTAGCCAAGCGTATATCGAGTGTGGGGTGGGTGTACCTCCTAACGTAATAATAACATTGGGAGCATGCAGTATAGCGCGCAATGGCGGTTAATGGTTAAATACAAATACATACCGGTCGGCCTGGTAATCCATCATCGCCTTTTAAACCTCGATCTCCCTGAAAATATTGGCGATGTTCAATTTATAATAAAAGTATGGTGAATGTTACACGAGCTAGGCGTCAAGGCAGAATAATGGATATTTCCTCCATTTTTCATACAAATGCATGAGATATATACAGTATGCACTCAACTTTTCCTATTATTACGCCTAACGATATTACTCTTATGGTTAGATTTAATAGGTAAGTGCATGGTAAATATTTTCCCATAAATATTAGTTCAAAAAATTTGCGCATCATGGTGAAGTCCTCTTAACATAACGAACAAATGTTGTTCAGTCCGCCTATATTATTCAATTTTGTAAAGGCCTAAATTTACTTTTTATTGAGCAAAATATATCCGGTCGAAATTTTTATTTGAAATTTATCCGAAACGTATTGAAAACTGTCCGCAAATTGAACGTCCGAAATACTTGCTGAAAAATATTCCAGCAATGTAGTTCCGGCATCCATGTACCCACCTCCACTAAAGGAAAAAAATGTGATTTTAGTTTTGGTGCTAACTTGACTAATACTTTTTATTGTTTAAAATTTGATAGCATATGTGATAACATACCTTTACACCAGGTGTGCCCAGTGGACCATCTCGTCCTTTCAAAACTTTTAATATCTGGTTATAAATTATATAATGAGGTTTGAAGTCGCCTTAATAGTTAATTCATTTTAAAATAAGTACTTGTCTTATATCAATACCATTATAACTATGTTCATTTATATTTCAAGGTAATTTTTGAAACGCAGAGAATGTTTTGAAAAACGAGACAACAGCCGAATTTTTAAACCAAGTTCTAAATGTTTAGAAATTATGTATTACTGTATACATAACTTTTCAAAAACAAATAAATTGTCAAGAAACAATTCGCATCTAAATACTCATTAATAGATTCCATTTGACTTTGTGTTGTGATCATGTGTTGTGATATCAGTAGAGGACTTGTTACGTTTTGTTGATTTATAAAAGAATTGGCTCTTAGGCTATAGTGCTCAATGGATATCTTGAGAAAATTAATTACATAAATTGAAGTACAACAACTGTCAACAAATTTGACTAGGCATCTTTATTACTATATTTAGTTTTTTACAAGTTGTGCATGATGGTATACGATGAGTGCCACATCTTGTAGTACGAAACTAAATAGCAATAAAGATGCCTGTTGTAGTTGTTTTTAGATGCCTGTTTGAATTGTTGTAGTTAATCAATATATTTTATATGATATAAGTAGTAGGGAAAGGCCGGTTCTGCCCCATTTTCAATTCACCTCTAATTCCACCCGACTCATCAAATTATGAAACCACATCCAGCCAGTTTCATAATCTCCCATACTCACCTACCCACTCGCAACTTACTAACGAACGTGTTACACGAATTTACAAAACATTATTCAACACGGTTCGCAAATTTTGAATTGCTCGCAACTTGCTAACCACGTTCGAACACACTTTGTAAATCTATTTTTCAAGGACACACACACCTTCAGGGAACCTCTCAAAAAGAAAAAGTTTAGAATTTCAAAGACCATAAAACCTTTGAAATTAATTGGCCCTCACTTAACCTCACTCACTGTCATACTCTAACTCACTTAGCTCATCCTCACTTAGCTCATCCTCACTTTGTTTAGACCATGTTTCACTTGTCTCACTATATGAGTTACAACGGCTAGTCAGGGCCTTTTTTAAGAAATCGTTAGTGGGGGGGCAATAATCGAAAAGGGGACCTAACAAGTGGATGGCCGTCAACGTTTGTCAATAAATATTATTGATTTTGTCGTCGACGGGGGGGGGGGGGGGTAAAAAAAAATTTCCCGGACTATACAACAAATTCCTATTTTTTATCTAAAATATGTTAACCGATCCCTGTTTTGGTTGTGATAATACCGTAATTTTCCTCAAAATTGTAAAGTTTGCTTTTTGCACACAAGGGACCTTCACTGGGGGGGCAAACAGTTGACTGGGGGGGCACTGGGGGGCAAAAGTTCACTGGGGGGGGCAAACATGGGGGCTGGGGGGGCATTTGCCCCCCCAGTGCATTAGTTAAAAAAGGCCCTGCGGCTAGTGGTTTGAAGGCTACTACACTCACTGGTGTCTGTTTCACTTTCCTCCGCTTCGCTGTCGTGTTTGATCACTGTGTTTAGCTTTGCTTTACTAATAACATTGCTAGGGTTTTTGCTTTGGGTTTTGCTAAGGGCTATCTTATAGGCTTTGCTATAGGCATCGAGATAGACTTCACATAATTCATGCACTCTTATATAAGCTTTACTTGTTTCGTTTTGTCCTTTGACTTCAACACAAGCATCAAGATAAGCTTTACGCTCATTTTTTACAGCATTGTCTGCTTCGATATCGGCTTGTATTGCATTGCTAATGGCGTTACCAAATTCTTTATCATTATTTAATTTTAAATTTCTTATTTTTGTTTCATAACTTTGCTTAGAGACAGGCTTTGACTCAGGCTCAGGCATTGGCTCTGGTTCACCATTATCTTGTAATGAGTATGTTACCCCTTTTATGTTGATGTCTTTCCCAATATAGTAAGACACCCTACCCGGATTAATTCCCATATCTTTCCCTGCCCTAAATATAGACGTGAACTTATGTTGTTCACCAGTCTCTTTGTTTGTGAAAACATACCTATAATATTTTGTGATTTTAACCTTCAACCTTTCAGTAAGTTCCTCCCCACTCATTCTTGAGAACAACCTAACCTTTAAACTTTTTGCTAAGGCCTTAAGCCCTTTAACGTCTCTGATTATTGGTTTTGTTTTTCCAATCCAATATTCTTCATCCACCGCATCTATTTTTCCGGTTTTTTTACGTGGATTAAAGTCCTTGTTTCTATTAATATTTTGCTTATATATGGCCACACCATCCTTTTGAAGGCCACACTTAATACAAACCAACACCTCATTATATGGTTCAAAACGATGCATACAGTTATCATCATCCACACACTTACCGCTCGTTTCATCGTTACTATCTTCGTCACTACTGTAGTAGTCTATGTCATCATTATCGTAATCACGAGCTAATAAAATAGCGTCGTCACTATCATTAGCTTTGATTTCTTTAACCCATTTGGACGTCTTTGCCTTCTCCTTGTTGTTATAAAGATTTATGTAATTACAAGTCGGACAATTGTGTTTGCTATAACCGAGAGAGTGTCCATCGAGATTACACTGTCTTTCCATTTCGGCCACGCTACAGTTTTCAGGCAAATATCCTATTTGTTTTAACTGAACCAATGTGGCCCATTTAACTTTTAACGAAAACTTTTCAACTGACATTGTTCCTTTATTAGTGTGTTTTTTTATATGATCCTTTAAACTAACTATTAATTTCTTAGAAACATTGTAGGGTGTCTAAGAAATTTTACTTTGTTTACTACCTACGATGCTCTGGGAGCATGTGACGATAGCTGTCTGGTATTTTGCTCATTCTTTCACCATGTTGTTGTATGATGTTTCTTCTAACCTCTTCACACTCTGGGTGTTTGTTTACACCAACTTTATAAAACTCTCCCCTCTCTCTTAACGTAAAATTACGCTCGATACAGTCGAAGATGAAGTCCTTAATTACAGGCTCGTGTTTATAAAACCTTTTATATATGCTTGCAGCACGTTTGTATAGCTTCTCCTTTTGAGTTCTTATGTTTGTAATTTTAAAGTACTTATCATCACAGAAACACATCTCTTTATTAGTACTTGTAGTATATGATTCTTTAAAATATCAATTTATAAACACCCCAACCACCAATCAGTCCAGTGACTCCAATAGCGACGTTTTGATACTCTTTCATCTCATCAGATGGGTTGTAATAGTCTGATATGTGTGGGGGTCTTGTGAATGTTTTGTCTTGGTATGTGATCTTTCGAAGGTTGTCCAAAGCGGTGTTTACTGTGTTTATATCTGCGTTTGCATCAGATAACTGTTGACGTAGTAAAGCCATTTTGTTTTTCTTTTCGACTTGGTTCTCGTACCACTTTTCCTTTGCAGCTGCTAATTTTTCCGTTGCTAGGTTATGTCTTTTCATTTCCTTCTCATAACCATTTTTATCGAGTGACTTAAATAGAAACCCGGCACCTGCGAATGCTAACGCATTAAATAATCCTGATGCTACAACGCTTGTCATTTATTTACTTTGGTTCACTTCGTTCACTCCTTGAATGGATTGTCTGGGAGGTACTTTTTGTCTTGAAGCATTTTTACTCCAACAGCACTTAGTCCGAATACTACAGAGAGTTTAGCAGCACCACTTAGTGTTGCCGGAAGACCAAGTGGATCCTTTGCAAACTTTTTGCTTGCATATGAAATTCCCATTGCACCTGCTGTAATAACAGCCGCGGTGTACAATTCATTTAACACATCCTTTTGTGCAGTTGCCATTTATTATAACAAAAAAAACTTCTTAAACAACAAAGTCTAAGAAGTTTCATGTTTAGGATTACCTTGCTTACTTTCTATTAATCCTCAGGGGCAGGATCACCTGTCCTAAAAAAATCAGCCGGCATAATTTCTATACACTCCACACAATCTAAACACAAACAATGACCACGACACCTATTACCACCACAACCACACATACAAGGCTTAAACGCATCACACCCACAATCATCCTCACATTTATCAACGTCATCCATACTAAATTCTGTTAATACTTCCTCCTCTCTATGTTTTATATAGTCGTTGTGGTTGGGTGTTACATATGAACAATAAGGACACTGATATTTAACCACCCCGTTTATGTGAGGGTGTTTGTTTTTAACATGTGTAGTTATTTCATCTGAACTTCCTATATGATCACAAATGTTACACATATACTTAAATGAGGGTTTAACACCGCTATTGGTACACTCGTCGACTGTCATGTTAATTTTACAAACCATTCTCTTTATTAGTATGTTTTTGTATACAATCCTTTGACTCGATTTAATTCTTTTACTTTTTCGGTAGTCTTTGTACTCGCTGTAAACAAAATACGTTAATGCTAAGACCAACATCCATAAATTTGATCCCAACCACCCTAACAACAAAGCTAGATACTTTATAATGTTTCCAATGATAGTTCCTAGTGCTGATATTATTGGACCGAACTTTCCAGCCTTATCAGCTATCTTTTTAAGCGTCTTTTTAACACTTTTTGCAAACTTTTTAACAGCATCCGCTCCCTTATTAACCACGTTTCTCCCACCCCTAATGATTGATGTTATTATACCTGCGATGCCTATTGCCACCGCAGACAATCCTACAATATTTTTTTTCACCCATTTTTTGAATTTTTCAAACCTGGTCAAGTCGTTGACGTCAGCTTCCTCTTTAACCATGCTTATAACATCAACACTTTCAGGTTGCTGGTTGAGTCTTAACCGAATATCATCCATTTTTAAGTCGGCTACTTTTGCAATAGCTTCGTATAGTTTTGACTTAGCCTCATTCCCCTTAGTTTTTTCCTTCTCAGCCTCTGCTCTCCAGTGGTCTCTCTCCACCTTTAAAGCCACAAGCTTTTCCTCACCAGAGTCACCTCTTACGTTGAGAATGCCTCTTAGCTCTCTTAGTTCATTTTGTGTAATTTCTGTGTTTGCCGTTATCTCGTCAATCCTTTCATCAATCTCGGTCTCTATCCTGCTACTTACGTTGCTTACAATATCATCCATGACATCTTGAGGGATGTCAACGTTAATATGTCTTTCCACCATTGCAGCTGGGGTTTTTTGATGTTCTTTGTCAGCCTTCTTGAGCAACTCCTTAAACTCGTTGACGTGTGACGTTTTAGTTTTGTCTGTAGAATACATCATCTCACCATCTTTTAAAATCAGTATTTTTTTTCCTTTGTACCTTGCCCCGTTAATTCTTCCATTTTTACCGGTGGTGGTTCTTAGCTCGTCGTATAGTATTGTTGAGCTTGGTCCGTCTCCCTTGTTTACAGTAATACCAAGCCCAGTTTTAAGGAACTGTTTTTTGTCGTGAATGATGTGACGTCTTATAACACCGGCATCGCGTCTTGCGTTTGGGATGTCACCCCCAGGCGACTCCTCGTTAGCCCTTACAAACACAGGGTTTGATCCATCGATGATGAGAATGCTTTCATCACCTGGTCTACCACCAAAGCTTGTTTCACCCTCATCACCCTCTTCTGCTTCTCGAGCGCGATCACGTTCCTTCATTTCTATGTCCTCTCTACCAATATCTTCAGTATCCATTTCCTTTATTTATTAATGATGTCTTTCTCAGGAATCCAGGAGTTATGTTTGTTGTCGTATCCCAACCACTTTACAAGCACCATACCTTTTCTTTTTCTTAAAACTTTTTCTATCTTGTATACGTGACCCGAAGGGTACGCTTCGCTGTCTTCACTCACGGGACTCATCTCATCTTCGTAAAACTTTCCAATAATTAGCTCACCGTCTTCATCTTCTATCTCATACATGTTTGGATCACCTCTAAATACCTTATTAATTTTAAATTTCTCCTCTGTAAAGTTTGCCTCATATCCCTTGCCAAAAATATTCTTATACTTACTTATCCTAACAACATCACCAACTTTAAACTTTGGCAATGGAAACTCTCCTAATCCGTAACCATATAACGTAATCCATACCTGATCCTTCTTAGACTTATTCACATCGGCTGTTTTCATTTGTATGCTACTATGCTTGGTGTGGTTATAGTTGTACGTAAGCTCATCTAACACGTTAATCCAGTTAAAGGTTTTTTCTTTATGAAAGTACTTCCACATAGATGTTTTTAATGTGCGGTTAAATCTTTCAACTATGGCAGCCTTTCTGTCTGAGTTTGTAGAAAAGTAGTTCACATCATGCTCTTTTAACAGGGTTTTTACACCAACGTTGTAGAACTCTTTTCCATCGTCAAACTGAGCAGTTTTTGGATACTGTCCAAACCTTTCCTTAAACTCCTCTAGCAGCTCACCCACAGCAGCAGTCATGTTTTTAGTATCCTTTCTGTAAACCGGTATTGTAAATGTATAACGGCTTAGGATCTCAACAGCTGTTAGTATCCAATAATAACCCTTGTTTTTGTTTTTATACTTCCCCATGTCAACCAAGTCCATCTGTACTTGGTCGGCTAAGTCTTTAACGAATGTTCTTTGAAATTTATGTTTTCTTACGATGGGTTTATATCTTGTGTATGTGTCTTGAGTTTTTAACCAGTCTTTTACAATCCTACGACTAACGTTTACCCCAGAGTCTTTTACCTTTTGATACAACCTTTCTATAGACTGAAAGCCGGTGCTTGGGTTGTAGTAAATATCTCGCAGTTTTTGTTCAATGACGAACTCATTATCATTCATTTATTTATATGATGTATAATTCGAGAAGTACATCCGTACCAACCCATTTATCAATATTTGAGTTAATATCAAAGGCAAATCTATTAAAACATCCATTTTCAATTACAACCTTGCTATCGATGTTTCCAAAGTACGTTACCGATCCGTTAAGGCTCTGTTCTGTTGGTATTGGAAGCGTAGCTATTGTATAACTTCTCCCACCATCTGTGTCATAATTTTCTATCGTGTTTACTATATCACAGCTAATATTAAGATACTTAAGACCTTGGTTAATATCTACAACGTTGGGTGATGTTATCCAAGTGTTATTATCTTGGACTATTTGTTTCTCTGGAAAACCAAGCAACAGACTAAATTTGTCGAGATCCACCATGTGAGTCTTAGAGAGAATCTTACACTTATTATCGTGTTCACTTCTGACTAGTAATATTCCGAATGGTTCAAGCTTATTTTTAATCATGTCAAAGGTCCAGTACCCTCCACCAAACATAATCTTTTGGCTGGATGCACCCACGCTGGAGTCTCCTCCATATAAAATGAAGTCATTTAACCCAGAGACGGTGTTTTCATACTTCCAATAGACTGTCGCATTCTTTAGAACCATTATAGCTTCGGTGTTAATTTTGGTAATACAATCATCAAGATAATGAACCTTCTTATTATTCTCTATAAATACTGTTATCTTTTTCATTTATTTATACAAAATAAATGACTAGTGAAGCAGATAAAATAATAATAGCCTTTTACGGTGAACAAAACCTCACCAAGGTTAAAAGAAATATGAAAGAAGGACCTGAGGAAGCAAAGAAGAGATTTTTAGTAAAATATCCGTACGCTGTCGTAGACAAGTTTAAGTTTGACATTGAGTTAAAAAAGAACGGTGACATAGATAAGTACGTAACATATTATAAAATTACTGACAACACCTCATACGACATTACTTCTGACACCTTTTTAAACAATAAGGATTGGACAAAGAATTTGTACTGGCAAGAACCATGGGGAGCTAATGGAGTCATCCAACCATTTGCTCGTAATGACACAATAATTAAACCAAACGATCTTAAGATTTACGTAACAGACGACTTGTTTTTTGACATCACTCTTCCAGACTTTGATATAAAGAACAACGAAACCAACAACAACTACAAGGATAACTCATACTTAGCGTCTTTGTATGCCGCATACATTACAACATACTCCTGTGGGATTAGTGAAGAGCATTTTAAGTATGAAACATCGACCTCAAAAATTATAACAAGCTTAGCTAGATACCATTTATACTTTCATATGAGCAGGTTCCTTAGACAGCCAAACAAAATGTCAAAGTATATAACAAGTGACATAAGAAAAATTATTATGGATAACAAACCTGTTGTATTTGAATGGACATAGGAGTTTCATTCAGGAAGAGAGCAGTTAGGTTATTGGCTATCAAAACAACTAAGAGGCACAGTAAGAGGAGCGAAACCTGAGATGAGTAAGGAGGGTTATGGTCAGATTGGGATTACATATGAAAAAAGAGGTAAGCAAACTATAAGAGGGGTTGATGATTATAAGTTGTTTATCGCAACTAAATCTAACGGGTTGACAAACACAGGTCAGTTACTATTTCAACAAAGCGTAGAAAGTTACGTTTACTGCGTATTAGGTGCGCAAGCAAAAACTAGATGGCCGATTGTTGGTAATGGTGCGATGTCATTGCAAACACAGGAGGTGCTTAAAAAAATAATTAGCGACACAAGCATTCAGGATGATAACACCATTGCCGTATCAAACATGAGGAAAGCTATAAAGGATACAAACGTTGTGTTAAACATGGCTATCACACCAGGAATTATACTTATACCATCAAACATGATCATACTTGATGAGATGATAGCTGGTTATAACAACATTCTAAAACTTGCTGGGAAGGGAATGAGATTTGGTAAGAACGACAGAGTTAACTATGAGAGTGTGGTAAGACCAGTGGTAAGACCTACTACGCTTGTTGTGCGTAATCCTAGCGCGCGTAGCGGAGCTCGTAGCGCATCCGTGCGCACCGAAGATCCCACAACAATCTCTAACGAGCCAAGTAAGTATGGGGAGGAGTTAACTCTCCTCACTGTAACGTTAATTGGTGGTATGTTATTCTCAAGGTTTATAATTTAAACACCTACAACAAAACTTAACAGACTTTCAACAAAAACATAACAAAACATTTTTGCTGTACTTTTGCTATGAACTTGCTAAAATCTGTTGATAACAAAACTTAACAGACTTTCAACAAAAACATAACAAAACTTTTTTGCTGTAGTTTTGCTATGAACTTGCTAAAATCTGTTGATAACAAAATTTAACAAATATTCGAATGCATGTTGACGATGAAGATAAAATTAACTGGGATGATGTATTTCCTTCCCCCGTTAATTCAACGGGGGAACATTTATATCGTCTTTAACAAACTTGTAACAAAACTTTTTGCTGTAATAATAAATGAGTGACAGACAAATTACGATGGTAAAAAGGGAGAAGAACCCTGCAAGAGTAAATGCAGGTAAAAGACTTGCTGACTACAACAAAACAGCAAAAAGAAAAGCATACCAAAGCGTATTAGAACCTATATTAGAGGAAGATGAGCGCAGCGAGAACACTGAGCGCAGCGAGAACACTGAGCGTTGTGAGAACGCTGAAGAAGATAGTTCTAGTGGGATTAGTATTATGACGATCCTAACAGGTGTTGGTATAATCTCAGGTGTGGTTTGTCTTTACTTCACATACAAACAAGACAAAAGAGCTGAGACACTTGTAACCCCAAAAGACACTAACAACAACAACAACAACATCCCTCAAGAGTCTAACAAAAGGTTGCGTAGTTTTAATAACGACTAATCACCCACACATAAAAAACATACAAATAAAGGAACAATGACTTCAACTTATAAAATGGAACAACTTTTACCGGAGTATGAGAGAATTAAAGACGCTCAAATTATGGGGAAAAGAACAAAGAATATGATTACGTTTAATCCAACCAGAGCACATCCGGGGGAAAGCTTATATGTTAATCTTCCTGTTTTAGAGACTGGGATGTGTTTAGTCCCAAACTCGCTCTCTTTAACTGCTGAGTTTAAAAGCAACGGTACTAAGTCTAGATTTTTAAATAATCTAGGTAAACTTTTAATAAAAAGCTTAAATATTACATTTGGTGGAGTTACCGTCTACGATAATGGTAACGAGAGCATATACACAGTTTACAAAGATCTGTGGTTACCAAACAAGCAAAGAGCGAATATGAAAGACGTTGGGATTATGAATGAGAACACAAGAAAGCTAATATCAAAAGATGATAGTGCTGATAGCTCTAACGTTAACGACGCTTACGTGACCAAAATTATAGATGACCGAATAAGAATTAAACTAGGAAAGATTCTGAACGATCATGGTTTGTACGCACCAGCTGGAATGAATAGTAAAATTCGATACAGAATAAAATTTCCAAGCGCAAGTGATATCATGACCCCGCAATCTGGTCAAAGTTTTGGAAAATACTCGTTAGAGGACATCAAACTAGAGTATGAGACGATCATCAGCGCAAGCACTTATGACTCATCTCTAAATAGTTATGAGGTTGGAAGATCTCTCATATACGAGCATATAACGATGATGAAGGAAATCGTGTGGAGTAAAAGCTCAACGGTTATTAACGAGAGTGTTAATCTTCCCAGACAGAGTATGAGGCACATCGTCATGTTTTTCAAAAATCTAACAGAGACGGACAGCGAGGAGTACGTATATCCAAACATATCAAGTGTGAAGATCACGATAGAGGGTGTCCCAAACTCTATCTACAGCGATGGAATGAATAAGGAGGACTTGTTCACCGAGGCTAAAAAGGTGTTTTTAAACCGGAAAAAGTGACACACTAGCATTCTCAGATTTCTATCCAAACAGTAAGTTCGCCTTATGCATCGACCTTAGAACTTTTGACGATAACAATGTCTCAGGTAATGGAAGAAAAATTTTAGAAACACAGTCTGGCATACTAATAGAGATCAAGAAGGAGGTGACGGCAAAAGATCTTAAGTGTTACATCTTCGTGGTGTCTGATGGATTCGTAAATATTGTAAATAAGACCGTTCAAAGCGTAAACTTTTAAGCTTATATGTTCTTTTAAAAAAAAGTTTTATAACCTTCGAAATTAAGGGGTTATAACACTTAATTAGATAAATGAGCTTAAAACTAGAGACACCATTTAATATGATAATAGTTGGAATGACGGGTGTGGTAAGACCTACTACCTCCTTAAGATGTTAGAGAGTGAGTATAAGGATCACTTTGAGTACATCTTTTTAATTTGTCCAACCTACTTATATAACCAAACGTATCAAAATTGGGAATACAAGGACGATGATAAGTTATTTCCAATACCGTGTGAGCAAGATGATGTGGAGGCTTTTTTAAAGTATATCACTAAGATGTATAGTGGTACAAATAGCCTTATCATCCTAGATGACTGTGCTAGTAGTCAGTCTGTTAAAAATAGAACAAGTGAGATGGTAAGACTTGCCTTTCCGCAAGACATTATAACCTAAGTACAATTGTGATAACACAGCAGCTAACAAGTACAGTATAACAAAACCTTATAGAGACAACACGTCTAAAATGGTTACGTTCTACAATCCAACTAGAAAGGACATGAGTTGTTTCTTAGAAGAGTCTCTTAACATTACTAAGGATCAAGAGCATGACATTATAGAAAAGTTAAGAACAAATAAATATGCCAGACTTGAAGTATTACGTCGACACCCTTTCACACATAGCGTTGTATATTCAACGTAAACCGCTCCAGTCCGCAATTTGTTTCACCCTGCTCGCAATAGGGTTTGTCTTGTTCGCGATAGGTGTCATCTTGTTCGCAATTGGTGGTGCTTTGTTTGTTGTGTATACACAGCCCGTTATAATAAATGAACGAAGAAGAAACATTTTTCAAAGATAACGCAAGTAATAACACTACTTTCGCAAGTGAGCCGGACACAGCGTCTAACGTGCGTGAGGAGCTTCTCACCTTATCTGAAAGAGGTGAAATTAAACAAACAGAGAAGTATCTTAAAAAGGCTAACCAAGAGACCTTAGAGAAGATCAAAAAAGAGTACGATAGGAAGCAGCTGGATGAGACCAACGAGTTCATTTCAGAAAATTTAATATCAAAGTTTTCAGATCTAATGGATAGTCTGAATATGATTGATGATAAAGACAATATGGAAAATGAGTTAAAGAACAACCATATGATAAAAAAAGACTTAAAGAGCATTCTCAGTCATATAACACCATACCTCCCTTACATTGGCTTGCTTTGTGGTGGGTTAGTTGTTGGTAAACATATGATGTATAAGCGTAGTGAACGTAGTGAACGTAGTGAACCTGAGGTGAAACAGGATTAAATTAAGTGATTTGTTTCCTTTCACAGGATGAAAGGAAAACATGTATGAAACATTTTTTTAATTAAGTCCTGGGTAAAGTGGTGGTGCTGATGGTTGAAGACTTTCAACAAGCTCTCTTGTCATCTTTCGCTTTAAAAGCTCAGTCTCCACTTCTTTTAGATCACCCTTACCAGTCTTCCTTTTTTTGTTCTCATGTTTAACTTTTTTCATAGTTTTAACCGTTCCTCTACCACCATCTATTATCGCAACTGCCCCGCCAAGAGCGGCCACCACGATAGCAGAAGGAAATATAATAGCCACCGCGACACCACCAACCACAAGAACTATTTTAAGTAGTGACTTCCCTACCAGTTTGATCTTCTTTTTAAAGATTAGTTTTTTCATTTGAGATAGTTTAATTACAACATCATCTCTTACTTCTGTAAGTTCACTTTCAGAAAAGTTTATAACCTGTTCCATTTATTATAATAAAAAGAATGACGCCCATGTTAATATTTGGAGCTGGATTATATGTAATTGATAGACTTTTAATCCGAAATGTTTGTGTGGGCACAGGGACCACAAGGACCACAGGGTCCGCAAGGACCACAAGGTTTGCAAGGTGATCAGGGTGATCAGGGTCTTACTGGTGTTAGAGGACGACAAGGCGATGTAGGACCACAAGGCTTACATACCCAACATAATACAAAACTTGAGAAAAAAATGATATTAGCAAAGCTTGGTAAACAGAAAGATAATAGCGTCTTACAAAATGCTCTTTTAAAAAATTAAAGGGATAGGTTGTGTATGTTTTAAGACATACACAAACTCATTAAATCTTCGAGGATTAAAAGTCAACCAAAATATTCAAACAAGACTCGTTACCATAGGACGTACCAATTTGTTGAAGGTAAAGTTTAAAACCTGCAAGCAACGTGTGGTCAGAGGTTACATCTTTAAATTTAAACTCTCTACCTAAAAAGAACACGTTACCAACTATTATTGGTGAGTCTGAGTATTTAATAACCGCAAGGTCTATGTCCTGCTCTGTTCCATCAAGTTTGTACGCGTGAAAAACATACTTAATTTTTAACGTTGATATCACCTCATCTTTGTCAAACGTGTGGTTAGCTATTACAAATCTGGTATCATCGTTGGAAGACATGCAAAACATAACGGGTGATGGCCATCCAGAATTTAAGCTAAATGGTGTGCTTACCGCAGAATTGGATAACGCGGCGTAATATATTTGATAGTTCATCGTTCTTAGACTTGGTGGTGTGATCATGTTGTTATCGCTTTTATTTGAATAACCAAAGTTTATACTCATTTATTTAAGAGCTTTAAGGGCTAGTGAGCATAACGTGTTTTGTTTTGGAAGTGGGATTGTTTTTGGTAACACGACACCACTTTTAGGTAACACTCTCCAATGACCAATAGCTGTCGTGCTCACTTCACCCCCGCAAATCACTCTCTTGTCATCGTTGGCACTTAGAGCTACCTTGTTAATAGTGTCTGTGTAAATCACATGTGATCGGCTTCTAAACGTGTTCATACTTCTCTATGCTAAGCCTTCCCTGGCTGAACAGACAGTCCCACTGGAATAGACAGTCCTTATAATCATTAAAACTGATGTTGTTGTTCTTTGACATACACTTTTTAACACCCTTACACTTTTTCTCCTTCATCTTTTCTTCAGACTCTCCATGTCACATATGCATACAGCTTGCTTCTGCAACCCAACAAACTCTGCAATTTGCCTCCCCCCACACTCATCCTTCATCATTCCAATTACTTTTTTGTTAATTCCAGTTGGAATCCCACTAGGATTACCCGCGCTATCGCTGTGGTCTTTCTCAAAGTTGCTGGTGTCAAAGTGTGTGTGAACATCCTTAGAGATGTCCTTGTAAAGTCATCTGTCTTAATCTCATAACACAAGCTGTCTGTGTCTGTGAATAACAACTGTGCTTTGTCACCATACTTGTTTTTAATGTAATTATAATGAAATTCGTACATTAACGTCTTACTCAGGTCTAAAATACTCATCCCTAAGTAGATGGGCTTGTTTAATTTGATGGTTGTCCTATTCATGTGAACCGCTACCAGGTTTTCAGTGAATGTGTTTACCCCTTTAAAGTTTGGCTTCTTAGCTAGCTTTTGAAGTTGGTTGGGTCTGGTAACTAATCTAACATCCACCCGGTTACGAACGTTCTCCATCGTTTTTCCGAAGACGGAGTTGTTCATTAACTTAAAAAGTCTATTTCAAAGTCTGTGGTGCCTTTCGTCCTAAGGTCTGTGTTAAGTTGAATGTACTTTTAACCAAGGACTCTCATTGAATTTAATACCTCTGTGAATCTTAGTTAGTTTTAATCCTAAACTAATGTACTGCTTTAAGCTCTCATAGTGTAGTACGTACTTGGTCTTATTGTTAAGGTTTGGAATGAGCTTATCAACCTTGTTTACAGTTAGCCTCTCAGGAGCTAGTGGATACTCATTGTGAAGGTCGTGTAACGAAGTGGGATACTCTAAGTCTACTTCTAATATACACCCTTCCCTTCTTCATTACATATATCATTCCAGTTCTCAAGCTCTTCTTCATTCATCCATTCGAACCCGTCCACGGGTAGGGTCTGCTCATTGCCCAACCGTATACGTTGTTTGCATCTAAGTAAATTATAAATACTTGATCTAATTCAGGATCATAAATTTCCATGTACTTGTTGTTAGCCTTGGTGTGTCTCTTCGTGATGGTACTAACACCGCCTCTAATACCTTGTTCCACCATTAGGTACATGTCTGGGTCTGTTAGTAACTCTAACTTTACTTTAGAAATTTTTAACGCAGCATCCCAAGCTAATCCAGGAGCTGTGTAGTACCAAAGAGGATCTAACCCATAGTTTTTAATGCAGACGTCTCTATAGTTTTCCATAACGTCAGCAAGTAGTAGGACGTCTGTTTTTAGATAGAGATCATGGATAAGGAGGACTTGTTCACCGAGGCTAAAAAGGTGTTTTTAAACCGGAAAAAGTGACACACTAGCATTCTCAGATTTCTATCCAAACAGTAAGTTCGCCTTATGCATCGACCTTAGAACTTTTGACGATAACAATGTCTCAGGTAATGGAAGAAAAATTTTAGAAACACAGTCTGGCATACTAATAGAGATCAAGAAGGAGGTGACGGCAAAAGATCTTAAGTGTTACATCTTCGTGGTGTCTGATGGATTCGTAAATATTGTAAATAAGACCGTTCAAAGCGTAAACTTTTAAGCTTATATGTTCTTTTAAAAAAAAGTTTTATAACCTTCGAAATTAAGGGGTTATAACACTTAATTAGATAAATGAGCTTAAAACTAGAGACACCATTTAATATGATAATAGTTGGAATGACGGGGTGTGGTAAGACCTACTACCTCCTTAAGATGTTAGAGAGTGAGTATAAGGATCACTTTGAGTACATCTTTTTAATTTGTCCAACCTACTTATATAACCAAACGTATCAAAATTGGGAATACAAGGACGATGATAAGTTCTTTCCAATACCGTGTGAGCAAGATGATGTGGAGGCTTTTTTAAAGTATATCACTAAGATGTATAGTGGTACAAATAGCCTTATCATCCTAGATGACTGTGCTAGTAGTCCGTCTGTTAAAAATAGAACAAGTGAGATGGTAAGACTTGCCTTTTCCGCAAGACATTATAACCTAAGTACAATTGTGATAACACAGCAGCTAACAAGTACAGTATAACAAAACCTTATAGAGACAACACGTCTAAAATGGTTACGTTCTACAATCCAACTAGAAAGGACATGAGTTGTTTCTTAGAAGAGTCTCTTAACATTAAGGATCAAGAGCATGACATTATAGAAAAGTTAAGAACAAATAAATATGCCAGACTTGAAGTATTACGTCGACACCCTTTCACACATAGCGTTGTATATTCAACGTAAACCGCTCCAGTCCGCAATTTGTTTCACCTGCTCGCAATAGGGTTTGTCTTGTTCGCGATAGGTGTCATCTTGTTCGCAATTGGTGGTGCTTTGTTTGTTGTGTATACACAGCCCGTTATAATAAATGAACGAAGAAGAAACATTTTTCAAAGATAACGCAAGTAATAACACTACTTTCGCAAGTGAGCCGGACACAGCGTCTAACGTGCGTGAGGAGCTTCTCACCTTATCTGAAAGAGGTGAAATTAAACAAACAGAGAAGTATCTTAAAAGGCTAACCAAGAGACCTTAGAGAAGATCAAAAAAGAGTACGATAGGAAGCAGCTGGATGAGACCAACGAGTTCATTTCAGAAAATTTAATATCAAAGTTTTCAGATCTAATGGATAGTCTGAATATGATTGATGATAAAGACAATATGGAAAATGAGTTAAAGAACAACCATATGATAAAAAAAGACTTAAAGAGCATTCTCAGTCATATAACACCATACCTCCCTTAAATTGGCTTGCTTTGTGGTGGGTTAGTTGTTGGTAAGCATATGATGTATAAGCGTAGTGAACGTAGTGAACGTAGTGAACCTGAGGTGAAACAGGATTAAATTAAGTGATTTGTTTCCTTTCACAGGATGAAAGGAAAACATGTATGAAACATTTTTTTAATTAAGTCCTGGGTAAAGTGGTGGTGCTGATGGTTGAAGACTTTCAACAAGCTCTCTTGTCATCTTTCGCTTTAAAAGCTCAGTCTCCACTTCTTTTAGATCACCCTTACCAGTCTTCCTTTTTTTGTTCTCATGTTTAACTTTTTTCATAGTTTTAACCGTTCCTCTACCACCATCTATTATCGCAACTGCCCCGCCAAGAGCGGCCACCACGATAGCAGAAGGATATATAATAGCCACCGCGACACCACCAACCACAAGAACTATTTTAAGTAGTGACTTCCCTACCAGTTTGATCTTCTTTTTAAAGATTAGTTTTTTCATTTGAGATAGTTTAATTACAACATCATCTCTTACTTCTGTAAGTTCACTTTCAGAAAAGTTTATAACCTGTTCCATTTATTATAATAAAAAGAATGACGCCCATGTTAATATTTGGAGCTGGATTATATGTAATTGATAGACTTTTTAATCCGAAATGTTTGTGTGGGGCACAGGGACCACAAGGACCACAGGGTCCGCAAGGACCACAAGGTTTGCAAGGTGATCAGGGTGATCAGGGTCTTACTGGTGTTAGAGGACGACAAGGCGATGTAGGACCACAAGGCTTACATACCCAACATAATACAAAACTTGAGAAAAAAATGATATTAGCAAAGCTTGGTAAACAGAAAGATAATAGCGTCTTACAAAATGCTCTTTTAAAAAATTAAAGGATAGGTTGTGTATGTTTTAAGACATACACAAACTCATTAAATCTTCGAGGATTAAAAGTCAACCAAAATATTCAAACAAGACTCGTTACCATAGGACGTACCAATTTGTTGAAGGTAAAGTTTAAAACCTGCAAGCAACGTGTGGTCAGAGGTTACATCTTTAAATTTAAACTCTCTACCTAAAAAGAACACGTTACCAACTATTATTGGTGAGTCTGAGTATTTAATAACCGCAAGGTCTATGTCCTGCTCTGTTCCATCAAGTTTGTACGCGTGAAAAACATACTTAATTTTTAACGTTGATATCACCTCATCTTTGTCAAACGTGTGGTTAGCTATTACAAATCTGGTATCATCGTTGGAAGACATGCAAAACATAACGGGTGATGGCCATCCAGAATTTAAGCTAAATGGTGTGCTTACCGCAGAATTGGATAACGCGGCGTAATATATTTGATAGTTCATCGTTCTTAGACTTGGTGGTGTGATCATGTTGTTATCGCTTTTTTTATTTGAATAACCAAAGTTTATACTCATTTATTTAAGAGCTTTAAGAGCTAGTGAGCATAACGTGTTTTGTTTTGGAAGTAGGATTGTTTTTGGTAACATGACACCACTTTTAGGTAACACTCTCCAATGACCAATAGCTGTCGTGCTCACTTCACCCCCGCAAATCACTCTCTTGTCATCGTTAGCACTTAGAGCTACCTTGTTAATAGTCTCTGTGTAAATCACATGTGATCGGCTTCTAAACGTGTTCATACTTCTATGCTGCTCCTTCCCGCTGAACAGACAGTCCTTATAATCATTAAACGTGATGTTGTTCTTGACAACCCCCTTTTTTACACCCTTACACTTTTTGTCGACCTTAATCTTCTTCACAGCGATGTCTTTAATATCATCACTTGTCACTGTATCTAGCAGTTTACTTACCTCCTTATCACTCATATTTTTATGTTTGACTAAAAAGTCTTTCTTCTTTTCCTTTTCAATATCCTTCTTCGACTTCTCCATCACATATGCATACAGCTTGCTTCGCAACCCAACAAACTCTGCAATTTGCCTCCCCCCACACTCATCCTTCATCATTCCAATTACTTTTTTGTTAATTCCAGTTGGAATCCCACTAGGATTACCCGCGCTATCGCTGTGGTCTTTCTCAAAGTTGCTGGTGTCAAAGTGTGTGTGAACATCCTTAGAGATGTCCTTGTAAAAGTCATCTGTCTTAATCTCATAACACAAGCTGTCTGTGTCTGTGAATAACAACTGTGCTTTGTCACCATACTTGTTTTTAATGTAATTATAATGAAATTCGTACATTAACGTCTTACTCAGGTCTAAAATACTCATCCCTAAGTAGATGGGCTTGTTTAATTTGATGGTTGTCCTATTCATGTGAACCGCTACCAGGTTTTCAGTGAATGTGTTTACCCCTTTAAAGTTTGGCTTCTTAGCTAGCTTTTGAAGTTGGTTGGGTCTGGTAACTAATCTATCATCCACCCGGTTACGAACGTTCTCCATCGTTTTTCCGAAGACGGAGTTGTTCATTAACTTAAAAAAGTCTATTTCAAAGTCTGTGGTGCCTTTCGTCCTAAGGTCTGTGTTAAGTTGAATGTACTCTTTTAACCAAGGACTCTCATTGAATTTAATACCTCTGTGAATCTTAGTTAGTTTTAATCCTAAACTAATGTACTGCTTTAAGCTCTCATAGTGTAGTACGTACTTGGTCTTATTGTTAAGGTTTGGAATGAGCTTATCAACCTTGTTTACAGTTAGCCTCTCAGGAGCTAGTGGATACTCATTGTGAAGGTCGTGTAACGAAGTGGGATACTCTAAGTCTACTTCTAATATACACCCCTTCCCTTCTTCATTACATATATCATTCCAGTTCTCAAGCTCTTCTTCATTCATCCATTCGAACCCGTCCACGGGTAGGGGTCTGCTCATTGCCCAACCGTATACGTTGTTTGCATCTAAGTAAATTATAAATACTTGATCTAATTCAGGATCATAAATTTCCATGTACTTGTTGTTAGCCTTGGTGTGTCTCTTCGTGATGGTACTAACACCGCCTCTAATACCTTGTTCCACCATTAGGTACATGTCTGGGTATGTTAGTAACTCTAACTTTACTTTAGAAATTTTTAACGCAGCATCCCAAGCTAATCCAGGAGCTGTGTAGTACCAAAGAGGATCTAACCCATAGTTTTTAATGCAGACGTCTCTATAGTTTTCCATAACGTCAGCAAGTAGTAGGACGTCTGTTTTTAGATAGAGATCATGGATAAGGAGGACTTGTTCACCGAGGCTAAAAAGGTGTTTTTAAACCGAAAAAGTGACACACTAGCATTCTCAGATTTCTATCCAAACAGTAAGTTCGCCTTATGCATCGACCTTAGAACTTTTGACGATAACAATGTCTCAGGTAATGGAAGAAAAATTTTAGAAACACAGTCTGGCATACTAATAGAGATCAAGAAGGAGGTGACGGCAAAAGATCTTAAGTGTTACATCTTCGTGGTGTCTGATGGATTCGTAAATATTGTAAATAAGACCGTTCAAAGCGTAAACTTTTAAGCTTATATGTTCTTTTTAAAAAAAGTTTTATAACCTTCGAAATTAAGGGGTTATAACACTTAATTAGATAAATGAGCTTAAAACTAGAGACACCATTTAATATGATAATAGTTGGAATGACGGGGTGTGGTAAGACCTACTACCTCCTTAAGATGTTAGAGAGTGAGTATAAGGATCACTTTGAGTACATCTTTTTAATTTGTCCAACCTACTTATATAACCAAACGTATCAAAATTGGGAATACAAGGACGATGATAAGTTCTTTCCAATACCGTGTGAGCAAGATGATGTGGAGGCTTTTTTAAAGTATATCACTAAGATGTATAGTGGTACAAATAGCCTTATCATCCTAGATGACTGTGCTAGTAGTCAGTCTGTTAAAAATAGAACAAGTGAGATGGTAAGACTTGCCTTTTCCGCAAGACATTATAACCTAAGTACAATTGTGATAACACAGCAGCTAACAAGTACAGTATAACAAAACCTTATAGAGACAACACGTCTAAAATGGTTACGTTCTACAATCCAACTAGAAAGGACATGAGTTGTTTCTTAGAAGAGTCTCTTAACATTACTAAGGATCAAGAGCATGACATTATAGAAAAGTTAAGAACAAATAAATATGCCAGACTTGAAGTATTACGTCGACACCCTTTCACACATAGCGTTGTATATTCAACGTAAACCGCTCCAGTCCGCAATTTGTTTCACCCTGCTCGCAATAGGGTTTGTCTTGTTCGCGATAGGTGTCATCTTGTTCGCAATTGGTGGTGCTTTGTTTGTTGTGTATACACAGCCCGTTATAATAAATGAACGAAGAAGAAACATTTTTCAAAGATAACGCAAGTAATAACACTACTTTCGCAAGTGAGCCGGACACAGCGTCTAACGTGCGTGAGGAGCTTCTCACCTTATCTGAAAGAGGTGAAATTAAACAAACAGAGAAGTATCTTAAAAAGGCTAACCAAGAGACCTTAGAGAAGATCAAAAAAGAGTACGATAGGAAGCAGCTGGATGAGACCAACGAGTTCATTTCAGAAAATTTAATATCAAAGTTTTCAGATCTAATGGATAGTCTGAATATGATTGATGATAAAGACAATATGGAAAATGAGTTAAAGAACAACCATATGATAAAAAAAGACTTAAAGAGCATTCTCAGTCATATAACACCATACCTCCCTTACATTGGCTTGCTTTGTGGTGGGTTAGTTGTTGGTAAGCATATGATGTATAAGCGTAGTGAACGTAGTGAACGTAGTGAACCTGAGGTGAAACAGGATTAAATTAAGTGATTTGTTTCCTTTCACAGGATGAAAGGAAAACATGTATGAAACATTTTTTTAATTAAGTCCTGGGTAAAGTGGTGGTGCTGATGGTTGAAGACTTTCAACAAGCTCTCTTGTCATCTTTCGCTTTAAAAGCTCAGTCTCCACTTCTTTTAGATCACCCTTACCAGTCTTCCTTTTTTTGTTCTCATGTTTAACTTTTTTCATAGTTTTAACCGTTCCTCTACCACCATCTATTATCGCAACTGCCCCGCCAACAGCGGCCACCACGATAGCAGAAGGAAATATAATAGCCACCGCGACACCACCAACCACAAGAACTATTTTAAGTAGTGACTTCCCTACCAGTTTGATCTTCTTTTTAAAGATTAGTTTTTTCATTTGAGATAGTTTAATTACAACATCATCTCTTACTTCTGTAAGTTCACTTTCAGAAAAGTTTATAACCTGTTCCATTTATTATAATAAAAAGAATGACGCCCATGTTAATATTTGGAGCTGGATTATATGTAATTGATAGACTTTTTAATCCGAAATGTTTGTGTGGGGCACAGGGACCACAAGGACCACAGGGTCCGCAAGGACCACAAGGTTTGCAAGGTGATCAGGGTGATCAGGGTCTTACTGGTGTTAGAGGACGACAAGGCGATGTAGGACCACAAGGTTTACATACCCAACATAATACAAAACTTGAGAAAAAAATGATATTAGCAAAGCTTGGTAAACAGAAAGATAATAGCGTCTTACAAAATGCTCTTTTAAAAAATTAAAGGGATAGGTTGTGTATGTTTTAAGACATACACAAACTCATTAAATCTTCGAGGATTAAAAGTCAACCAAAATATTCAAACAAGACTCGTTACCATAGGACGTACCAATTTGTTGAAGGTAAAGTTTAAAACCTGCAAGCAACGTGTGGTCAGAGGTTACATCTTTAAATTTAAACTCTCTACCTAAAAAGAACACGTTACCAACTATTATTGGTGAGTCTGAGTATTTAATAACCGCAAGGTCTATGTCCTGCTCTGTTCCATCAAGTTTGTACGCGTGAAAAACATACTTAATTTTTAACGTTGATATCACCTCATCTTTGTCAAACGTGGTTAGCTATTACAAATCTGGTATCATCGTTGGAAGACATGCAAAACATAACGGGTGATGGCCATCCAGAATTTAAGCTAAATGGTGTGCTTACCGCAGAATTGGATAACGCGGCGTAATATATTTGATAGTTCATCGTTCTTAGACTTGGTGGTGTGATCATGTTGTTATCGCTTTTTTTATTTGAATAACCAAAGTTTATACTCATTTATTTAAGAGCTTTAAGAGCTAGTGAGCATAACGTGTTTTGTTTTGGAAGTAGGATTGTTTTTGGTAACATGACACCACTTTTAGGTAACACTCTCCAATGACCAATAGCTGTCGTGCTCACTTCACCCCGCAAATCACTCTCTTGTCATCGTTAGCACTTAGAGCTACCTTGTTAATAGTCTCTGTGTAAATCACATCTGATCGGCTTCTAAACGTGTTCATACTTCTATGCTGCTCCTTCCCGCTGAACAGACAGTCCTTATAATCATTAAACGTGATGTTGTTCTTGACAACCCCTTTTACACCCTTACACTTTTGTCGACCTTAATCTTCTTCACAGCGATGTCTTTAATATCATCACTTGTCACTGTATCTAGCAGTTTACTTACCTCCTTATCACTCATATTTTTATGTTTGACTAAAAAGTCTTTCTTCTTTTCCTTTTCAATATCCTTCTTCGACTTCTCCATCACATATGCATACAGCTTGCTTCGCAACCCAACAAACTCTGCAATTTGCCTCCCCCCACACTCATCCTTCATCATTCCAATTACTTTTGTTAATTCCAGTTGGAATCCCACTAGGATTACCCGCGCTATCGCTGTGGTCTTTCTCAAAGTTGCTGGTGTCAAAGTGTGTGTGAACATCCTTAGAGATGTCCTTGTAAAAGTCATCTGTCTTAATCTCATAACACAAGCTGTCTGTGTCTGTGAATAACAACTGTGCTTTGTCACCATACTTGTTTTTAATGTAATTATAATGAAATTCGTACATTAACGTCTTACTCAGGTCTAAAATACTCATCCCTAAGTAGATGGGCTTGTTTAATTTGATGGTTGTCCTATTCATGTGAACCGCTACCAGGTTTTCAGTGAATGTGTTTACCCCTTTAAAGTTTGGCTTCTTAGCTAGCTTTTGAAGTTGGTTGGTCTGGTAACTAATCTAACATCCACCCGGTTACGAACGTTCTCCATCGTTTTTCCGAAGACGGAGTTGTTCATTAACTTAAAAAAGTCTATTTCAAAGTCTGTGGTGCCTTTCGTCCTAAGGTCTGTGTTAAGTTGAATGTACTCTTTTAACCAAGGACTCTCATTGAATTTAATACCTCTGTGAATCTTAGTTAGTTTTAATCCTAAACTAATGTACTGCTTTAAGCTCTCATAGTGTAGTACGTACTTGGTCTTATTGTTAAGGTTTGGAATGAGCTTATCAACCTTGTTTACAGTTAGCCTCTCAGGAGCTAGTGGATACTCATTGTGAAGGTCGTGTAACGAAGTGGGATACTCTAAGTCTACTTCTAATATACACCTTCCTTCTTCATTACATATATCATTCCAGTTCTCAAGCTCTTCTTCATTCATCCATTCGAACCCGTCCACGGGTAGGGGTCTGCTCATTGCCCAACCGTATACGTTGTTTGCATCTAAGTAAATTATAAATACTTGATCTAATTCAGGATCATAAATTTCCATGTACTTGTTGTTAGCCTTGGTGTGTCTCTTCGTGATGGTACTAACACCGCCTCTAATACCTTGTTCCACCATTAGGTACATGTCTGGGTCTGTTAGTAACTCTAACTTTACTTTAGAAATTTTTAACGCAGCATCCCAAGCTAATCCAGGAGCTGTGTAGTACCAAAGAGGATCTAACCCATAGTTTTTAATGCAGACGTCTCTATAGTTTTCCATAACGTCAGCAAGTAGTAGGACGTCTGTTTTTAGATAGAGATCATGGATAAGGAGGACTTGTTCACCGAGGCTAAAAAGGTGTTTTTAAACCGAAAAAGTGACACACTAGCATTCTCAGATTTCTATCCAAACAGTAAGTTCGCCTTATGCATCGACCTTAGAACTTTTGACGATAACAATGTCTCAGGTAATGGAAGAAAAATTTTAGAAACACAGTCTGGCATACTAATAGAGATCAAGAAGGAGGTGACGGCAAAAGATCTTAAGTGTTACATCTTCGTGGTGTCTGATGGATTCGTAAATATTGTAAATAAGACCGTTCAAAGCGTAAACTTTTAAGCTTATATGTTCTTTTAAAAAAAAGTTTTATAACCTTCGAAATTAAGGGGTTATAACACTTAATTAGATAAATGAGCTTAAAACTAGAGACACCATTTAATATGATAATAGTTGGAATGACGGGGTGTGGTAAGACCTACTACCTCCTTAAGATGTTAGAGAGTGAGTATAAGGATCACTTTGAGTACATCTTTTTAATTTGTCCAACCTACTTATATAACCAAACGTATCAAAATTGGGAATACAAGGACGATGATAAGTTCTTTCCAATACCGTGTGAGCAAGATGATGTGGAGGCTTTTTTAAAGTATATCACTAAGATGTATAGTGGTACAAATAGCCTTATCATCCTAGATGACTGTGCTAGTAGTCAGTCTGTTAAAAATAGAACAAGTGAGATGGTAAGACTTGCCTTTTCCGCAAGACATTATAACCTAAGTACAATTGTGATAACACAGCAGCTAACAAGTACAGTATAACAAAACCTTATAGAGACAACACGTCTAAAATGGTTACGTTCTACAATCCAACTAGAAAGGACATGAGTTGTTTCTTAGAAGAGTCTCTTAACATTACTAAGGATCAAGAGCATGACATTATAGAAAAGTTAAGAACAAATAAATATGCCAGACTTGAAGTATTACGTCGACACCCTTTCACACATAGCGTTGTATATTCAACGTAAACCGCTCCAGTCCGCAATTTGTTTCACCCTGCTCGCAATAGGGTTTGTCTTGTTCGCGATAGGTGTCATCTTGTTCGCAATTGGTGGTGCTTTGTTTGTTGTGTATACACAGCCCGTTATAATAAATGAACGAAGAAGAAACATTTTTCAAAGATAACGCAAGTAATAACACTACTTTCGCAAGTGAGCCGGACACAGCGTCTAACGTGCGTGAGGAGCTTCTCACCTTATCTGAAAGAGGTGAAATTAAACAAACAGAGAAGTATCTTAAAAAGGCTAACCAAGAGACCTTAGAGAAGATCAAAAAAGAGTACGATAGGAAGCAGCTGGATGAGACCAACGAGTTCATTTCAGAAAATTTAATATCAAAGTTTTCAGATCTAATGGATAGTCTGAATATGATTGATGATAAAGACAATATGGAAAATGAGTTAAAGAACAACCATATGATAAAAAAAGACTTAAAGAGCATTCTCAGTCATATAACACCATACCTCCCTTACATTGGCTTGCTTTGTGGTGGGTTAGTTGTTGGTAAGCATATGATGTATAAGCGTAGTGAACGTAGTGAACGTAGTG
The DNA here is from genome assembly GCA_016169945.1 of Trachythela sp. YZ-2020. Classification (NCBI taxonomy): domain Eukaryota; kingdom Metazoa; phylum Cnidaria; class Anthozoa; order Malacalcyonacea; family Clavulariidae; genus Trachythela; species Trachythela sp. YZ-2020. The sequence goes on along the minus strand of JADLSH010000204.1, from coordinate 223,366 downwards.
AACCTGAGGTGAAACAGGATTAAATTAAGTGATTTGTTTCCTTTCACAGGATGAAAGGAAAACATGTATGAAACATTTTTTTAATTAAGTCCTGGGTAAAGTGGTGGTGCTGATGGTTGAAGACTTTCAACAAGCTCTCTTGTCATCTTTCGCTTTAAAAGCTCAGTCTCCACTTCTTTTAGATCACCCTTACCAGTCTTCCTTTTTTTGTTCTCATGTTTAACTTTTTTCATAGTTTTAACCGTTCCTCTACCACCATCTATTATCGCAACTGCCCCGCCAACAGCGGCCACCACGATAGCAGAAGGAAATATAATAGCCACCGCGACACCACCAACCACAAGAACTATTTTAAGTAGTGACTTCCCTACCAGTTTGATCTTCTTTTTAAAGATTAGTTTTCATTTGAGATAGTTTAATTACAACATCATCTCTTACTTCTGTAAGTTCACTTTCAGAAAAGTTTATAACCTGTTCCATTTATTATAATAAAAGAATGACGCCCATGTTAATATTTGGAGCTGGATTATATGTAATTGATAGACTTTTAATCCGAAATGTTTGTGGGGCACAGGGACCACAAGGACCACAGGGTCCGCAAGGACCACAAGGTTTGCAAGGTGATCAGGGTGATCAGGGTCTTACTGGGGGTCGAGGACGACAAGGCGATGTAGGACCACAAGGTTTACATACCCAACATAATACAAAACTTGAGAACAATGATATTAGCAAAGCTTGGTAAACAGAAAGATAATAGCGTCTTACAAAATGCTCTTTTAAAAATTAAAGGATAGGTTGTGTATGTTTTAAGACATACACAAACTCATTAAATCGGAGGATTTCGAGGATTAAAAGTCAACCAAAATATTCAAACAAGACTCGTTACCATAGGACGTACCAATTTGTTGAAGGTAAAGTTTAAAACCTGCAAGCAACGTGTGGTCAGAGGTTACATCTTTAAATTTAAACTCTCTACCTAAAAAGAACACGTTACCAACTATTATTGGTGAGTCTGAGTATTTAATAACCGCAAGGTCTATGTCCTGCTCTGTTCCATCAAGTTTGTACGCGTGAAAAACATACTTAATTTTTAACGTTGATATCACCTCATCTTTGTCAAACGTGTGGTTAGCTATTACAAATCTGGTATCATCGTTGGAAGACATGCAAAACATAACGGGTGATGGCCATCCAGAATTTAAGCTAAATGGTGTGCTTACCGCAGAATTGGATAACGCGGCGTAATATATTTGATAGTTCATCGTTCTTAGACTTGGTGGTGTGATCATGTTGTTATCGCTTTTTTTATTTGAATAACCAAAGTTTATACTCATTTATTTAAGAGCTTTAAGAGCTAGTGAGCATAACGTGTTTTGTTTTGGAAGTAGGATTGTTTTTGGTAACATGACACCACTTTTAGGTAACACTCTCCAATGACCAATAGCTGTCGTGCTCACTTCACCCCCGCAAATCACTCTCTTGTCATCGTTAGCACTTAGAGCTACCTTGTTAATAGTCTCTGTGTAAATCACATCTGATCGGCTTCTAAACGTGTTCATACTTCTATGCTGCTCCTTCCCGCTGAACAGACAGTCCTTATAATCATTAAACGTGATGTTGTTCTTGACAACCCCCTTTTTTACACCCTTACACTTTTTGTCGACCTTAATCTTCTTCACAGCGATGTCTTTAATATCATCACTTGTCACTGTATCTAGCAGTTTACTTACCTCCTTATCACTCATATTTTTATGTTTGACTAAAAAGTCTTTCTTCTTTTCCTTTTCAATATCCTTCTTCGACTTCTCCATCACATATGCATACAGCTTGCTTCGCAACCCAACAAACTCTGCAATTTGCCTCCCCCCACACTCATCCTTCATCATTCCAATTACTTTTTTGTTAATTCCAGTTGGAATCCCACTAGGATTACCCGCGCTATCGCTGTGGTCTTTCTCAAAGTTGCTGGTGTCAAAGTGTGTGTGAACATCCTTAGAGATGTCCTTGTAAAAGTCATCTGTCTTAATCTCATAACACAAGCTGTCTGTGTCTGTGAATAACAACTGTGCTTTGTCACCATACTTGTTTTTAATGTAATTATAATGAAATTCGTACATTAACGTCTTACTCAGGTCTAAAATACTCATCCCTAAGTAGATGGGCTTGTTTAATTTGATGGTTGTCCTATTCATGTGAACCGCTACCAGGTTTTCAGTGAATGTGTTTACCCTTTAAAGTTTGGCTTCTTAGCTAGCTTTTGAAGTTGGTTGGGTCTGGTAACTAATCTAACATCCACCCGGTTACGAACGTTCTCCATCGTTTTTCCGAAGACGGAGTTGTTCATTAACTTAAAAAAGTCTATTTCAAAGTCTGTGGTGCCTTTCGTCCTAAGGTCTGTGTTAAGTTGAATGTACTCTTTTAACCAAGGACTCTCATTGAATTTAATACCTCTGTGAATCTTAGTTAGTTTTAATCCTAAACTAATGTACTGCTTTAAGCTCTCATAGTGTAGTACGTACTTGGTCTTATTGTTAAGGTTTGGAATGAGCTTATCAACCTTGTTTACAGTTAGCCTCTCAGGAGCTAGTGGATACTCATTGTGAAGGTCGTGTAACGAAGTGGGATACTCTAAGTCTACTTCTAATATACACCCTTCCCTTCTTCATTACATATATCATTCCAGTTCTCAAGCTCTTCTTCATTCATCCATTCGAACCCGTCCACGGGTAGGGGTCTGCTCATTGCCCAACCGTATACGTTGTTTGCATCTAAGTAAATTATAAATACTTGATCTAATTCAGGATCATAAATTTCCATGTACTTGTTGTTAGCCTTGGTGTGTCTCTTCGTGATGGTACTAACACCGCCTCTAATACCTTGTTCCACCATTAGGTACATGTCTGGGTCTGTTAGTAACTCTAACTTTACTTTAGAAATTTTTAACGCAGCATCCCAAGCTAATCCAGGAGCTGTGTAGTACCAAAGAGGATCTAACCCATAGTTTTTAATGCAGACGTCTCTATAGTTTTCCATAACGTCAGCAAGTAGTAGGACGTCTGTTTTTAGATAGAGATCATGGATAAGGAGGACTTGTTCACCGAGGCTAAAAAGGTGTTTTTAAACCGAAAAAGTGACACACTAGCATTCTCAGATTTCTATCCAAACAGTAAGTTCGCCTTATGCATCGACCTTAGAACTTTTGACGATAACAATGTCTCAGGTAATGGAAGAAAAATTTTAGAAACACAGTCTGGCATACTAATAGAGATCAAGAAGGAGGTGACGGCAAAAGATCTTAAGTGTTACATCTTCGTGGTGTCTGATGGATTCGTAAATATTGTAAATAAGACCGTTCAAAGCGTAAACTTTTAAGCTTATATGTTCTTTTAAAAAAAAGTTTTATAACCTTCGAAATTAAGGGGTTATAACACTTAATTAGATAAATGAGCTTAAAACTAGAGACACCATTTAATATGATAATAGTTGGAATGACGGGGTGTGGTAAGACCTACTACCTCCTTAAGATGTTAGAGAGTGAGTATAAGGATCACTTTGAGTACATCTTTTTAATTTGTCCAACCTACTTATATAACCAAACGTATCAAAATTGGGAATACAAGGACGATGATAAGTTCTTTCCAATACCGTGTGAGCAAGATGATGTGGAGGCTTTTTTAAAGTATATCACTAAGATGTATAGTGGTACAAATAGCCTTATCATCCTAGATGACTGTGCTAGTAGTCAGTCTGTTAAAAATAGAACAAGTGAGATGGTAAGACTTGCCTTTTCCGCAAGACATTATAACCTAAGTACAATTGTGATAACACAGCAGCTAACAAGTACAGTATAACAAAACCTTATAGAGACAACACGTCTAAAATGGTTACGTTCTACAATCCAACTAGAAAGGACATGAGTTGTTTCTTAGAAGAGTCTCTTAACATTACTAAGGATCAAGAGCATGACATTATAGAAAAGTTAAGAACAAATAAATATGCCAGACTTGAAGTATTACGTCGACACCCTTTCACACATAGCGTTGTATATTCAACGTAAACCGCTCCAGTCCGCAATTTGTTTCACCCTGCTCGCAATAGGGTTTGTCTTGTTCGCGATAGGTGTCATCTTGTTCGCAATTGGTGGTGCTTTGTTTGTTGTGTATACACAGCCCGTTATAATAAATGAACGAAGAAGAAACATTTTTCAAAGATAACGCAAGTAATAACACTACTTTCGCAAGTGAGCCGGACACAGCGTCTAACGTGCGTGAGGAGCTTCTCACCTTATCTGAAAGAGGTGAAATTAAACAAACAGAGAAGTATCTTAAAAAGGCTAACCAAGAGACCTTAGAGAAGATCAAAAAAGAGTACGATAGGAAGCAGCTGGATGAGACCAACGAGTTCATTTCAGAAAATTTAATATCAAAGTTTTCAGATCTAATGGATAGTCTGAATATGATTGATGATAAAGACAATATGGAAAATGAGTTAAAGAACAACCATATGATAAAAAAGACTTAAAGAGCATTCTCAGTCATATAACACCATACCTCCCTTACATTGGCTTGCTTTGTGGTGGGTGAACGTAGTGAACGTAGTGAACCTGAGGTGAAACAGGATTAAATTTAGATCACCCTTACCAGTCTTCCTTTTTTTGTTCTCATGTTTAACTTTTTTCATAGTTTTAACCGTTCCTCTACCACCATCTATTATCGCAACTGCCCCGCCAACAGCGGCCACCACGATAGCAGAAGGAAATATAATAGCCACCGCGACACCACCAACCACAAGAACTATTTTAAGTAGTGACTTCCTACCAGTTTGATCTTCTTTTAAAGATTAGTTTTCATTTGAGATAGTTTAATTACAACATCATCTCTTACTTCTGTAAGTTCACTTTCAGAAAAGTTTATAACCTGTTCCATTTATTATAATAAAAAGAATGACGCCCATGTTAATATTTGGAGCTGGATTATATGTAATTGATAGACTTTTTAATCCGAAATGTTTGTGTGGGGCACAGGGACCACAAGGACCACAGGGTCCGCAAGGACCACAAGGTTTGCAAGGTGATCAGGGTGATCAGGGTCTTACTGGTGTTAGAGGACGACAAGGCGATGTAGGACCACAAGGTTTACATACCCAACATAATACAAAACTTGAGAAAAAAATGATATTAGCAAAGCTTGGTAAACAGAAAGATAATAGCGTCTTACAAAATGCTCTTTTAAAAATTAAAGGATAGGTTGTGTATGTTTTAAGACATACACAAACTCATTAAATCTTCGAGGATTAAAAGTCAACCAAAATATTCAAACAAGACTCGTTACCATAGGACGTACCAATTTGTTGAAGGTAAAGTTTAAAACCTGCAAGCAACGTGTGGTCAGAGGTTACATCTTTAAATTTAAACTCTCTACCTAAAAAGAACACGTTACCAACTATTATTGGTGAGTCTGAGTATTTAATAACCGCAAGGTCTATGTCCTGCTCTGTTCCATCAAGTTTGTACGCGTGAAAAACATACTTAATTTTTAACGTTGATATCACCTCATCTTTGTCAAACGTGTGGTTAGCTATTACAAATCTGGTATCATCGTTGGAAGACATGCAAAACATAACGGGTGATGGCCATCCAGAATTTAAGCTAAATGGTGTGCTTACCGCAGAATTGGATAACGCGGCGTAATATATTTGATAGTTCATCGTTCTTAGACTTGGTGGTGTGATCATGTTGTTATCGCTTTTTTTATTTGAATAACCAAAGTTTATACTCATTTATTTAAGAGCTTTAAGAGCTAGTGAGCATAACGTGTTTTGTTTTGGAAGTAGGATTGTTTTGGTAACATGACACCACTTTTAGGTAACACTCTCCAATGACCAATAGCTGTCGTGCTCACTTCACCCCCGCAAATCACTCTCTTGTCATCGTTAGCACTTAGAGCTACCTTGTTAATAGTCTCTGTGTAAATCACATCTGATCGGCTTCTAAACGTGTTCATACTTCTATGCTGCTCCTTCCCGCTGAACAGACAGTCCTTATAATCATTAAACGTGATGTTGTTCTTGACAACCCCCTTTTTTACACCCTTACACTTTTTGTCGACCTTAATCTTCTTCACAGCGATGTCTTTAATATCATCACTTGTCACTGTATCTAGCAGTTTACTTACCTCCTTATCACTCATATTTTTATGTTTGACTAAAAAGTCTTTCTTCTTTTCCTTTTCAATATCCTTCTTCGACTTCTCCATCACATATGCATACAGCTTGCTTCGCAACCCAACAAACTCTGCAATTTGCCTCCCCCCACACTCATCCTTCATCATTCCAATTACTTTTTTGTTAATTCCAGTTGGAATCCCACTAGGATTACCCGCGCTATCGCTGTGGTCTTTCTCAAAGTTGCTGGTGTCAAAGTGTGTGTGAACATCCTTAGAGATGTCCTTGTAAAAGTCATCTGTCTTAATCTCATAACACAAGCTGTCTGTGTCTGTGAATAACAACTGTGCTTTGTCACCATACTTGTTTTTAATGTAATTATAATGAAATTCGTACATTAACGTCTTACTCAGGTCTAAAATACTCATCCCTAAGTAGATGGGCTTGTTTAATTTGATGGTTGTCCTATTCATGTGAACCGCTACCAGGTTTTCAGTGAATGTGTTTACCCCTTTAAAGTTTGGCTTCTTAGCTAGCTTTTGAAGTTGGTTGGGTCTGGTAACTAATCTAACATCCACCCGGTTACGAACGTTCTCCATCGTTTTTCCGAAGACGGAGTTGTTCATTAACTTAAAAAAGTCTATTTCAAAGTCTGTGGTGCCTTTCGTCCTAAGGTCTGTGTTAAGTTGAATGTACTCTTTTAACCAAGGACTCTCATTGAATTTAATACCTCTGTGAATCTTAGTTAGTTTTAATCCTAAACTAATGTACTGCTTTAAGCTCTCATAGTGTAGTACGTACTTGGTCTTATTGTTAAGGTTTGGAATGAGCTTATCAACCTTGTTTACAGTTAGCCTCTCAGGAGCTAGTGGATACTCATTGTGAAGGTCGTGTAACGAAGTGGGATACTCTAAGTCTACTTCTAATATACACCCCTTCCCTTCTTCATTACATATATCATTCCAGTTCTCAAGCTCTTCTTCATTCATCCATTCGAACCCGTCCACGGGTAGGGGTCTGCTCATTGCCCAACCGTATACGTTGTTTGCATCTAAGTAAATTATAAATACTTGATCTAATTCAGGATCATAAATTTCCATGTACTTGTTGTTAGCCTTGGTGTGTCTCTTCGTGATGGTACTAACACCGCCTCTAATACCTTGTTCCACCATTAGGTACATGTCTGGGTCTGTTAGTAACTCTAACTTTACTTTAGAAATTTTTAACGCAGCATCCCAAGCTAATCCAGGAGCTGTGTAGTACCAAAGAGGATCTAACCCATAGTTTTTAATGCAGACGTCTCTATAGTTTTCCATAACGTCAGCAAGTAGTAGGACGTCTGTTTTTAGATAGAGATCATGGTAATCTCTCATCGTCTTACATTTAAACTCTGACCACACTTTTAGAGCGTGTTTGAAGTCTTTGTCTGATATGTTAGTATCATTAAGCTTACTATGAAAGGCTGATATAGATGGTAATTTAGTCTCACTCAGCTTATCAAAGCCGGTCATATACTCGTACGGATACACACCTTTCTTCTTTAGGAGCTCAGACGTTCCCATCTCTTTCTCTAGTGTTTTAAACTGGTCTTTTCCAAGACCCCCCACAAGACCATCTAACGACTTAAGAGTAAACTTAAGTGAATCTAAAAATCTAACCTCTAGTGTTTTTTGTTTCTCATTCCCCTCCTTGTCGGTGTAAGTTTCCATTACTATGTTCTTACTAAATGAGATATACTTCTCATCAGTCTTTGGAATACATTTAACATCACCCTCAGTAAATCCTAAACTCTTAACAAACAGGTGTGAGTCGTACCCTTCCAGATTGTGGAATAGAACTGGTACAAACTTTGGAGCTCTCATTTTTAAATTACATGCATTATGAGCAGCTCCGCGATACCTTCCAGTAAGATGACAGTGATCTCTCACACGGTCATCATTTAATTCCAGCCCGCATGCGTAGCAGTCGCTAGCGTGAAAAAGTCATAATCATCTTGTTGAGTCATCCTAATAGGCTTAGTCTTATTTAATATTTTGTAAACGTCTTTTAAAGACCTCTCTAACGAGTCTATAAACCTTTTACCAATGTCCTCACCTTCCTCTTGCATGGTGTATCTCACCGTCTTCATAGGGTATATGTCTGCATCAATACACTTAATGACGTAAAAATAACCGCTTGGGTCGTGTCTATTAGTTTTTACTGTAAAGCTTTTGTTGGGGTTGTTATTAACAGTGCTTATGGGGGGTAAAAATGATTCAAAGTCGGCGTAAACTACAAAGGGAACCTTATGTATTTTGTGGTACTGTTTGAAAAATGTGTGACTTCCCTCGGGTGGGTAAACATGTCTTTGGTGATCATGGTTCTCACATAGCTCTAAATGTTCTGCTAACAAATCTGATGATCCAAAAGTGTTAAGACACCTGATACAAATATGTTTTTTATGGTCTTTTTTACTTAGCTGAGAAGATAACAGTCTGCTAGTGTCTTTTACAACACTATAATGTTCATCATACAGAAACAGACTTACACACTTTGTGTTGTTTGTCTTACTAAGTCTTAAGGTATACACGTTTTTTGTGTCGTCATCGTAACTAAACACGTTAACATTAATATCGTTGTTAGTCTCAAACTTTTTAATATTATTTAACTTTACAGGAAACTCAAGACCATCCCAGTTTAATTTTTCTGCTTGTAATTTAAGGATTTTTGAAATTCGTCCAGGGTTTTTGTTGCTTCTATCAACAGGGTTTGAAGCTCTTACGACAGTCCATTTAAAACATTGGTCATCATCATTTTCCATGTTGATGACAGCTTTCTTATTCATAATTACCTCGGGAAGTGGTTTGTAGCTTTTACCATTTAAAGGTTTATACTTTGTGATGAAGATTTCTAATGCTACAACGCTGTGAAGTCTCCATCCACTACCCTCTTTTTGGAACTTGGCAAAAGACTCTGACATTTTTGCCTTCATCTTTTCATACTCAGTTGTAGTATCCTCTTCGCTAATGATGCTGTGGGTATTACTACGAAAATGTGAGATGGTAATTATGATTTCACCTGTTTTAGGATCTGATCGTACCATCTTACACACTAGATTAGTGTTCACCTTTTTACCCACGCTATCGACGCTGTTAATTATTTTTTTAACCTCAGAAGTAGTAACCTCAAGAAATACTTTTGGATCCTTAAAGTTTCCACCACTAATTTCCCACTTGCTGGTGTTTTTCTTAATAGCCTCTGAAACTAATCTTGGTTTTAGATTCTTACCTTTCTCGTAAATTTTCCTTAACTTGTTTTGCAATGCAGCCCTATTTTTTCTAAACTTTTTCTTTGATCCTTTCCATCTAGCTTCATCATTAATTTTTACCTGTCTTTTCTCCTCTTGTTTGATCTCCTTCTCCCACTGTTTTCGCTCTATGTCAAGTCTTCTCTTGTTGTCCCTAGCTTGTTGTTGAAGTAACCTCTTCTTCTCTCGCTCTCTAACTTTCTCCATAGCTTTTTGCCTTTTCTCAAACTCTTGTTGTTTAATTTTCTGTATCCTCTGTCTTTCCTTTACACGTTGTTGTCGCATCTTCTCCTCTTGCTTCTGAATCTTGTCTTCCTGTTTCTTGATGATCTTAGCTTGTCTTTGGTTCTCCTTAAAGACACGCCTTAGTTCTATCTCCTTCTGTTCCGCAATAAATTTCTTAAACTTTTCATAAGTACTATTCATAGCTCCTTTATTATAATGATTAGTATACGATCCTTTAAATCATTTCAAAGGCTTTATAGTCTTTGAAATTGTAAGTGGTTTTTTTTCTTAGTCATCATCAGGACACTCGTCATCAGACTCTGGTTTGTCTCTTTTATACAGCTTGGTAACCTTGAAGACAAGGTAGCTGTTGTCTTTTGTGTACACCCCTGTGACCTTGAAGTGTACAGTGATGTTTAACTTTTTCTTGTTTAACAACTCCTCCTTTTGTTTTTTTGACAAATTTTTTGACTTCAGATACAACACATTTTTATATAGTTGGTTTTTAGTACCATGCTCCTCAGCTAGGCTTTTTATTTTGCTTATAGTCTCATCGTTAACAACCACAGGAATAGAGTAACCACTGTACTTATCATTTTTAACACCCCATGTGAATGTTTCATTGAGTTCAAATTTAACTTCTTCAATATCTTTGAATGACATCTCTCCTTTATTAGTATAACTATTATACAATCCTTTAACTCGATTTATAAAAATAGATTTACAAAGTGTGTTCGAACGTGGTTAGCAAGTTGCGAGCAATTCAAAATTTGCGAACCGTGTTGAATAATGTTTTGTAAATTCGTGTAACACGTTGGTTAGTAAGTTGCGAGTGGGTAGGTAAGTATGGGAGATTATGAAACTGGCTGGATGTGGTTTCATAATTTGATGAGTCGGGTGGAATTAGAGGTGAATTGAAAATGGGGCAGAACCGGCCTTTCCCTACTACTGATATAGTGTTAATATGTATTATATCATGAATTAATGATTAACGAGTTTGAGAAATTCAAATTGCAGTGTTCTCTAAAGCAAGTCTGTATGAACAACAATAGTAATTAATATATTAATTCATGTTACATTAGAGAAAACATAATTTATACTTACGTCATTTTTCTTTACACAAACCACCTTGGATAATGTTTGTGATTCAGCAGCAACGAATGCTAAAGGCAACAGAAGAAACAGCATTGCCAGCTTCATGATGAACACTTAATAGTTCAGACTCTTGTTCCTGTGCGTTAAAATTGTTAAGATTGAAAACATGGTGTAAAATATATAATTTCATCTAACATAGACAAGGTCATGGTAGATTAAGATGTTGACAGCTCAAGTCTTCAACTTGGTTAGAAATATTTTTTTTGTTTTTTTAAAACATTTCTCCAATAATAATCTTAATCTCACCGACACAGGGTCGTGTCATGTCATGCCTTGTAATGCATTCCTAATCGAGTTAGGGTCTATATTACGTGGAAGAAATTGCGCGTCCTGGGTTGCGCGTGTCGACATATCTGGAGATTCGGGAATATTGTCGAGAATCAATTATAGCTAGTGTTTTTAGTTTGTGCGGGTACCAATGAAACTTTGTGGTGTCAGCGTTGACTGCATGATAGTATCCAATACACCATAATGTTTTATAATGTTGACCAATTTAAATATTTGATTATTTTTTATATCCATCCAAAATAATTTTTTCTTACTTCGATTCTGAAAGAGGCTAAAGAAGGTTTCAATATAAAAGATTATTTCGTAAAGTAGCAACTTGTTATGAAAGTGCATGGGGTATGGATAAGACGGAATTCCATAGCAAAAATGCCAACGGCTGTGCTTCGATTAAGTCGATGAATTTGCGCAGACACAAACGAGAATGACAAAACAAACGTTTTTATGCACATATGGTCATTTAAATGTTCACTGTATCCTAAAGCTCTTTTTAATATTGCTCTCATAACTTTCTTGATATCATCTCAAACTTAATAATAATTAATGATTGTTCAAAAGCAATGAAAACCAACTTGATCAAGATATCCAAACATCTTGAAGTTCTTTAAAAATTTTGGCCTCAGCTTTACAACAAACTTTAATTCTCTGTGTTTGTATATCATGATTGAAAATGGTTCTTTGGGTTCATATATTACTACCAGATCATGTATACCCTCCACAAAATATTTTCGAGCTACTGTACATGCCTGTGTGCAGGACTGGGGGACTGGGGGACTGGGACCAGGGGACTGGGGGGACCAAAGACCAGGGGACCGGGGGACCAGGGGACCAGGGGACTGGGGACCGGGGACCGGGGGGACTGGGGACCAGGGGACTGGGGACCGGGGACCAGGGGACTGGGGACCGGGGACCGGGGGGACCGGGGGGACCGGGGGACCGGGGACTGGGGGGACCGGGGACTGGGGACCGGGGACCGGGGACCGGGGACCGGGGACCGGGGGACCGGGGGGCCGGGGGACCGGGGACCAGGGGACCGGGGGACTGGGGACCGGGGGACTGGGGACTGGGGGACCGGGGGACCGGGGGACCGGGGACTGGGGGACCGGGGACCGGGGACTGGGGGGACCGGGGACCGGGGACCGGGGGACCAGGGGACCGGGGGACTGGGACCGGGGGACCTGGGGGACCTGGGGGACCCGGGGACCGGGGACCTGGGGACTGGGACCTGGGGACCCAGGGGACCCGGGGGACCCGGGGACTGGGGACCGGGGGACGAGGGGACCAGGGGGACCGGGGGGACCGGGGGACCAGGGGACCGGGGGGACCGGGGGACCGGGGGGACCGGGGGACCGGGGGACCGGGGGGACCGGGGGACCGGGGCACGGGGGCACTGGGGACCTGGGGACCGGGGGACCGGGGGACCGGGGGACCTGGGGACCGGGGGACCGGGGGACCGGGGGGACCGGGGGGACATGATTCTCTGTTTCTTACACGCGGGTTGTTGCGAGACTTTCGAAAAGCGTAAAAAAGACGAGCCGATAGGCGAGTTTTTTTTAGCTTTACGAAAGTCGAGCAACATCCCAAGTGTAAGAAACAGAGAATCATGCACGGAAATCAATGCGGTATTTGTTTTATAAAATAACCACACAGAAATATAAAAAAAAGTTTATTAATATATTTGATGTACATTGCAATTCTCCCAAAAAACGTCAACAACAGCGTATACTGTTTTATGCTTTGTGCTTTCTGCTTGTGCGCTATCCACCAACTCGTCAACTTGTTTATCCGACTTTAGGACGAACCTCTGTTTACTTTTTTCGCCATTATTTTCTTTGTCAAAGTCAAAAGTTGAACTATTATCGCCCGACATTTTTAAAATTTCCTGTGCATGATTCTCTCATCCTGCATGGGTATTGACCAATCAGCGCGCTCTATTTACTTCAGTTATTTTTTAATACAAGATCATACATACCCCCCACAAACTACTTTCGAGCTACTGTCTGTGTCTCGACCCTTTGTCCTCGAAATGTTGTCATCAACCCTTTATTCTTGATCCTTCGGATTTATCTTATTGTAATAGCTTTAGCTTTATCATTAATTTGATTTTCCTTTTTAAACAGCACTGGAATTAAGACAAACACTGACAGGGTAATTATAAAGTGTTATCAACATGGGAACTTTTTTGTTGGCTGTGTTTTCAAACGCGAAATAAGCCAAAATCAAATGTAATCTTTCCTCATTAAACTCTGGCACTGTAGGGAAAATACAACAAAAGGTTCAGTTTCTTGTGTTATCAAGCCAGCGATCGAATTTAATTCAATTTCAGTGGCCAGTGTATGAAATAAAGCTCTTTTAAATATTGCTTTCTCTCATAACTTTCTTGATATCATTTCAAACTTATTAAACCAACTTCATCAAGATATCCAAATGTCTCGAAGTTTTTTAAAAATTTCGGCTTCAGTTTTACAACAAACTTTAGTTATTTGTGTTTGTATATCATGATTGCAAATGGTTCAATATATTACTACAAGATCATGTATACCTGTCCTCGAAATGTTGTCATCGTCCCTCTATTCTTGATCCTTCGGATTTATCTTAATAGCTTTATCTTTATAATTAATTTGATTTTCCTTTTTAAACAGCACTGGAATTAAGACAAAGACTGACAGGGTAATTATAAAGTGTTATCAACATGGGAACTTTTGTGTTGGCTGTGTTTTCAAACGCAAAATAAGCCAAAATCAAATGTAATCTTTCCGCATTAAACTCTGGCACTGTAGAGAACATACAACAAAAGATGCAGTGTCTTGAGTTATAAAGCCAGCGAATTTAATTCAATTTCAGTGGCCAGTGTATGAAATAAGGTTATTTTAAATATTGCTTTCTCCCATAACTTTCTTGATCATATCATCTCAAACTTATTAATAATTAATGATTGGTCACAAGCAATGACAGCTAACTTCATCAAAATATCCAAACGTCTGGAAGTTCTTTAAAAATTTTGGCTTCAGTTTTACAACAAACTTTAGTTCCTGTGTTTGTATATCATGATTGAAAATGGTTCTTTGGGTTCAATATAATTATTACTACCGGATTGTGTATACCCTCCACTGCTCCACAAACTACTTTCGGGCTACTGTCTGTGTCTCGACCCTTGGTCCTCGAAATGTTGTCATCGGCCCTCTAATCTTGATCCTTCGGATTTATCTTAATAGCTTTAGCTTTATAATTAATTTGATTTTCCTTTTTAAATAGCACTAGTGGAATTAAGACAAACACTGACAGGTTAATTATAAAATGTTATCAACATGGGAACTTTTTTGTTGGCTGTGTTTTCAAGCGCAAAATAAAGTGTTATCAACATGGGAACTTTTTTGTTGGCTGTGTTTTCAAGCGCAAAATAAACCAAAATCAAATATAATCTTTCCGCATTAACTCTGGCACTGTACGTAGAAAACATACAACGAAAGGCTCAGTATCTTGAGTTATTGAGCCAGCGAATTTAACTCAATTTCAGTGGCCAGTGTATATGAAAAGAAACATTCGAAACCTGAAGAGCAAGTTCAAATCTCGCTCGGGAAAGACAACGAACGTATATGTCAGACTCTCTTTTCACTTTAATAATATTTCAAAGGCTGCGTTTTCCAAGAAACAACAGAGGCGTATATATATTGCGAGTCAAGGGAGTCAAGGGTGACCGGAAAACCCCCAAGAAAGGGCCCCACGAAATTAAGGGCTGTTCATATAAGCTCGGCTGGCTTGCTCGCCTAAGGCTCAGCGCATGTTGAGATCCCGGCTCATATATATATATTTTATATATTTTTGAGATTTGATTCAAACTGAACTGTAGATCGTGTTGCAGCCCGTGCTTTATTCCACCTAGAAACCGAAAAATTGTCTAAACAAGTACGATCAAATTAACGAAACTCAATCTCTTCAAACACTTTCCGAAAATAAAATAGCATTTTGCGAAATAAACACGGGCTAGCGCTTGCCGTGCTTGTCCGCCTCATATGAAGCAAATGAAAAACTATAGCAAGCAAAGAAAGCCAGCACGGTTTACCTGGCCAGACCAACAGCCAGGCTCGTATTAGCAGCCACTGAAACGTATTAGAAATCTCTAGACTTCCATTCTCTGTATGGTGAACTTAAATGCTTAACATATATAAGGGGTCCGGTATAACGTTTCTAAATCTAGAGTGCCTGAAGTACCATTTTCAGCGTTTTGGAAGTCATGTTCTAGAGTTATGCGACATGTTCCAGGTAACTGCAGAGTGACGGTATTTACTCGTTCAAGAGCCGCCCACGATTAAGATCCGCCCCCAAATAAACCCAGTAAGTAAGCAACAGAGTAGCAATTTTATGGAACAGTATACGAGAAAGTGTTAAGGATGAAAGGAATCAAAAGACATTTAAGAAGCATCTTAAAACGTGTAATTTGAACGACATTGATTTTGTAACTTACATGAACAACAAGAAACCAAATTACGCATATTTCAAGTAGATATTTGCAAAATATACAGTAGGTTTAGGTTAAGGAATTGTTAAATAGTTAATTAGGATACACGACCACATCAGCATTTATGCTGCAGTATACTAAATATTGTATGCACTTAAAAATCGTGTTTTTAAATAAATGCCATGAATGAATGAATGAATGAATGAATGAATTAATGAAGCATCTCAAAGTTGTACAACTATAGATTTTGCGCAAATTTTTCATGAATGCAGAACTCTTATATAGGCAGCGGTGTTATTCTTCAATCTGACAAGATGAATTTTCTAGGCTTGTGCTGCTACCCTATATAATGCTTTATTATATAAAGTATAGTGCTTTATAGAGATTTCGAGCACTGATAAAACTGATAATCTCACACGTGAGATTATTTATGATAATCCCACATGTGAAAATTATCGCTTTTGAAGTTTATGAAAATGGATATTTTATTTTATCTTATTTTGTTTGAAAAGACTGTCCTTTATATAATAAACAGAAAAATACATGGATGCTTGGAAATACCAGATTTATTTCTCGTGTTGAACATATCATGTTCAACACTCGAAATAAATCTGGTATTTCCGCGCACCCATGTATTATTCTCTATTTAAACCGCAAAAACGAGCATAAATATCTGTACTGCATATTCGAGTTTCTAAGCAATCCAACTAATATTGCGCAGATTTTTTCTGAATATTATACTCTTAATCGTGTCTTGAATATATTTTTTAATTGTCTTTAGGTGATTTTTATGCGCTGATTTGCCAAGACACGGTGTCACCCATAGCAGCGCATTTAAAATGCACATGGTGTTGCTACCAGGCAGCAGTTTACTTGCGACAGTAACTTTTAGTCCTAAAGTAAAAATAGATTGAAATTCTGACACTCACGTTCGTTAATTGGCTTGCGCGAGCGGGATTCGATGATGCATCTTCAGGTTTCATGACGAAAGTTTTAGTTGTCGCGAAAATATTTCAAACACTAACCACTGAAATTAGATTAACTCACTTAATTTATTTTTCTCTGCAGTGTTAATTTGTTGTTCTCTGCAGTTGCCAGAATAGATGTGGAAAGATATCATTTGATTTTGGCATAATTAACACTTTACAATTAACCTGTCAGTGCTTGTCTTAATTCTATTGCTGTTAAAGCGGAAAATCAAAAATCCTTTCCGCAGGTACTGCTGAAACTGATTAGCTATCTTATTCGTGAAAGCCGTTTAATATCTAAAATTAATCTTGTCTTAAATGCTAACATTAGGTCAACTCCTCTTGACCTATTTTAATAACTTGGCATGCACATACATAGGTCTAATTACTAACACTGATAACTAGTTAATTAACTTATCACTAACAATTCTATACTGACATATTGTTTTCTCTTCTTTCTCCTTATTTGTGTATTTAAATTTTGTAACCGTTTTAGTAAATTTGTAATATATATATATATATAGAGAACTCTATTGTAAACAAGTTTAAACGCTTTGAAGATGTTGTGATGTAAACAACGAAACGTAAACGTAAGCAAATGAATTTTATGTACTATTTACAAACTCGAGTCGAAGACGAGCGTTGTATATCCGATACAACACTGATGCGAATGTTGTAAATAGCTTGTGAAACGTCTTGATGAGACGGAGCGAGGCAACTATATGGTCGAGGACAACATTTCGAGGACAAAGGGTCGTGGCACATACGTGGGGAGTTTTCCCAGGGTAGCTGTATTGTTGAACCCGAAGAAGCATTTTTCATCATATACAAACATAGAGAAGTTTGTTGAAAACCGAAGTGAAGTCGAGATCTTTAAATAAATTTCAAGACATTTGGTATGTCCTGATGAAGGTGATTTATGAATTAGCTTAAGGCATTTATGTACGTAAAACAAATTATGAGAGAAATCAATACTAAAAAGAGTTTAGTATACAATGAATATTTCTACGATTAAGCGCAAAAAACGCTTGTTTTGTCATTTCCGTTTGTTCTCTCCGCAAATTCCCTGTGATAACCCTTCAAAGCAGCCAGCATTAGACGCCTGGTCGCATTTAACACAGAAGAAATCGTGACTCCTGGATTGACGACAAATTTTGAATGGGGATAATAGTACAGTAGAACGTTAATTCTGTTTGGCGAAAATTGATTATTGTTACCTCCGCCTGGAGGTTATGTTTCACCTGGGTTTGTGTGCGTGTTTGTTTGTTTGTTAATAACATGAAATAATATATGGTATAACTATACGTTTGGCTATCTAAGAATTTTAAAATCAGAAAATATATAAAGCTGGTTTACGTGTCTCCACCTCGAGACCCTTTCCAGTTCATTTTTTACTCTTGACATTTTACCCTCGATCCACATCAAATCCACCATTCTTGCCTCTGGAACCTCGAGATATATCGTCAACCCAAGAGTCACGATTTCATCTACGTTTAATTACTGCGACCAGATTATTGTTTAGATTAACAAAAATAAAATTTCTTGCCAAAATCAAAACTTGAGCTGTCAACATCGTAATCTACCATGACGTTGTCGTAAGTTAGATGAGATCATATATTTGCATGACAGCATGCCGTTCCAATCTTAACAATTTCAACGCACTGCAACAAGAGTCTGACCTGAGTGTTCATCATGAAGCTGGCATTGCTGTTTCTTCTGTTGGCTTTAGCATTCGTTGCTGCTGAATCACAAAACCAAGTTCACAATGAAAGTATTTGTGTGGAGAGAGGAGATGTAAGTAATAATTCCCGGTAAATTGATGCAGCCAAATTTTAAGAAGAAATTTATTTTGCACAATATTAAATGCGATATTTTCAGGGGTTTTAAATTCGCGCCCCAAGAAACCGCACAAAATTAGAACCTAATTCACACTGAAGTAGCAAGCCGAGATATATTGCACAAGATGTCAATACAGATTAGAATATTGGTAGTTCTGTCATAACTTATTTTGCAGTAGATTATTTTTCACTGGATTACGATACCAAACCTCTTGCGTGATATATGTTTCGGAACAAACCTTTTGTATCTCAACAAAACAATAGAAATTCCGTAAACGGTAAACGTTTTAAATTCGTTTGAAAATAAGATTCGTTTTAAGAAGAGTATTGATTCATGACTTAGTATAAATAACACAGCCTTCTTGATTACAATTATTTTTACATATAAATGAATGACATACACTAGCATGTCCTTGTACAGTTGTCATTCTCTTTCTATTCATTTTAAATAGGCATTGAAGCTGTTGAGAGGCCGTGATGGTTACCCAGGCCAGCCAGGAGTGAAGGTATAGGGAAATGTTTGCTTTCTAGCCTCATAGATTAATTATATAATATGAAATGCCTGGTTTTGTAGGAACGTTAAATCGGCCGTAAGACTATAATTATGCAGTTTACTGTTTGCACGAATTAACTAACTAGGTGTGACATAACTAGGTTCAGTTGGAAAAAATAATCCAGTCTGTATAAACAATTCTAGCGTTTCTATTTAGGGTGATCAAGGTCCAAACGGTAATGTTGGAGTACCGGGCGTGAAGGTAGGGAATCAAGTCAAAGTTTCAAAGAAATCCACTGTTAGGATTAGAATTTAAGGTTTTGAAATGACATCTCATATGACGTACGTTGTACCATTAGCTAATATTCAATCCATTGGTTTAGTGGAAGGAGGACTCGCCCATTGACAGGCCTTGTTAATATATTGCATGTTGACCTGGGGGAGGATAAACTTAACCCCATTATATTTTTGTAGATTGCATAATCTTAACCTGGGAAGTTATTTGGAACTGTACTGTTAAATATATCGATTTCAGTAATCTAATCAGTAACAAGACGCCGGCTCAGGCGTTCACTACGGCTGGGGGTGACACCATTTTCATACGCACAAAATGGACAAAGCATCAGCATAAAGATGCATCAATAGAAACATTTGATTTTAAATTGACGGGATAGAAAACTCTTAAAGGTGGCATGACACGAAAAGTTTTATTACGGCTTTTCCATATTTCATCTATAGGTCTTGAGATATTTAGACTTACGTGATATTCAAGTGAAATAACTTATGGTTCGTTTTGTTCATAATCCTTGCCTATTTTTAATTAACATATTCGAAATCCATGCCTGTTTTTATGATTGTTGAACGAAATCGCCTGAAACTTTGCATATTGTTACAGTTCATGAAACTGACATTAAAGACTTGCGACAACTGATTTTGTTCAATAATTTTAAAGATACAGACGATTTTCGAATATGTTCATTAGAAAAAAACGAGCCATAAGTTGTCTCATTTGAATATCACATGAGTCTAAATATCTCAAGAACTAGATGAAATGTGGAAAAGCTGTAAATTGATATTCCACATTATGTTAAGAGTACTTTCAAATCAAGCAATAATAATTTTCTTGTCATGTCACCTTTAAGAACGTTGATATTTTTGTCCTTGTTCAAGCTTGTAATCTTCGTTTTTGAATGTAATGGATTGACTGAGGGCTCTATTTTATCATAGAACGTATATATGATCACTGCATGTGCTTATAACTCTGGGCTATTATCCAATACCCACCCCCTATTTAAGCCCTTGAAGCTAGCACTGCCATCTCTTTGCCAAAACCAGGGCCGCCATTCTTTGTTAGGTATCATAATTTCACACATAAACTCATTTTACAGCAGGCATGATAGCGTAAAATAACAAATTTAGGCATATTTGGAGGCATTGTGGCTTAACAAGTTAACCTCATTGCAGGGTTATTAAAAGAAGAGGGGGCTTATCTGAGACAATTGTAATGTAATGACCCTATTGTTTATTATAAATAAAAATTAAAATTAAAAGAAAGAAAACCGTGACATTTCTCATAACATCTCTACAGGGTGAGTCAGAAAAAAGTGATGCCTTTGAAATTAAATACAATAGGGTACAATAGATTCTTTGAAAGAAAATGCAAATATGAAGTTCAATTTCAAAAGGTTCACTATTGTATTAAATTTCAAAGGCATCACTTTTTTCTGACTCACCCTGTAGTGCTTTAATCGCATTTAATACAGTGCTGCAAGCAATGTAGGACTAAGTAATAGATAAAATACGAGCGGCAGATCTGTATGGGGATTTACAATGGCGAGCGCGCAGCGCGAGCCATTGTAAATCCCCATACAGATCTGACGCTCGTATTTTATCTACAGGGTGAGTCAGAAAAAAGTGATGCCTTTGAAATTTAATACAATAGTGAACCTTTTGAAATTGAACTTCATATTTGCATTTTCTTTCAAAGAATCTATTGTACCCTATTGTATTTAATTTCAAAGGCATCACTTTTTTCTGACTCACCCTGTATTACTTGTGAAATGAAACAATAGGTAATGAATGTGGAAAGTCATTAGCTTAATATTATGCAGTACTCGGCCACTTAATGGATCAGTTGTTTTATTGTGCTTCTACCTTGGCATTGTTTCATGGCTGTTGGTTTTATAATATGATATCGCTAATAGGTGGTTTTCAAACAATCTTATGGGATTTTAACATAATGCTGGCAGATGGGGCGGAAATAATAAGATTCTAATGAGAATATTTTGTATAGATGCTCTCTATGTGCGCTGAACGAGAACATAATGAAAATAAACAGGGTGTGTTCTGCTTGTGTGTGTAATATAGCTTTTCCTTGGCGTATATTGTTTGTTATCCGCTTAGTGAACAATGTCTCGTCGTTTTCGCCAACCAAAATCTAACGAAGAGGAGTGGTCGTTCCTTGAAGAATCTGTACCTAAAAATACTAGGTATAACACGAAATGGGCGATTAAAATATTCGAAGAATGGCAAGCAAGCCGCAGTAACAAAAAAGGCACTGACGATAAAGGCGGAGATGGTCAGGATGATGAATTTGAATATGAAATTGTTGATGATCTAACGGTACCTTTGGGCCATATGTCCCCGAATAGCGTTAGCTTTTTGCCCAGCAAATTTATTTGCGAGATTTTCAATTTGATGTGGCAGATAGTGTTTTAGCTGAAATGCCTTTACCAGAGTTTGAAACGACTAGTAGCAACAGAAATGCTGATAGCATTTGCACGCATTCTGTCGTCAATAATTGTACGATAAATTTTGTGGTGAATGACAAAAAGTGAGAAATAATACTTAATCTAAAGTGTGCTTTTTAGCAAATATATGTGTTATGGAAGAAATAAATGCTTGTTTGTTTCGTGCGTGTCCAATATATGAATATTAATCAGGAGCATTTTTAACAAAGTTAATAAATGCATGCTAATTAGGATACAGCTGTATCAAAGTTAAGAATGCTAATTAGGACATAGCTGTATCAGATTGTTGACCTGTATTGGGGTTTACAAAGATGTCATGTGACATAAATATGGTTCATTTATTGGGTAGTTAGCTCATTAATTATTCATGAATTTTACAATTAAACATGTTGAACATCATCATCAAGAATTATTTTGCTATGGTAATGCCGTAAGACAGTATCTTTGTTTTATTAGAATCCCATTATGTTAGTGTTGTCTTTGTGTTGAATAGATTTTTCAGAATAGATAATTATATTCATGGGAGAACAGCACTTATTTTATATTCCTCATTTTGACCTAAATTAACATAATCATTAATATAATAACCAATCACCATATCACAACCATAATAATAATTAATGAAACAATTCAAGCTTTATATGGCTCGTTCTTGACACAACGGTTAAAGTTCTTTAAATTACGAATATAAGTCAGCAATGTAACACTGAAATAATGGATATTATATACAATGTACGGTACTATGATACGTCAATTCTAGATTAGTGATTTCTGAAGTATATATACCATCCTTGAATAGTAGTGGTCTTGTTAAAAGAAAAATTGGGTCTACAAATATAGTAGAAATAAAGTTATGATGTGTTAATCAATCCAACTTGCATGTTGTTGTAAATATAGCACAATTGGACGTACTGGGTTTATTTATTGTATCTCAGTATCTCACAAACCAAACTGCTTTCCCAGGGTCACTGTAAATAAGTGCGAATATCACAATAACAGCACACAATACCAATACTTGATATATTCTGTAGGTAGTACGTCACACGCGAGTTGTACTGTTGTAGCAGACGGGGGCTCTCGTATACGTGCTCGAGTGCCGTAAATATAGCTTGACGAAGTCCGTTCACGGGTCCGTAAATATAGCCACTTCGTTTGAATATTAAGGGACCGGTCATAAAGTATGTGTACTGGGGGGGTGGAGGGTATTCCAACATACTACCATAAAATTTGGCATCCCCCCGAAAAGTGTCGGAAAATATTTAATACCCCCCTCGAAGGTGATCAAATATTTCGTACCTCCGCCCCCCAACCCACCCAACCAATCACCCTCCCCCCAAAAAAACATGAAACAAATATAAATGCCAAGAACATAATCTGTTACAAATTGTTATTGTTAATTCAAGTTTTGAGCATTTCCATAAATTTAAGAGTGCTTTTACACCACATGTATCCAATCCGTACTTTTGTATGCTTGCCATTATCCCATTAATAGGACTTGCCTGACTATCTTTTCCATGCCTAATAATAGAGTCAAAAGAGGTCCCGGCCATGCGCATTATTTATGGCTATATCAACAGAACGTCGTGACGTATTTCATATCTTTTTCAATATTTAAATCATTCTAAACGAGTAGGGGAGCTACCCGACGGTAAAATTACGTAATCAAAGACTGTTCAGGTTGCAGAGATGTCAAACTAATAGGTTCCGATCGAGACACTTTCCGATAAATTCTACTGTGCTACATTATTGCAAGTTAATTATTATAAGAACATACACTCAATTTTATTAAAGTATTAAAGTTTGTAGTTTTAATCATAGACATAGTATTAGACTCATTTTTTGTTTCGTACCCCCCACAAAGTCGTAATTCGTCTCATACCCCCCCAAAGGTTAGATAATTTGTTTCGTACCACCCCCCCTCCCCCCCCAACTTACCCTCCACTCCCCCAGTACACATACTTTATGACCGGTCCCTAAAAGGGAATAAAAGGCGACATGACATACTTGAAACTCGTTAACTCGAGTTGAAAAATTATGGCTTTCGAACCTGACATTGTGCGCTTCATAGACAAGTGACAACATAAAATTGAGTTAAGAGTAAGTAAAGGTTTGTAAAATGTATACCAGCATGTTACATTACATACATACAATGTTCGAGGATTCTTGAGCGGTTGAATCTTCATATTTTCAACAATAAAACCTTATTAAATACATATTTTTCGCTGTCCACAGCCTGTTTAATTGAACTTCAAGGGAAAATGTCGGCGATGGATGCGTGGGACTCATAGCCTAAGTTATGCTGACGATATCCCCTTGATATAGTAATTATTATTGTCTATCCCAATAAAGCACAGGTGATCCTCATTGATATATGGTAATATTAAAAATTCGGGAAAGGATTTTCGAGCACGTACAAGGTTGAGAGACAAAATGAACTTTTATCAATATTATTACTAGACGAGGCCGGGGGAAAGTCGTCTTCCGGGATGGAAAGAGAATTGGAGAGCTTACTTGAATTTTGTTTATATAAAATCCAGGAAAATGTCAACCCAAACCTCATCTGTCGTAAGACAATCAAGTCAAGCAATTTAATTCATGTATCTGTGAACCCCGAAGTAAATAGTAAAACAGTGTCTTGTTCGTCCCATTTTGTACCTGCTATATTACTGTCAAACACTATGTCGTTAGCCCCGAAAATCGATGAAATTGCTGTATTTCTTACTTCGAATCATATAGATATTGCCTTCTTCAGCGAAACATGGTTAAAAGAATCCGTTCCTGATGATGCTATTAATATTACAAATTACCAATTATTTAGGCGTGATCGTCAACACAAATCCCATGGTGGGGTTTGTTTTTACATTAACAATGCTATTGCTTGCAACCGCCTAATGGAGTTAGACAGTGATAATCACGAAGTATTGTGGTTAGTTTTAAAACCAAAACGCCTCCCACGAAATTACTCAAATATGATAATAGCTGTGGTGTATCACCCCCCAGATGCCGATTGTACAAGTATGCGTGACTATTTCCAATCTTCATTAGAATATATTGAATCTTCAATTCCTAACCCTGCAATCATTATAGCCGGTGATTTCAACAAGCTGGATTTGAAAGCTATTGTTAAACCTTTTCAACTTAAACCAGTAATTGATTTCCCCACCAGAGGTGCCAATACTCTTGATCAAATTTATACCAACTTATCTGAATACTATTCACCCCCTACTAGTGCACCTCCATTTGGCTTATCGGACCACCTAACATTTACCATGTGTCCCAGAACGAGGAAAAGATCGCTCGAGCCACAATCACGTATTGTTAAAACAAGAGACAAACGACCCAGTAATATTAGAAGTCTTGGTCGATTTCTCCAGAAAATTCCATGGGATATTTTATCGTCCATACCCTCAAATGATCAAAAACTCTATTTTTTAACTAACATTATAAATTATGGCTTGAACTTAATCATGCCTGAACGTTCAATAAAAGTCCACTCCAATGACCGACCATGGGTAAACAGTAATCTGAAATCGCTGATAAATCGACGACAAAAAGCCTTTGCATCAGGTGATATCACTCTTTTTAAAATGTTAGTAATAAGGTTAACCGCGAACGAAAACATTGTCGTAAGAGCTATTATCAATCTAAAGTTCACAATCTACGTAACACTAAAGCCCGAGATTGGTGGCGGGAAGTGAAGCAGTTGTGTGGCACATCTAAACATAATAACAAAAGTGTAAAAGACCGCTTTCATCAAGATTTAAGGCAGGAGACAGACATAAACCTCAGTAATAAAATTAACAATGCTTTTATAAATGTAATGCGGGACTATGTTCCATTATCTGAAGATACAGCTGTAATGGTACACAGCGATGAAACGCCTATTATTGTGACCGAGTCAACAATGGCTAGAAAACTGCGAGAAATTAGTACATCGCGTTCCAGTGGCCCTGACGGCGTTTCCAATTGGGTTTTAAAAACCTATTCGGATATTCTTGCTTTACCGGTTGCAAATATTATCAATACTTCCTTTCCAAGTTGTAAAGTTCCTCAAATTTGGAAGCTGGCTGACATTGTCCCCTTACCAAAAACATCTACTGTCACAGACTTGGAAAGGGAACTACGACCTATTTCCTTAACTTCCACTCTCTCAAAGATAGCTGAAAGTCTTGTAATTGAAAGGGAAGTAAAACCAACCTTGTTAAAGGTCGTCGATCCTCAACAATTTGGCTTTATTCCAAATTCTTCCACTGTGTTCGCCTTGATATCGATGCTCCATTGTTGGTTGAGTGCAACAGATGGTACTGGTTCATCTGTTCGTACTGTGTTTCTCGACTTCAAAAAAGCATTTGACATGGTTGATCACACGACATTAATTGCGAAACTATTCAGCCTTGGTATTAAGCCCTGTGTGGTAAACTGGATTATTGACTTTTTACGTAATAGATGGCAAAGGGTCAAACTAACTGATAATTGTTTCTCTTATTGGCTCCAAGTTCCAGCTGGTGTCCCTCAAAGCACACGACTTGGGCCTTGGCTATTTTTAGCCATGGTAAACGACCTTGTTCTACATAATCACCCTTCCGAAATGGTTAAATTTGCCGACGATACCACGGTCTCTGAAATTGTAAAAAAAAATGAACATTGATGATATTGATGATATTTCTACTTGGTCTAAGAACAATTCCTTTCAACTAAACTCATTTAAATGCAAAGAAATGGTAATATCCTTTTCACGATTACCACCTGTTTTCGAACCTATACGTATGAATGATCAAAATTTGGAAAGGGTAACAAGTATCAAATCGCTTGGAGTTACATTAAGAAATGACCTTAAATGGATAGATCATGTAAATTTAATTGTCTCCAAAACAGCTAAACGTTTATATTTGTTGAGGCAACTCAAACGTGCTGATGTGGCTTCGGCAGATCTGGTCAAATTCTTTTGTAGTTGTATAAGGTCTGTTCTCGAATATGCGTGTCAATTATTCCATAGTTCCCTGCCACGATATCTTGCAAAAAACATTGAACGTATACAGAAGCGCGCAATGAACATAATATTTTGTGACCTGTCTTACGACGAGGCTCTTAACATCGCTGGTATTTCTACCTTAGAAAGTAGACGTGAATATCTATCCAATAATCTTTTCAACGACATTGTTCTAAATGATGACCATAAACTTGCCAAACTTTTACCATCCAAAGCAGGCAATAGAGAATTGCGAAAAGAACGATCTTTTGAAGTTCTACCAGCAAGTACAAATCGTTTCGGAAACTCCTTTATTAACGTTTATGCTAAGAAACATTACAAATTAGATGTTCTTTGAACATTTTAGAATTTTTAACTTATATAGATTAGTACATTTAAGTAAATGATATATACTATATAGTATATAATTATTAACAATTTCTAAATTGTAACATAGAATTTTTAACTATTTATAACCTTGTAACAATTTAACGTCATGTAATTCAGTCTTTTGACTGCAAGATGATGTTCTTATTAAACAAATTATCTATCTATCTATTACTTAGTATCCTAATAAAACACTGCACGTTCGTGTTTACACAATTAACATACACAATTATTCCTATATGCACACCAGAAAATGTCAATTTTTGTGACACCCAAAACGACAAAGACAGAAAACAGCGGCAATTTAAACCTACTGCTTGGCATTCTGCCAGCCGTAGTAATCAGTGATCCTGCTAAGTTAAATCCTTTTTTCATTTTAAAAACACTAAATGAATAATTGCTAGAGCCAAATATAGATCAGTTGGAATTTTCCAAGTTATACGCCCCCCCCCCCCTTCATCGCCTTGACACCCCAAATTTGAGAGCCCCAAATTTGCCATTCCAGGACTACACCACTGATTCAGTCAAAACTATGGAACGGGCAGGGGCGCCGAAGCATGATCAGAGCGCCTGGGACAGCTCCAGAAGGGCAGCTTAGCAACAAATGTCCGGTAGAAAGTTAAAAGTTTTAGATTATGATCAATAACTATCTAGCTACAGACTTGCTAACAGAGGCAAAACTTGGGTTTAAACATTAGGATGTATGTGGTTCATTTGGCGCGACGAGAGGAAGTGGTCAGGACACACCGTAATAGGGCCTGTCAAAACCAGAAAAGTTAATGGGGCTAGCGGGGATGCACAGACATCGAGTGCTGAAGCCACTAAGGGGTATGGGAGTATCCAGAAAATTTTGGATTGTAGAATTCCACTGAAAAACCATTTCATGCACCACAACCCTCCCCCCCCCCCTCCACCCGATAGGTACGTCTCTGGGTGCTAGGTTTACGCCAATTTGAACTAGTAGGATTGCAAATATTTCCTGCATTTTCTGATATAAATTTAGGATGAATAGTGAATACGTTTGAATAAGAAATGCACCTTTATTCACAGGCCTAGTTGTTTTCCTCCACTGGCCACGTGGGTGAATTCACGGCTACAATCACTTTCAAAAGTTGTTGGGACACCTGAAGTTTTATATCATAGGTCAATATATATTCACATATTAATCTCCCTTCCCCTTCCCCTTCCCCAATTAATGTTGTTTTCTAAATTATAATATAATACCGTATCAAATATGCATATGATATTACGTTGGAAACAACATTGAATAGGGGAGTGTGGAGATAGAAGTTTGTCAATATAATTGTATCAAGAGAAAATAATTCCGTGGCTTCTTGGGTTCGGCGCCCTAATCTGAAAACAGGGAAGTCGATGACTTGAATCTAAACCCCATGCGAATTAGGAGGTACAATATTGGTCAAAATCTCGTAGAATGACTGAGCTCTTGTGCAAGTTTTTCTATCATGGGATGGCGATGAGCATTTTCTCGAAACGTCGGACCGTTTCTTGTCGTCATTTCGAGACAAGGTTCTTAAGTCTGGAAGATAGCAAACCGCCATTATAGCTTCCAAACGAAGGGTCTTACTTGGACTTGCTCCAAGTCTGTCTCTTAAAGGGGTTTTTATTGGGGAGTTATAAAGGATTGGGGAGTTATAAAGGGCGCACGAAAATGCGGGCGGGAGGAAATTAAGGCGGGGAGCCGCCTCCCGCCCGCCAGGCCGCCCGCCCTCCATCCCGCCCGCCCGATCGCCCGCCCGCCCGCCGGCCAGCCCGCCCGCCTTAATTTCCTCCCGCCCGCATTTTCGTGCGCCCTTTATAACTTCGTGCGCCTTTTATAACTCCCCAATCCTTTAACTCCCCAATCCTTTAACTCCCCAATCCTTTAACTCCCCAATCCTTTAACTCCCCAATCCTTTATAACTCGCCAATAAAAACCCCTTGAAGAGACAGACTTGGAGCAAGTCTAGGTCTTACTTTGCTTGAAACGTAGGCGTTTTCTCAATCTTTTTCAATTCGCCATGCGGATAATCGGAACAACAATATATTGCGGAATATTATCTACATTGGACTAACCTCCACCCCCCCCCTTATCTTTTCCAGGTGCATTAGAAAATTTGGAACCAGACAAAGACAACCGTGTGGTTACGAAATATTACTTTAGGCTTTGAAGGAAATCATAGAATTACAGCGTGATCAATTTAGATTTAACCAATTCTTCTTTAATTTATCAGGGTTATCCCGGAAGGAAAGGTCGCCGTGGTGAACAAGGAGTGGACACTGGTGAACGGGTAATGGCTAATAAAATTGATTTACGCCGAAATTGTCTTTAATTGTTTTCGAGCGGCTTCAAACATTTTCAATTCTAAATAATTGTTATAGTCTTTCAACTTTAAATATTATATTTTATGTTTGGTGTTTTAATTTTATTATTTCTATGATTTAATATTGCACAAATACCTTTGTTACTGAGCCAGTTTTACTGCCAAAATACTTATAAATTATGCAAATTCTACTATACCTACCTGGACATGTCACGTTTGAAATATCATACATTTGACGTTTTCCTTGCCTTGGTACAGGTCTTGGAATTGCTTCAACAATTTGCAAACTTGTACCCAGGTCACTTTCGTGATAAAGTGTCGTGGCTATTTGTGGTAACGTGGTTTGTTGACGATGGCTGCTGTACCACTGGGTAGTACGTGAAAAATCTGGGTGAATTTGATAAACATTATCACACTGCTCTTTGTGTATTTCAACATAAGATAGTTCTCTGGAGAACTATCCTATGTCTTGAACTGTGCCTGTAATTGACAATTTTTATACTCCCTTTATAACAACCGAAATCCGTCTTGTACAGCAGATTATATTACTGGCCAGAGGGCCATTGGGTTATCAGTATCTTAATACTGCCATGTGTCTAGCCTCTTAAAATGGAGTGAAATCATTTCATCAAACGGGTAAAATTCTGGGCAGTCACATGACCACAAATATAACCCGCGAGTACTTTTTCATACGAAAATTGCACTCGGTACGAGATCCATTAGTTTTTGTTTTAAAATTCTTGTGTTAATTACTTAGGGTGATGCAGGAGAGCATGGTTCAATGGTCAGTTTGGATTTTATTCTTTAATATAGTTCATTAGATTGTGAAGAGAAATTTACTCCATGTAAACAGAAAGCATTTATATCTTAGTAACTTCTGTAAAATTTCGGCAGGGACCACCAGGTTTAGGAGGAAGACAAGGCGTGAAAGGTAATAAGGTAAGGATATATGCTGGATATCGATCACTGCAAGTTAATCGCTTCGTCAACCGTTTCTCTTTTAAATTCCTCTTATTTATAGTTGCAATTTCCAAATTACATTCCTAGGTTCCTTTTCAAAAATTCTAATAAACTACAGGTTAAAAATTCATCTAATTAGGGAAACTCGCATTTAAAAGCATGAACAAGAAGCGACTGAAATTCCTTATTCTGATGCACATTGACAAAGACAGAAGTTAGCAACTCACAGCTATCAAGTATTGCTCAGCAGGTCGTATCTGTGAATGAGCGGTAGAGCAACTACTTTGGCTCCTGGGACTTATAAGAAAGAAACTACCTTTATTCCATACCAAACCTCCAAATATTTTGTGCAAAATACAGTCAATTTGGACGCAATTCCTTTGCAGATGCTTCGCTACGTCCATGAGTATATACTACGGATGGAAAAGTTCAAATTTATTAAAAGTCAACTAACGAACTAATCAAATAAACACAAATAAAACTTAGTTTTGTGTATTATTCTGTGCGTATTTGTTAAAAGTAATCATCACATTATGTAAAATTTAGAAGAGTTCATCCTTGATTAATTCAAATACTCGCGCGCAAGTTACCAACGTTGACCATGGTGCATCATGGGAAATATGTATGACAGGAGAACAGCCTTTGCATGTGTTCTATCCTGAGTGCAACCCAATTAAGGCAAATAATGTATATTTCTCTAGTGTTTTCAGACATACTACATAGCAGTTGTAGGCGAAATGATTTTCCACCTGATACAAATAATTGATTGGGCAATTTATTATTCCTGTTAACTATCATAGAAAAATTCTTTCTGCTTTCAATAGGGTGACTATGGTGATCCAGGTGAAAGTGGAGAAATGGTAATGTACTAAAATGGTCAGAAGTACCATTACGAAGCGGAATGAATTGTCAGAAGTACGGCTGATAACTATACATGCACACCTGGGTTATCTTTTCAAATATTCTTGGCACAACGTACTAGAGAGTATAACCTCACCTGCATGACAGACGGTCTATCTACGAGGTTGAACACTCAAAAAAGCGGCCAAAGGAAACACGGCCTGTCATCCAGGGAACATTTCGCAGAAGACAGTCTGCCATACAGGCTATAGATACAACCCGGCCTTTCGATGCGAAAATTGATTAAGAGCTTATAGTTATTGAAGCGGTTACCATGCATGCAATGATCCATGATTTTCCTTCTTTCCGTCCACGATGGGCAAATTTTGATTTTGTCAGAGGATATCCGCGATATAATTATATTATATTCAATATTGTACCACATTACTTTGCGTGATGCGTCGTATGTAATGCTCTAGTCAATTGCAAAATGTTGTCCATTTGTTAAAATGCCCCGCTTGCCATGCCGAACATATAGCTTTCCAAAGTCTAGTTTTCCATCTAGTCGTCTGCTAAGTCATTTTTGTTACAAAATCGTGCTGTTACAGGGAGCTGTCAAATAATAAAGTCTGCCGAACGTGTGTCAGTTTATTAACTCGAAGGCTCTACGAGAGTTAAATCCCCCGCATTTTATCCCGGCCTTTGTGTCAGTGTTAAAACCCCGGGTAGCAAGATGGCAACGTTTGTTAAAACTGTGTATTTCCCTCGCAAAGTCCTGTTAAAACCCTGCATATGCCCGGGGGTGGGGTGCCGGAGCTTCAATTGACTAGTGCATAAGTTTTACAACACTCACACAAACGCAAATAGAACCATGCTATACATCTTTATGCTTGTCGCTTGTCTTAAATTCACACATTACAAACACAGATTACGCGTAGTGCTATACTACAGATATGTAAACATGGCTGGAGTATCAAAATGGCTACAAAAAGGGTATTTCAACGAGCTGCACACACGGTTTCTAACCTTTGTTTGTACATCATTTTGAAGCCATTAACACAAACTTTACTCTGAATTATTAAGTCATAGTACTAGTCTCCAACGTCTTAACAAGAAAATATTTAACAAAAACTGCTAAAGTACTGCTCCCTGCGCAGTAATTATTGATTTTTGACAAAACTGTGCATAAAATACATAGACTTAATAATTCATTTTTTCTAATTTCTATTTTGTTTATTACTGTGGCAAATTGGACTTCAGAAAAACTTCTAGATTGCTGTTTAAATCGTGTTGTTGCGAAAAAGTGGCCTCCACAAACCGCATGACATTAGCGCAAATTTGCTTTTAGGGACCCCTTCCTGGCAATTTATTGGCGGTGGAGATCCTTATTGTGAATATAGACGGGTCTGGGTACTAAAACGCCGAATATATTATGCAACAATTACGATTTAACATGTGAATATTTCTCGCTCCTCTGAATTTACAAATTTGTCACATGACACCACATTCCAAGTGGGAGAAAATTTGCGCAATTTGACCATCGTTGCAAATCTCAATCAAGTTCTTGCTTGGAGTTCCTAGGTTTGTTAAATTTATTGTGATGTTATGATGTCATTACAGGGTGATAAAGGACAAAAATGAAACAACGGAGACAAGGAACGTGTTGAATAAAGACAAATTATTTATTGCCTTGCTTTAAGAAGTAGAGTACAATCATAGTTAGTGTCTGGAATTTGTTATTTGTGTTATTTGTGTAAGGGTTATTTATTCACGCATACGTTACTTTACTCAAATCTTTTTGGCAGATATATTTTTATTACACTTTTACATACTGTGATGTTGAAAGATGCCAGATTGGCTTTTCACGCATTTCTTGTGCCACTTAAAAAATGATTGTGCGATAATTCTATAGGGATGGAAAGGAGCGGCTGGAAAGCCTGGTGCTAAGGTAAATTTGTACTTCGCCTATTCTCCTTCGATCATAGACGTTTCTCTACTAGAGACAGAATATTTGGTTCTAGAATGTTGTAGAAATATTAACCAAATTATACTATATAGGTATGTTTCAGTTACGTGAAGAAGATGATGAATTATCTTCTCAATACTGTATAATAGAAGGAATGAACATTATTTTCTCAATCTGATAACTGTCGGTTGACCACCATCTGCTGCACGATAATATTTAGTGAAACCCACCTATTGCTCTAAATTTATTAATTGATGTAATCTAGTCTTGTTTTCACACAAGAATCATAGCACATCTAATCCGATGTTATTTTAACAGATCGGACATATAGGAACTTCTCACGCATGTAATTTTGTGGTCCTGCATTTAATGCAACATTACGCAAGTTAGCCCTAGAGTGCAACCTCACCCTCCCCAGACAGCTTGTTCGCCGACCATTGCCGTTATTAAGATTATTAGTTCATTATATTAGTGGAAATTTAGGTTAATGTATTTTAGATGGGAAACGATATCGAGTTATATTTACTGAATGATTATTCCGTGGCTCAGAGTGGTTACTATAACAAACTGTATCACGTCACATCACGTGATTTGACTGACGGTCGAACAGACACTGGTGGTTGGGGCAGTGAAACAGCAAAGACTGGAAACTATATTCAAGCACCTACAGTCGTCCTGTCTACGTCACGTCAGTTACAGTGGCTGGAGGTTATATACCATCTTGGGGAGGTCCTATCAGAGCGCAAAAAGAAAACTGGATTTGGAATATTCTTCAGATGGCAACACTTGGTTGAAGGTAATTGCTGTGTTATAAAACCTCAAATTATGTTTAATGCTTCCATTACGTGTAAGTTGACCACCATGTGCTTCACTTCTCCACTTAATAGAGGAACACACCTTTTTCACACTTTTACAGTATATCGTTAAGTGCCTCGGGAATGTATTAATTTAGACTTGAAATAAACGTAAGTTAAGCCACTCGTGAAGTAAAGCCCCCTCTCTAATAAGCTCTCTTTTTAGATGAAGAAATTTATAATGCCCCACCTCTTTATTAAGCCCCACTCTTTGCAACAAATAAACACTTTTGTACTGATTAGATTTACTAATTGCCTGCAAGTTAATTGTAGGTTTATAATTACTGCAGTATTTCCTATACTTGCTACGTTGGGCTAGACTAATAAGCCCACTTCCGTATTAAATCTCCGCCTCAATGAGCGCCACTTCAAATGTGCCAGAAACAAATGAGACTGGGGGGGAGGGGTAATTTTCGGTATGTTTAATAATATTTGTTTTGCAGAGATCTCAAATTCCATCCACTTTGTGATTAAAGTGTAAATGTCTTTATTTAAACTTCAATTTTAGACGATAACCGCTCCATCACCTGCGACAGAAAGATCGACCTTCTACAATCTACCTCAGCCTGTCACTGCTCAAATCAGCTGAAAATAAGTGGGTTGGAACAACTGAGTTTGCACTGAAACCTTTGATCAATCTTGAATGAACAAACTGCTTAATTAAAAAGCGATTCCTTACTTCAGTATTATCAGATATCGCAACGGTATTATGCTATTTGAATATTTTTGTTAATTTCAAGATAGATTATAATATATACTTCGAGTACTATTATTTTATCTCAATAAAATGTTTAATGTGCTACTTGTATGGCTTCTTTTTAGAGCCATGCAGCTCTCTAAACTCTGCCCCCTCTCCCCTTTTAAGACAGGGTAGTTGGACAGCCGCGCCTCTTGCCCCCGGTTCCAGTTTCCATCAGTTTCCCGGTTCCAGTTTCCATCCCTAACGGTAACCCTCCAACACTTCTATAGACCATTTGTAGAATTATGGATCGTATACAATTATACACGCATAGCCTCGACTTCATTATTTTCAAATAAAACCAAATAATTAAGTCGAGGCTATGCTATGTACATTCCAGTAATTCTGCAGATCATAGTCTCGACTGCTCATTAATTCAAGACACGCATTTTAAGTATATACATACTAGAAATACACTCATGCAGAATCCCCTCGCCTATATTCGAACTCAGGAATTATACTTCCCAAAATTTGTTGTAACATGAAGTATTCGGCCAATCACTGTAAACATAGCAACACGCAACCTTCTACACTTTGTACGAAATGGCAAAATAGTGATATAAAGATTTGTGCTATTAACTATAAATTTATGAATTTCCCCACTATATAAAGTAGATGATTGTGTTATTACGTACTCTTTTAGCTTTTGTTTGCTGTAATGTTCAACCTTAGACATTTCACAAAAACGTAAATATTTTCAGAAAACTTCATCTGTTTTTTGAACAGTATATAGTTTTTGACATTACGTTGTTTCGTCAAAATTCAAATTTAAACTTGCTAAAATACTTTTTAAGCTTAATCGATATTGTAATAACCTCACAGAGTGACATACGCCTTTGCAAATCCGCAAACTAAACTGCATGCTAATAGCAAATAATGCAAAATAGATACTTACCCGTTTAAAACAGTTCAAAACTTCAAAATCGTGCTCCTTTTCCAGCCATTTGACTGTTTCTTCTCCTGCTGACTTTAACCATAAAAGTCCTCTTGAAAATTTTCATTTCTCTTGCTTTGAAAACTCTATTTATCCGTATGTTTTTCCAATAGCCCGAGTATAAAAAATCATTTGTGAAAAAGGTTTTCAAAATGGCACGAACGAGATGCCGAGAAAAATCTTTCAAAATGGCAGTTTAAATGCTGATGCATAAATTAAAAACAAAATCTTTGTTTTAGCCAATCATGAAGATGCTAGTTACCAGTTTCTCTTGACCTGAACTCGCGCATGCGTTTAACGTAGAAAACCGTCTATGGCATTGCGGCGGACGACTTTGGATTCCGCTATGTTCTCGATCACTTACCCAGGTATAAATATCCGACCGGAATTAGTACCCTCGCACGGAGCATCGCGCCGTGGTTCGGAGACAAATTTCTTGTCTCTCTCCGAAAGGACTTTACTAAGATAATTACAGTCGGAATAGAATTTGAGTTTAATCATCATGACATGACTGGAAGATTAAAAATATGCGTCGTACGAGATAATTTTATATTTATCATTATTATTTATGAATCTTTATAAAACATTTCAGTGTTCCAAATGACACTGTTATCAATATGTGCCTCTATTTACATAAATATTTAAAGCAATATATATTAAAAACTTATAAACTATAAAACAATAAAAGTGCATTCAAAACTATTGAAATATAGATATAAAAAACAGTAAATCTAAACGAACAAAATATATACCAATTGTATAAAAAAAAGCGAGTTTATCTTTTGTTAAATAATAATATTAACACCGAAATAGCACTTGTTCTCGAAGTATTAATGAAAAATGTGTGTTATGCGGCGAAATAAATAATACGCTAAAATATTCACTTTCGATATTACGCGAATATTTCATACTACGCGATGCGAACAACTTTCGAATACTTTCGAACCGTACTCTTTTTATATAGGTGTATAAAAACGGAGTCCATCTTTGTTAAAAATAATTAACATTGTTAAATAATACACATGAATAGTTTAATCTAAAAATTGCTACAATGAAAATTATCACTGTATGTAATATCTCGTAATATTCGCACTCTTTCATACTCGCGATACGAATATTTTCGCCAAACAATTTTTTTCATATTTACTCT
The DNA here is from genome assembly GCA_016169945.1 of Trachythela sp. YZ-2020. Classification (NCBI taxonomy): domain Eukaryota; kingdom Metazoa; phylum Cnidaria; class Anthozoa; order Malacalcyonacea; family Clavulariidae; genus Trachythela; species Trachythela sp. YZ-2020. The sequence goes on along the minus strand of JADLSH010000204.1, from coordinate 186,625 downwards.
TCGAACCGTGCTATTTCCTATGCTAATAAGTTTCGGAATACTGGACTATATAACGTAATTTAGGTCTTATTTTAAAGCCTGTTCCTTTCTCTTTCGAATAAGTCGTCATTGATGTGCTTAGTATAAGTAATAACTACACAAGAGAACATTTAGTAAAACCCATCAGTTTTGGATGCCGCATATTTATGCAATTTTATTAATGTTATTCCATAGTCGCGTATCAAATTCTTGAATTTTCTTGTTTGAACTTCAATATTGCCCGTGTCACACGAGAGAAAGGATTAAGAATAATTTAATAACTTTTTACAAGATATTCGATGGTTATATTTATTGATACTCCTAAATCCAATCCACAACTTACCGTAAACAATATTACGTCCATCATCGACACAAACGCCGTCGATCGCACGGCAACTGATGAGTGTAAACCGCAGAAATTGGCAAATTGGTTCATGCTTAAACCATGGTTCAAACCACCTTTAGAGCACGTAAAGCTTGTAAATGAACTCAAAATAGTGAATGGAAAGCCGTAGTTGTTTGGTTTTAATGACTATTCATTGCAAAAATGTTAGTCAATTTTATCGCTTTGTTGATAAAAATATATTAGTATATCCATTATTATCGCATCTCAAATTTTAGATCTCCAATCACAGTCACTTATAATATTATTATTCGCAAACCAATCGTTTAAATTTGAAACAAAACTCGCCGTTAGAAAGCTGAATGGCTACGCTTTAAAATGAATATAAAGGTGAACATTTTACTCTAGTAGTCTTTTCAAAATTTACATTTGAAGTGAGGACTCCGTTTTTTATGATACACCCTGTAGACCCTAAATCCTAATCTTTACACTATATCCTTTATTCCTAGTATTAAGACTATATGCTCATGAATCAAGAAGTGCTGATGAAAGTTGATGCATGTGATTTCATCCAAGCATTGTCTTAAGGCCGATTTAGACTATACAACTTTTGCCTAAAACTGTCGCATGCAACCTCCTACAACTTGAATTACGTCTGATCCACACGTGCACAACTTTGAAGCCAACAACACATGAAAGTCGCGTACAACTTCTGATTTTGGCTGGTTGGGCACTGGAGCCGAGAAAAAAATAAACATGGCGGAATGTCCGGATAGAGTTATTGTTTGCACGGCTTTGGCTGTTGCCATTATAAAAAGGCGAAAAAGAATGAAAAAACGTATCCGAAGAGCCAGAGAAAAAGAATGGCTTAAGAGAAGATCAGGCCGAGGAGCTTACAAAGAGCTTTTAGAAGAATTAAGGATGGAGGAACCAAATGACTATCGAATTAAGTATCTGCATATGGATGTAACAACATTTGAGGTGAGTTGATTTGTCACCCTATAAGTAATAAGCCGTCTATTTCCAGATATTAAAAACGATAACATGGACTTTGTGTCATAGGAACTTCTCGAGAAGGTAAAGCCATTTATCGACAAAAAGACGACGCAAATGAGAGCCTATTGCAGCTGGAGAAAGACTAGGCGTAACTTTGAGATTTCTTGCAACAGGAGAGACTTGCCAAAGTCTTCAATACCAGTTCAGAACAAGCGCCTCTGCTCTATCGATGATCATTCCAGACGTCTGTAAGGCTATACTTCATGTTCTTAAAGATGAACACTTTTCATGTCCCAGGACACCAAATGAATGGCGCCATATTGCGGAATTGTTTAAAGATCGTTGGCAGTAAGTTGCCAAACTGCATCGGAGCAGCTGACGGCAAGCACATCCGTATTCTCAATCCAAAAAACACAGGATCCCAATTCTACAACTACAAAGGATTCTTTAGCATCGTTTTAATGGCTGTTGTTAGTAGTAGGGGAAGAGGGGTTCTGCGACGGGCGGTGCGGGCGGTGCACTTAGCACCGCCCATGACGTCATCATTTCTTAAGTATTTTAATTTATTCAGACTTATGTTAATTTATTTAAACTTACTACAGTGCTAATGGCTTTTCTTAACATTTTTGAACCGCTCCGTTTGTTTATCTACAGTTTTAAGGATTGGTCCTCTGGGATTGGTCTGTCGAGTACAAAATAGAACCTTTGAAAAACATTTTGAAATTTACTAAAATTTTCAGCTTATATGCAACTAAAATGCTCATACCGCATGCGGTGCATCGATGACGCATATCATACCCATGTATACGCATGCGCAGTAGTAATAACGTTTAAAATTTACTAAAATTTTCAGATTATGTGCAACTGAAATGCACCTACCGCATGTGGTGCATCGATTACACAAATCATACACAATTATACGCATGCGCAGTGGTGGTTTTTTTTATTAGGGTCGATGCGGGGTCGATGTAGGGTCGATGTGAGGTCGATGTGAGGTCGATGTGAGGTCGATGTGAGGTCGATGTAGGGTCGATGTAGGGTCGATGTAGGGTCGATGTAGGGTCGATGGCCAAACAAGCCAAACAGGCCAAAAAGGCCAAACAGGCAGGAGCAGGAATGACAAGAAACCATTTTATTTGTAATATGGTCGTGTAAGTATGCCTTGTACGTACGCAATGGGATTTTGTAGCAGTTGTCTGGAAATTCTCTAAAGCTCCTGTGGAGCTTCTGTGGAGCTTCAGTGGAGCTTCTGTAAAGCTTCTGTAAAGCTTCTGTAAAGCTTCTGTAAAGCTTCTGTGAAGCTTCTGTGAACCTTCTGTGAAGCTTCTGTAAAACTTCTGTGGAGCTTCTGTGGAGCTTCTGTAGATGTGAGGTCGATGTGGGGCACCGGTTCGAGTCCGGTTCGGTAGATGTAAACATTTCGGGGTTCTGTAGGGGTTCTGTAGGGGTTCTGTAGGGGTTCTGTAGGGGTTCTGTAGGGGTTCTGTAGGGGTTCTGTAGGGGTTCTGTAGGGGTTCTGTAGGGGTTCTGTAGGGGTTCTGTAGGGGTTCTGTAGGGGTTCTGTAGGGGTTCTGTAGGGGTTCTGTAGGGGTTCTGTAGGGGTTCTGTAGGGGTTCTGTAGGGGTTCTGTAGGGGTTCTGTAGGGGTTCTGTAGGGGTTCTGTAGGGGTTCTGTAGGGGTTCTCTCGGGGTTCCCTCGGGGTTCCCTCAGGGTTCCCTCGGTTTTTATTAAAAAAAAATTTTTTTAAAGGCCAATCGGGCAGTAAGAGACCGCATATCGAAATAAATAGCGGGACGCATCTTAACGCATTACGACGTCCCGTAAGACTGTTCCATGGCAAGACCTACACATTTTGTCAAACGGGACGTCGGGATGCGTAACCCCGAGGGAACCCCGAGGGAACCCCGAGGGAACCCCGAGGGAACCCCGAGGGAACCCCGAGGGAACCCCGAGGGAACCCCGAGGGAACCCCGAGGGAACCCCGAGGGAACCCCGAGGGAACCCCGAGGGAACCCCGAGGGAACCCCGAGGGAACCCCGAGGGACCGAGGGAACCCCGAGACCGAGGGAACCCCGAGGGAACCCCGAGGGAACCCCGAGGGAACCCCGAGGGAACCCCGAGGGAACCCCGAGGGAACCCCGAGGGAACCCCGAGGGAACCCCGAGGGAACCCCGAGGGAACCCCGAGGGAACCCCTACAGAACCCCTACAGAACCCCTACAGAACCCCTACAGAACCCCTACAGAACCCCTACAGAACCCCTACAGAACCCCTACAGAACCCCTACAGAACCCCTACAGAACCCCTACAGAACCCCTACAGAACCCCTACAGAACCCCTACAGAACCCCTACAGAACCCCTACAGAACCCCTACAGAACCCCTACAGAACCACTACAGAACCCCGAAATGTTTACATCTACCGAACCGGACTCGAACCGGTGCCCCACATCGACCTCACATCTACAGAAGCTCCACAGAAGCTCCACAGAAGTTTTACAGAAGCTTCACAGAAGCTTCTGTAAAGCTTCTGTAAAGCTTCTGTAAAGCTTCTGTGAAGCTTCTGTGAAGCTTCTGTGAAGCTTCTGTAAAACTTCTGTGGAGCTTCTGTGGAGCTTCTGTAGATGTGAGGTCGATGTGGGGCACCGGTTCGAGTCCGGTTCGGTAGATGTAAACATTTCGGGGTTCTGTAGGGGTTCTGTAGGTTCTGTAATTCTGTAGGGTTCTGTAGGAGTTCTGTAGGGTTCTGTAGGGGTTCTGTAGGGTTCTGTAGGGTTCTGTAGGGTTCTGTAGGGGTTCTGTAGGGGTTCTGTAGGGGTTCTGTAGGGGTTCTGTAGGGTTCTGTAGGGGTTCTGTAGGTTCTGTAGGGGTTCTGTAGGGCTCGGGGTTCCCTTGTTCCTCGGGGCTCCCTTGGGGTTCCCTCGGTTTTTATTAAAAAAAAATAATTTTTTAAAGGCCAATCGGGCAGTAAGAGCCCGCATATCGAAATAAATAGCGGGACGCATCTTAACGCATCCCGACGTCCCGTTTGACAAAATGTGTAGGTCTTGCCATGGAACAGTCTTACGGGACGTCGGAATGCGTTAAGATGCGTCCCGCTATTTATTTCGATATGCGGTCTCTTACTGCCCGATTGGCCTTTAAAAATTTATTTTTTTTAATAAAAACCGAGGGAACCCCGAGGGAACCCCGAGGGAACCCCGAGAGAACCCCAAGGGAACCCCGAGGGAACCCCTACAGAACCCCTACAGAACCCCTACAGAACCCCTACAGAACCCCTACAGAACCCCTACAGAACCCCTACAGAACCCCTACAGAACCCCTACAGAACCCCTACAGAACCCCTACAGAACCCCTACAGAACCCCTACAGAACCCCTACAGAACCCCTACAGAAGCCCTGTATGCGACATTTCCCACAGACCCCTACAGAACCTCCAGAACCACTACAGAACAGAACCCCCTCCCCTTATTGTTACTACTGAAACTGGACTGAAACGGGTGCCCACATCGACCTCACATCTACAGAAGCTCCACAGAAGCTCCACAGAAGTTTTACAGAAGCTTCACAGAAGCTTCACAGAAGCTTTACAGAAGCTTTACAGAAGCTTTACAGAAGCTTTACAGAAGCTTTACAGAAGCTCCACTGAAGCTCCACAGAAGCTCCACAGGAGCTTTAGAGAATTTCCAGACAACTGCTACAAAATCCCATTGCGTACGTACAAGGCATACTTACACGACCATATTACAAATAAAATGGTTTCTTGTCATTCCTGCTCCTGCCTGTTTGGCCTTTTTGGCCTGTTTGGCTTGTTTGGCCATCGACCCTACATCGACCCTACATCGACCCTACATCGACCCTACATCGACCTCACATCGACCTCACATCGACCTCACATCGACCTCACATCGACCCTACATCGACCTCACATCGACCCCGCATCGACCCTAATAAAAAACCACCACTGCGCATGCGTATAATTGTGTATGATTTGTGTAATCGATGCACCACATGCGGTAGGTGCATTTCAGTTGCACATAATCTGAAAATTTTAGTAAATTTTAAACGTTATTACTACTGCGCATGCGTATACATGGGTATGATTTGCGTCATCGATGCACCGCATGCGGTATGAGCATTTTAGTTGCATATAAGCTGAAAATTTTAGTAAATTTCAAAATGTTTTTCAAAGGTTCTATGTTGTACTCGACAGACCAATCCCAGAGGACCAATCCTTAAAACTGTAGATAAACAAACGGAGCGGTTCAAAAATGTTAAGAAAAGCCATTAGCACTGTAGTAAGTTTAAATAAATTAACATAAGTCTGAATAAATTAAAATACTTAAGAAATGATGACGTCATGGGCGGTGCTAAGTGCACCGCCCGCACCGCCCGTCGCAGAACCCCTCTTCCCCTACTACTGTTGTTGATGCTGACTATAAATTTACTTTCTGTGACGTTGGGTGTCAAGGCAGGATTAGTGATGGAGGTGTTCTGAAAAACAGCTCATTTTGGAAAGCTCTTTCCCAAGGTATGATACATTGTTTTTTTTTGAATACTTTTTGTATTACTTGGTGTTTTGCTTTTCTAAAAATGGTTGGCAGTTTCATGCGTGATGTGGGGTAAACGTTTGTCATTGACAATAAAACGTTACATATTTATCATATTGTTTTTATCTTATTATTATTTTTCTGATTTCATTCAATTATGTTGAGAAAGAGTTCAGTGAATTCCTGGAAATAATATAATTAGGAAAGGAAATCATGTACTGTACATGTACCATTTTAAATGCATTTAAAACTATAATGGGCCATCTATTTAGTATGCACGCAAGGGAGAGGGGGAGGGAGTATGAACGGTACGTACATTTGCATACAATGGGGGGAGGGGGTTAAAGCATTCTTTTGTTTTTTTATTAAGTGGAGGTCATTTGTAGTTTACTTTTGTACGCATATACATACGCACAGGGAGGAGCCAGAAAAGCATACAAAGGGGGAGGTGTTAAATATCCCCTAAATTTTGCGTACATACTAAATGGATGGCCCCTAATTTTGTGTCCATGTGAACATTTCTATAATGGATTTTCTGAATGACTGAGAAATTGTTATTATGTATATGATATCCTTGTTATACAATAAAGATATTTTGAAGTGTTTGTCTGTTGTTTTGGCAGGTACCCTTGGTATTCCTGAACCAACATTGTTACCACAGTCACCAGATGATCTTTGGAATAGTTCTTCTTGCAAAGAACCAGTACCTCATTACTTTGTTGGAGATGATGCCTTCCCTCTTGAGACCAACATAATGAAACCTTACCTTACCCACAAAGAAACCTGAACGAAGAGCAGAGAATATTCAAATACAGGCTCTCCAGGGCAAGGCGGATCAGTGAGAATGTTTTTGACATCTTTTCCAGCAGATTTAGAATATTTATGACCACATTGTGTGTGAAACCTGAGAGTGCTGTAAGCATTGTGATGGCTACATTAGCACTTCACAATTTTCTGAGGTCAAAGGCTCCAGGGCCATACACCCCTGCAGGTACTTTGGATAGTGAGGATGCCAATGGGAGGGTAGGAGAAGGTGCATGGAGGCGTGAAATCCAAGAAACCCTATTGCTGGGTAGGCCAAACAGTCGAAAAGGAAGGCAAGCAAGGAAAGCTGAAGATGTGAGCGACCAGCTGTGCAGATATGTGAATGGTCCAGAACAAGTCCCATGGCAATGGCATTTCTTTTGTAAGTCTATGAGTGCAACCTTGAGATAGAATATATACTCTATATCTCAAGAACATTTGAGGTTTCAAATTCACAGGCATGTAAACTATACATATGTATATATATATATATATATATATATAGTCAAATCTGCAGACATGCATGTTTCGCCGTTCAACGGCTCGTCAGTGCAGCTTGTAACGCAGTCTAGATGCGAGTGACTTCGTATTTATACACCATACTCTTGCCCTCACCAAGCGCATGTGGTACAATACTCAGACACATGCGCATCCATATATTTTCGCTTACCTCAAAACTTGTCTGCAACAGGCTGTTTCATCTGTAAAAGAATCATCAGGCAGTTTACAAGTATCGAAAGAAATGACCGCTTATATGCTTGACGGAGCGTGGGGGTGTGTGTGGGAGACCAGAGGAGGAATCGTCAGTATACCACAATGCATTGCGTCTCATTAATATTCACATTAGAAATTTTCCGATGATGACTCATGATGTGTGGTGAAAAATTACGGATTTAATTGAGAATTTTCTCTCAGAAAATCTGGTATTTTTGAAGGTATGTTTTTATATTTGTTTTATTTGTGCATCTTATTTCACGATTTTTTACTTAGGTACTTTATGCATCACGTTTTAGCTATGCAAACACGCATTGTATTTACCCTTGTTTCGGGTCAGTGGACACGCCACAAAAGTGGCTTTCATATATGCAGGAGATAATTATATTTATCAATTTCAAAAGTAGAAAAAAGTCACAGAATCGAAGTCAGGAAGAGTCATTCTTTCTATTGGTCCTTTAAAACACGAATTAACTCCTAAAACCGACGAGTAATCGCGGTTTGAAAATTGGGTATCTTTGCTATATTCTAAAATATTGTTGATTTATATTGCGATTTTTCGCCCCCAAAACTTCGAATTTTTTAATCTATTTTTTTATAACTGTTTTATATGTGAATGTATGTCAACGATTTTTGACTTGTGTTGATGTATCACGCTTTAGGTATCCCAATCACGCATTATATTTACCATTGTGTTGGGTCAGTACGCAAGCCTCGAAAATGGCATGTAAACATGTAGGAGATTAAATGGGTAATTCAAGAGAAAACTCAATGAAAATCACATCACTGAAATCAGGGAAAGTTTTCCTTTTTACTAATACCAAAAAACCCAAATTAACTCCTGAAATAAGCGAGATATTGCTGTTGGAATATCGGGTGTTTTTGGCTATGTTCTGTCGGTAATGGCGCCATGTGGCGGGAAGATGCCACATGATTGGGGCATTTTAAAATGGGCTTCAAGTCAGAAGGCTGAAGGCTTTGGATGGTCTTTTATTCCATATTCTTATAGCGCCACAAAAATAAACAACAAATTTGTAAGATTAACTCCACTGTCTTATTAGATATTACTTTGTATATACATTTCCAAAATTACCATAAATTTCAGATTAAGCACTTACATTATTAACGGTTCAGAGTAGGTGTAATGATCATTCATGATTGATCTTTAATAATTTTCTTTGCCTTGGGAAATATGGCCAGGCAGGCCAGACCTTTCTCGAACTGCTTTTCTGAGTCAAGAAAAGTGAGATTTCAGCTGTGTTTGGTTCCAAGTAAAAATACAGTGACATGTAGTGAATTTTTTTCTCCATGTTCTAACTTTTATATTACATATTCTAGGGAAAGTGTCAATGGGAATGACATGTTATGGTCAAGTTCATGGACTGAGTTTCATTTGCTGCACCACCTTTGGATGATTATGATACTATTAACATACTATGTAGCTAGTATACAAAATAGAGCTATTTCATAACAATCCTTAACTTTTTGTATAAATAGCATTGAACCCAATTTTAATAGGAGATAATATAGGAATATTTACATGGAGATAGAGATACAGCTGACCCAGGTTCACAAACTTGCCTGCTTTATCACTTGCCTGCTTTATGCACCTATTACAATCCTCAGTGTTGTAACAAGTCCAGTCATTGACTCAGAGTGCAATGCTCAATTGATTTAATTTAAGTAGAGTTGTTGACTCCCTTATTTGAACACCTTGAGTTGACTAAATACAACAATGATAATTTGTAAATAACTCTTTCAAGTTAGTGCAAATCAGGCAAATAGATCTAGAAATCGTTTGAGAAAATGAGATCTTACATAAATACCACAATTTGTGAACAAGATTTTTCTTGGCTGGCAAAGCTAGTGAGATTGGCATGCGAAGGTATCATCAATCCAATTATGATTTTCGGGTACATTTTGAAACCTGTATTTTAGTTGGCATATTTATAATTTGAATAAAGTAGTACTTTCAGAATGATATATTTGCTTCTATGATGTAATTTTTAGATTTCAATTGCACCATTTTGTACTTGGATTATCTCTCTTTTGATAATAGATAAATAATATAATATATAGGTGCATTCATTAAGTGTGATAGTGCAGCATATGGTGGCCAAGTCTAAAAGGAAAGACCATTAGCCAAGACATTATTTGCAGCTCTCAAAAGGGTGAATACATTTTGTAGTTGACCACCATATGTAACACAATATAAGACACTTAATAGCTATTGGATTGTAGTTTAAGGTTTAATTTTTTATGCCCATCCCATGAGATTGTTAAAATAGAGGTTTATTTTGGCTGGGGATGAGTTTGTCAAGTTAAGTAACCAAAGATGTTGATTAATCTGCATAAGAGTAATGACAGTAAACCAATTTCTCCATGCAACGTGAAGCATCGCATCGAAGGTGGTGGTGTGCAAGTCAAAGGTTTTGTAAGCAGGACAGCAATGGATGAACTTTAAGCATCTAGTTACAATATTGATATTGCAGTAGCCAGTATGTCAGATTGCCATTAGGAACACATTTCTACGATATTTCTTTCTAAAAGTAAAAACAATTCTATCATTAACATACTTGGTGGAATACATTTATCTATGTAACAACCTGAATATCACTCTCAATTTTGAAATACAATTTTACAATAGTGTAGTAGTTTAGTACAGTTGCACCCTTTAACCTGGCATATAAAGTAATATTTTATCTGTGACTTTATTATATGCCTTATTCCCTTATTTACTGACATTTAACCAGTCCAAACACAGAAGATATCGTTTGTCTGATGATTGTAAAAGCAATTAGAAATTGCTGAAACAGAACATGACATACACCAACATATTCATACAACAACAATGTCAATGTACTAAAATAATGACGACATGCCAGATGGGAAATTTTGTCTGTAATGTTTTATATGATGACAAATAATTATTAATTGCAGTTGAAAATAGAATCCAATATTACCAGTAAAAATTTAACTGCCTTACCTTGAGAACAATACCCGAAATGTGTCTAATATCATATTTTCTGGACTTTTACGTAAGGCAAAAATGCATTTATACGAAACGTCCGAATGAATCATGACTCTTCGAAAGCTTGAACCATTAAATTCTACGCAAAATGGCTTGAAATTACCACTAAACGTCGTTTCACAGCGGACATGAACAATAAGAAGTCAATATGGTCCTAAAATCAAAGTTTTCTTGTGGCAAAAGTTGGAAATTTCACCATAATGCGACTGCTGTTCGCTTCTGTGTTTATGTTTGCACTGCGACAGCCAACCGAAAAATGAGCGAGCGAGCTCCGGGGAATTGATAATATATACTAAAACCGCAATGCATCACGGTATACTGACGATACCTCCTCTGGTGGGAGACAATGTGTGCATGCATGGCTTTGTTTGCGTTGTTTACGCGAAATTTGTTACGATGACGACACAGTGAAATTATTTCAGCTCTTTTGTTGAGTAAACAATCCTTGTTTTTTTCTTTCAAAATACAAAATTTTTCTTCTAAACATAAATTGCATCGTTTTGATCCTCCCGTATACGAAATAGAATGTTTTAAAATTTGCCAATTAATACTGAAATGCTTATTGTTTTCTTTCAATGTCCAAATATATTTCGAAAGTTCCGTGTCATTTGCATGCTTTTTATGCTGAAAAGATTTAGTGTGGTTGGCCAATCGCTCTTTGAATGTGGTTGCAGTCATGCCAATGTAATTTTTTATCGTGTTTGTGTTGCTTACTGTGACTGTTGCTTTGTATACTATGTTCCTAGTCATGCATTGTTTTTGAAGCGGGCAAATGGTGTTTTCTCTTCAACTGCAATTGGTAGTGTCCCTCTCCTGTGGCTTGTTATTTCTAGATATGCGTGCATTGTGTTTAGTGATTACTGACTTAATATTGTTCATGCAGCTATAACTTACTTTAACTGTATTTCTGTTAAAAATTTTATGTAGCTTGTGGTGCGGTGGAAAATGTTTGTCAATTAGACTAAGGAAATTACGTCCTATGTTTGTGCTAACACTCTTGCTAAATGGTGGGTTGAACCAAATGATGTTGCGTTGCCTATTCCTGCGTTGTTTTTGGCATTTTGCGGTGTGTGCTGAGTGTAGCTAAGTTCATGATTAAAGTTGCTATGCCTAAGTGCGTTCTGATATATGGGTGCAGATTCCTGAAAAGTTTGCTCATCTGATGAAAGAAGTGCGATGCGCTTGTTAATTGATGCAGGTAGTTGCCTTGTGATGCTCGGTGGGTGATTAGAGTGCATATTTATGTATAGTGGATCGTCATTGGGCTTCCTATAGGGCCTATATTTTCCATTGTTAAGGTCGAAAGTTACATCTAAAAAGTTTACTATGCGTAAATTTGATTCGGCGGTAATTTTTAGGTCAAACTGCTCGAAAATTTTGTGGAGGTCTTTCCTTGTTTTGTCTGCTAAACGTGCTGATTTACTTTTTATAATAGCCAAACCGTCATCTCTATATAGGCCGATGCTTTCTTTGCCAAATTTTTTACTCAGGTGGTTTAAAATGAAAAGGCCTACTAACTCGCAAATTTCCGCGCCGTCGAAACTGCCCATGGTAACGTCAAACAAACTCTTTCTATCTTTTTGTTATCCATGAAATTCCGGTATTGAAAAGGAGAGATTTTCTAGCGTGTTTTATTATTGAAATATCGTTTTCAGGTATAGTAGCCAAATTTGAGGCCCAACATAAAGCTTGGTCCAATAGTTTTTCAGAAATGGATGGGTAGAAATCGACAATGTCAAACGAAATAAAACTGTGTCTGTCCTTATCTTTTATATTGCCAAACCACTGAATAACTTGTTTTGTATTCCTCCATTGATTTAAATTCAGTTTTTGTCTCAAATTAGAATTAATTTTGTCCAAAATAACTTTGCTTATCTTTCCGGATTCGCTTTTAGCGGGATTAATTAATCGACATTTTGGATTGTTTTCGAAATTTTCTTTGTGATCTTTTAAAGATATAAATGCTTCGCGTTTTTTCATTTTTTCAATTCTGTCGCCGATTCCTAAATTGTTCGAAATGTTTTTTAGTTCTGAATCAATTTCATCTATAGAGTCCTCGGATCCATCCTTATATGTTTTTGTGATGTTGTCATGTAAGAGCTTGTTGTATGTGTCGAGCGAGGTTTCATAAATATTCCTAGTTTTGTCGGCAAAAATGAAAATGTTGGGAGACGAATTAATTTTCTTTAAATCGTTAGTCAAAGATTTCTGAAATTGGTTCCTATATGGCCGAAGTTGTAAATTTTCGATCAATTTTATAAGGTCGTCTTCGAAAGGTTTCATTTCCGGAATTGAAGGAGGTGTTTTGTTGGACGCAAGGCCGAAATGGTTGTTTTGGTTTTCACATTTTTTATTTTTTAAGAAAGAAATTAGCTTTCCATCTCATACGTTTTATTACACTTTCCACTTTTTCAATCAAATTTTTCAAATAAGCGTCCTGTGATGGTATAGGGATATTCTTTAGTGAATAGTCAAATCGAAATTGCCGCATTTTGAAGTTATATAGAAATGAAATAACGTAAACAAGAGTACACAACCGATATACGGGTGCAAATATACGTGTAGGTTTAGGTCTACGAAACGAAAAGAGTGCTCGACAACATATAGTTAGAGCAAATTATAGATTTTCGCTTACCTCAAAACTTGTCTGCAACAGGCTGTTTCATCAGTAAAAGAATCATCAGGCAGTTTACAAGTATCGAAAGAAATGACCGCTTATATGCTTGCCGGAGCGTGGGGGTGTGTGTGGGAGACAATGTGTGCATGCATGGCTTTGTTTGCGTTGTTTACGCGAAATTTGTTACGATGACGACATCGTGAAATTATTTCAGCTCTTTTGTTGATCCTTGTTTTTTTCTTTCAAAATACAAAATTTTTCTTCTAAACATAAATTGCATCGTTTTGATCCTCCCGTATTCGTAGAATGTTTTAAAATTTGCCAATTAATACTGAAATGCTTATTGTTTTCTTTCAATGTCCAAATATATTTCGAAAGTTCCGTGTCATTTGCATGCTTTTTATGCTGAAAAGATTTAGTGTGGTTGGCCAATTGCTCTTTGAATGTGGTTGCAGTCATGCCAATGTGATCGTGTTTGTGTTGCTTACTGTGACTGTTGCTTTGTATACTATGTCCCTAGTCATGCATTGTTTTTGAAGCGGGCAAATGGTGTTTTCTCTACAACTGCAATTGGTAGTGTCCCTCTCCTGTGGCTTGTTGATTTAGAGTAATTAGATAATTACATAGTAATTAATTATATACAGTAATTAATTAAACACACTACCAAATACGGACTAATATTTTATTAAAAGTGTTGCTAATAAAACATTTAACTAAACTTAGTATTTTGTTTCCTTCTCACTTCGCATCAACCATTGAGAATATTGTATATTAATTATTTATTGTTCATGTATGTTTTGTCTGCGGCTCAGGGTCTTAGCCATCATCTGGAACATGGGTGCCAAATTGCTAATTTGACAGAGTGTACGTTCATGCCACAGTGAAAATTCAAACTTCCCTAGGGAGAGGGGGGGGGGGGGGCATGCTCCCTAGAATTCGGAAGCCCAAAAACGCATTTTTGGCTATTCCTGGGTGAAAATTTCCGAAAAATCAAAACGCGTGGCTGACAAGGATTACATTCAAAGATTTCCATGCGTTTTCTATAGATTATTTCATTGTTCTATGTATGAGTGTTGCATGCATGTGTTATCTTATGCCTGTGATGTTTGATGTTGCTTCTCAAACAAATCACCTTTTTAACTTATCGACAGGTGTACCAGATAAACATGGCCCTTCACATCTCAGTTATGTGCCTTTGAATTATTATTGAGTTTGAGAACAAGGTTAATTATACCATCCTAAAGTGTTGAAATAACTTTTCTATTAATACTGTATTGCCAAGAGACTGGCACTCTCCCGAAAATCTGTTAGCGCTAGTCTCCGGCATGGTGTGAAACAACAACATGCATGATCTCCTGTTCAAATTAAGGCTATGTCTTAATTGTCAATTACAAGCCAAAATTAAGGCTGTCTTAATTTTCAACACGCACATGCCGCTGGCGACATGCAAGTCTAAGTTTGCGCCTCACGCGGAGGGTCAAACTCCGGTCAAAGTTTTATAATTCGCATTAAATTTGTTTTTTTATGATTTTAAATTTTGACGGAAAATTTCCGTGTTTCTATACAGTTATAGAAACACGCTTCTCGACCACGCGCGTACTATAAATACTATATTATAAAACTGTATAGAAACTCGGTGTTATACGTCATCCAGCACGCCATCATTCGTCTTCCAATATGCCATTATGAATAGTAAGGCGAATTTACGCTTTGATGCAATGATTATTATCACGTTTTACTTATTTTTGAAGGTTATTTTATAAAAGAAATAGAAAAAAACATTTTCCGTGTTTCCAATGAGTTATAGAAACACTTGTGGAAGTTTGGGAGAACTCGCAATTGCGTGTAAAAACTCGCCCTTCGGGCCCGTGTTCCCATTTCAATTTCTCGTTCTCCCAAACTTCCACTCGTGTTTCTATAACTCGATGGAAACACGGAAAACGTTTTCTATTTCTTAAATATTATTTATATATATATCATTGGTGGCAACCTTGCAACAGCTTGATAAACCTGCAAGGTTGTTGTGAACACATCCTGTTAACAAGTTGTGAGATTTTTACATCGTGTAGTTCTTAAAACTACAAGTGTACCAATATTATAGGTATACGGGTTCTCCGCTATCAACACCAAAACAAAAATTCAAGTTTTGACATCATCAATATACAGTATCTTATGAGAAATGCCCAGGGCCGTAGCGAAGGGATGTCGATTGGGGGGATATAATTCCAACACACGTTTTAATTTCACCTTAGGGACTTACCATAAATTAGGACAATGATTTGGTGAAAATAATATGACCCTCCACATACACGAGTTGGAAAAGTTGTGACCCTAAAAAATTAACCTGGGGCTCGTATTGATCCTCCCCCTGCCGATATATATTATCCCATAGTTGTTTTACAGCTGTAGTATGAAAATGTTTCGAAGAAGGGAACAATAAGCAGCAGCATAGGCAGCGTTTTAACTGTGGAACAGCATAACTAGGATACTAACTTACTTAATCAACGAAGCAAAAATGCTAGAGGGTTCCGGGGGCATGATCCCCCGGAAAATTTTGAATTTCTAAGGTCTTTAAAACAGCATTTCTCGCATTCTGAGACGAGTTGGGAAGAAAAATCATAACCATCAACAAAATAAATTTAAGTAGTTTAATTTTGTTAGATCCACCAAAACAGAGTAATAAGAGTATGGAAACGTCAGAGTATCTTGACATTCGAGACATTGTATAGCCACTCAATGCCGCTCTTGTGTTCATTCATGGTTGTTGTTTTGTAGAAGAGAATAGAAACTTTATTTAAAGAGGGTAACAAAACCTGGTTAGCAAAAGCTAATCTTACCCAGGGCCCTCTATCAATTAAATAAATCGACTATTATATATTACTATAGTTACTATTATAGAAAAGTTAATATTGTCAAATTAAGTGAAAACCTAATGACGAGCTAATTTAAAAACTGTTAAAAAATGTTTTGATAAATAATTTCTTAAAACTTTGAACCGATATACCACTTAAATTGTTTGTTTTGTTAAAAAGACTGTACAATAAGGGTCCTTGGTAGCGCAGCCCTTGTTTAGTTAAGTTTAACCTAACTGTTGGTATTTGCATGTCTTTACGTTCACACGACCTAGTGTTCATTCTGTTCTCTGTTGGTATCGTTGAAAACATATCTTCAATGTAAGGAGGTGCAGATTTATTTAGGGCTTTGATTACCATTGTTAAAATTCTAAAATCCAGTCGGTCTTTGAGAGGAATAATTCGAAGTTGTAAAAACAGATCATGAGTGGGAGTTCTTGCTGGTACATCCATTATTAATCTTATTGCTCGTTTTTGTAATCTATATAATCTTTCTGTGTGACAAGATTTGCCCCAGATTATAGAACAATAATCAAAATTTGACTTAATCAATGCCATATAAAATGTTCTACGAGCATGCATTGGTAAAAACTGTTTTATACGTCGAAGGAAGGCAAGGTTTCTAGCCACAAGTTTCTCCACTTTCTGTATTAATATGAGGTTTCCATGACAAATTGCTGTCGATTAACACTCCTAACAGTTTTACAGAAGAAACAGTAGAAAGACGGTCACCTGGTAAAAACAGTTCAAGATCAGTTTTCTGAAGAAATCGATACCTTTGCCGAGTGGTGATAAGCATTGCTTTTGTTTTGTCAATGCTGTAACCATCCTGTTCTCATTACACCAACTTGATACATGATCTAGATCAGAATTTAAAGAGAGAGAGATTCAGTTTTTTTATTCTTGCTATACATCTCTTTGATTTTATTATCAAATTGGCATAATTTTTTTAACCTCCTAGCTTTTCTGTTTATCTTTTTTAATTAATGACTTTTGAAGGGCTCAAATTCTTATGACCCTCCCCAGTTTTTCACCTTCCCTCTCCACCTGTTAATTTAGGGAAAGTCTCTTAGGTCATATGGCGTGGTAATTTGCATTAATAACGTTGTATATAAGATATTAGGATACAGTATCCAGTACATCCAGGAATTAATTAGCTTAGTAACTAGCTTAGTTATCTCACGAGAAGAAGGATTTTCAAATCTTAAAAGACAAATGTAAATAGATATCGTTTAAAATTTGAGAATGTTTACTGGTAAGTATTTTAGCCCATACGCTTTTTCTTTAACAGACTCCGTTAGCAATTTTCTCAATGTTAAGAGTGTCTGTGAGGTCTTTCTCACAGATAAAAAGCATAAAGCCTGTTTTCCATTTTGCAAATTTGTTCGCACGAAGCGAAGCGAAGCGAAAAACGAGTTTCGGCAATGAAATTGGTTAATGAAAGAACAAATTTGCCTATAGTGGTAAACAGACTTTTCAGCCTCGTTTCGCCTATTGATGCTAGAGAGTGAGAATGCTGTGGAGACGCCTGTGTGCGACAGTACGACGCACATATTTTTGACAAAATGCTCTTTACAGATATTGCCATAGCCATCGGCAAACCGCAAACAAAATATTCTGATGAAATATTATATATCGCGTAATATATCAAATATCCGATCCGATGTGCTTCTCGCCCAATTTTCCTCAGACCTACGCTGTCCCACTGACCGCCTAATGCGAATATCATTCTTAACTTTTACAATTTTTCCGATTTCACAATTTTCCGACTGGTTCGGGCCAATTTGCCGACTGGTGTAAATTTATTGGGGGGATGGGCGGGGGGCGGTTGGAAGCATTGCAGAGTAGACACTGCAGCCTGCAGGCATTTTGGATTCAATAATTTATTGATTGAATATAAATATATATTTGGAAAATACATCTTTTACCTTTTTGCTAATCCGAGGCCAGTGGCTGCCACAAGGTCTACTCTTATTGAAGTGACAACTACCTGGATAAGTTTCCTAGAATTCTCATCTAAATTTCTCTCAATATATTTCTTGCTATTCGCTGATTCACACTACCTGAGTCATCAATGTCATTTGATGTTAGTTTACGATCCCAATCGTTTAAATCGTTTATTTAGTTTCTGTGTCTCAGTTAACATTTGCATAAGTGAAGAAGAAGTGTGATTATGACAAAACTGAGGCAACCGACGAAAGGTGTGTAATATATAATTACTGACGGTCATGATTCATAATAACCTATTGTTTTCTCTCTGCAATCTGCATTAACCTGACGTTCGTCAAGAAGAAATGCCTGTCATCGGATGCCTCAAGCTTTGCCACCTGAAGGTGAACTGAATCCCACATTTCAATCTGTTGAATTTATACAGCAATAGTACGCCTTGCGCTTGTGGTATTTTATCGAACAAATGCACATGCGCAAAACACATTAAAACGTTTTTATTCGTGTCTTATTCTAATTGCCATGATTCAATAACTTACAGAGACCCAAAGAATCTTAATACATCTGCATTCAACAACACGTTAGCAAACTCCCCTTGGGACACGGCCTTCATATTTGATGATACCAATGATGTTCTTGCCACATGCGAAGGTGTATTTTTACAAGCGATCGACCAACATGCCCCAACAAAACAAAAACGTATCGCCAAGCCAAAGCAGCCCCAGTGGATAACTAGTGACATTCTTAATCAGTTAAAACTTAGAGATAACCTACTTTCAAAAGCAAGAAAAACTGAAACTATTTCGACCAACGCTTGGAAACAATACCGTGTCGCTAGAAATTTAGCTTCAAACATGATCCAAAAGGCTAAAAACATTATTTCAAACATCTATTCAAAATAACAAAGGCAACGCAAAGTCCATTTGGAAATTAATTAAATCTCTTGAGGTAATAAACCATCGCGCCTGCCAGAATTCCTCATTGGTGAATGCAATAAAGTGTTAAGAAATAGCTGTGAAATAGCCGAAGCTTTCAATATTCACTTCAAGTCGATCGCCAATAAAATCAAGTTCTCACTCTCTCCTATCAATAACTTTGATCTAAGTAAATTGAAACAGTTTGTAAAATCGAAGATGTCACATAACACGTCTGCCTTCAACACGTCCACCCATCACTTGTGAAATTGTTGAAAATTACGTGATGAAGATACCATCCAATAAAGCGACCAGTGGCGTAGCCAGCCCGCCGATTTGGTACCGCTATGCAAATTTCAAATCATTATCATTATTCATTTCTTTAGAAATTGATTGTCTTCACCGTCAATGAACACGAACAAATTTGCATAGCGGTACTAAATCGGCGGGCTGGCTACGCTAATGAAGCGACTGGGGCTGATGGCACAAGTATAGAACTACTTCAAGCAGGCATCAAGGATTTGGCACCATCAATATCCAGGTTAAACAATATGTCTTTGACTATTAATCAATTTCCCGCAAGATGGAAAATAGCTAGAGTCACTGCGCTATTTAAGGCTGGCGAAATATCTGATGCTAACAATTACAGACCTATCTCTATCTTACCCGTGCTTTCAATGATCATTGAACGTTAAGTGCATGACTGCCTGTTTTACTATCTCACCATAAATAATCTGATATATTCCAATCAATCTGGATTTCGAAGTGAATTTGGCACAGAAACCACTGTGGCATTTATCGTTGATTCTCTTTTACTCAACCTGGACAAAAATCTCATCAATGGCATGGTCCAAGTCGACTATACAGGGCACAAGCTTAATAATTCCCGTCAGTGGACTTTGTATGGTGTTAAAATAGAAGAAAAGGAAAGTTGGCTACATGTTGGAATAGAACTATCCGGGAATTTTTCGAGCGTAAAACGCACACTCAATGCTTGTGCAAAAGCAAAATCAACGACGGCAAATGTTTCCAATATCGGCGCTCGTCCGAATGCTCTAAATCCAATTTGTGGTGCCAATCTATTGTGCACTGTTGTGTTTCCGACTGCTCTGTACGGTTGCGAACTTTGGAACAATTTAACTCAGCATGAAACAACATCAATTGAAAGAAGTCTGCGCTTCAATGCGAAGTGTATTCAAGGTTTAGATCCTAATACCAGATCTGAAGCAGCAGTTGGAAGTTTAGGCCTGTGGTCAATGGAAGGTTACATCGACAAGGCCAAGTTAATGTACTTCGGTCGCTTATGTTTATCAAGTCCAACAATGGTTACAAAACAGATCTTCATCAATCGCCTTTTCTCATACCTTACAAATCCACGAAAACAAAAACTTAGCTTCTTTCCTGATATAATCCGCATTATACAAAAATACAACCTTACAAGCTATCTCACTACTTATATTGGCGAATTAACCTTTCCAACAAGGAACACCTGGAGGAAACAAGTTTATATTGAAATCAAGAGATACGAGGAGCTAAAGTGGAGAAACGGCATGTTAAACAAAGAAGAACTCGTTTTCTTTAAAGAAGTTCATACGAAACTGGAACCCCTACACCTCTGGAAGTTGGCAAGAAGAAATTCTCACTTGAAATTTTCAATATTGAAAGAAGCAAAGATTGTTTGTGGAAATACTCCGAGACTTTTCAATTTGTGGACGAAATGTGATGAGACGACCCGCTGTATTTTTTGCAAAGTTCAAGTTTGGAATGTTAACTTCCATTTTATTATGAGATGTTCACACACAAGTAGCTGGCGGAACAAAATTTGGGATGAGATATCAGATAGTCTTCGGACAAGTATTTTGGCTATTCTTCACTCAATGGATGATGTCGAACTATACATATGCTTACTCAGCAGACGTATTTACCATGGATGCGGAAACGAAGGCCTGATGGACGAACTTTCTTTAATTGTAGTCAGACATATTAACATGCTCTTAACTATGACAGAACAAACTAGCTTTAATTAGAACTGACCATTCATGAAATTAATCATTTTTTAATTTTTTGTTTGTTGACATTTTATATATTTAAACATTTTATAGTTTTCTTTTAAATATTGTACCTAGATCTTCAATATTGGAGGAATTAAAGTTTGTCTATCTCCGTCTCCGTCTCCGTCTCCGTCTCCGTCTCCGTCTCCGTCTCCGTCTCCGTCTCTCTCTACAAAAGTCTCACCTCTTCTAAGAATTGTTCAACATTTCTTCTAAGAATTGTTCAGCAGTGTCTGAGGAAAGCTTTCGGCCAAAGTTCGTTAAATGCAAGCCATGGAAGCCAGCAAGTATTGTAGGGAAGAAACTACAAGGAGCTAGGAACCACTCAACGCTTGTATATGGCGGAGATTAAAAATTCGAATCAGCGAAAGACATCGCTTAAGCTTATCACCTGGAATATTGTTGGGATAAAATATAACTTAAAACACCTGCGTGAAAGCCTTGATAAATGCGATATTATCTTTATACAGGAGCATTGGCTTTACTCAGATTCCCTCTCGCTGTTAGACACTGTGAACTGCTCATTCTCATCTTGGGGCAGATGCTCGTCTGAACTGAATGATGATTCGATTTCTCGACGAGAAAAAGGCGGAATTTCCTTTCTGTGGCGAAAAGAAATGAATATATGTATTGATCCTATGAATGAACTTGGTAACGATAGGATAATGGTACTGAGAGTCAAACTGCTGGATGACACCTGTGTTTACATTATTGGGGTTTACCTGCCTACGATATCCGAACCAGCCGACACATTTAATTATCACCTGAAACTCCTGGAAGACGTGTCGTTAGAACTTTGTAATAATGGATCCATTATCATACTTGGTGATTTGAATGCTCATATCGGACAGCTAGCTGGAGAGAGAAGCTTTACAAAAATCAATCCCAGAGGTCGTTGTGTTCATAGAATGCTAGATAACTTGGATTTGATTTCTGTTAACTCGCAGAACATGTGCAAAGGACCCGTTGAAACATTATATGGGAACCAGGGACTATCTTTATCGCTGAATGCGCTGTTATTGAAGATTGTTCTACAAATCTTTCCTACCACCTTCCAATTTATTGTGATCTACGGGTGATAATGAAGACGAAACAGCCAAAATGTTATAAAAAATTGTTGATGTGGGACAAACTGAAGGATAACATCTATGTGAAGAGATATCAGGACGAAATTGAACGAGGCCTTCCAGGCTGTTCATGGACAGACCAATCCCTCGACTCATTCGCAAAGATTGAGAATTACGTCGAGAAGATAACACACAATCTGAAAACGGCCGCGCTCTCGTCAGTGCCAATCAAGAAGTCTAAACCATTTTTGAAACGTTATTGGAATACAAACCTGTCAGCTTTGAACAAAAAGGTCAAATTATGCAGAAGAACCTGGCTAAGAAATGGTAAACCTAGAGGACGGAATTATCAGTTCTTTATTGAATACAAAAAGCTAAACGTGATTTTCGTAAGGCACAGCGGAGAGCAATTTATGATGAAGAAATGAAGGATCTAGAACAAGGATTTTCAATGCAGTTCGTCAAATAAAATATGTTGCAGAATCTTGGATTTTAGGTAATATCTTCTCAATCCTTAAGAAAGGTAAAAAGAATAAACTTAATAAGGGAAGTTATCGAGGTATAACGTTGTTGAATGTGATGGGAAAAATCTTTGAACGTATTGTTTTAAACCGCTGGATTCCAAAGTTAAAGAATATGGGTATCCCTAACGACTTTCAGTTTGCCTATAAGAAAAACAAAAGCTGTGTATTATCCAGTTTCTTTCTACAAGAGATCATTAATCATAACGTAGAAAAAGGAAGCAAAGTGTATTGCTGCTTTTTGGACTCTTCGAAAGTCTTTGACTCCGTATGGCTAGATGGCCTCTTCTATAAATTATACCATCTCGGCTTTAATGGGAAATCCTGGAGAATTCTGAGGAACTGGTATGGTAAAATGCGTTGTTGTGTTTCTGTAAACAGTCTGCAATCTAACATGTTTCCTGTCAAGCAGGGTGTAAGACAAGGAGGAGTGCTATCGCCATGGTTATTCCTCTGCTTTAACAATGACATTCCTGAAATATTAAAACCAATTGACAGTGGGCTCAAGGTTGACAATATCCACTCCAAATCGGTGTTGGTTGCGGATGACATCACCTTATTGTCACTAAGGGCAAAGGGACTGCAAGGCTTACTAAGTGCAATTGAATCCTACAGCAAGAAATGGAGATTTTATTTTAATTCCAGCAAAACTGTCGAAGTGACCTTTGGAGAGAGAACTACAACAAATTCCGTTTGCAAACTGACCAGGGAATGGTATTTAAACGGTGTAAAATCATAGAAAAAAGCTCGTGGTGGCATGTCGGAATCTCGTTGAGTGGCAATTTCTCCAGCACGGAACGAACAAAGGCTGCAACAAATAAAGGAAAGGCCTACGTTGGCGCTTTAATGCAAGCTAAAATACGACCTGCTGGACTAAATCCAACTATTGGGGCGAACGTTTGGAGATCATATGGCCTTCCAGCCATGTTATACGGAAGCGAAGTTTGGTGGAACCTAACACAAACTGAAGAGGAAATACTAAATCGTGCTAAAGCTTTTGCTGCAAAACGAATCCAAGGTCTCTGTATAACCACCAGCTCTCATGGAGCCCTTGGTGCTATTGGGATGTGGCAAACAACTGCATATATTGACAAACAAAAACTTTTATTTCTTGGTTCCCTTTGTCGCTCTCCGCCTGACACCTTGCAAAAACATCTATTTCTATATAGAATGTTCTCACATCTTCATCAGGAGAATTCTCGAAGTATTGGTTTCGCAGCGGATATCTATAAAATACTTGAAACATACAACCTAACGGACTATGTCACAAACTACCTAGCAACCGGTAAGTTTCCCAACAAAACCAAGTGGAAGAAAATGGTTAAAGAACAAATACATCAAAAACGGACGGAAGTATGGAAAGAAGCATTTAGTGCAAAACCGAACTTAAAAACTTGCAAAAAAGTCACACAAGTTTAAAGCCGCTTCAATACTGGGCGCAATCCAGGCGTGCGAGAGATAATAGCTAAGTAAACCTGGTAAATTTGTTATGTGGAAATGTTCCAGCAATGGTGTTATCAGCTGTAATAGAAAACGATACTGAATATGTATGTCGGGTATGCAGTGAAAGTCTGCTTGATGTTGGAGAACACTTTGTAATGAACTGTTCAGCAACGAATCCAGAGCGTAACACAATGTGGGATAAATTAATGGATAGCCTTCCTATACAAAGCATATGCTACATCCACAACCTAGAAGAAGAAGATATTTATACAACCTATTATGGAAACTGTCCCTCTTTTACAACAGAGGAACTTGATAGATTTCTGACAATAACAGCAGGCGGAATATTTAACATATTCCTCAAAGTGCATGATCTCATTTCGATACAAGTTAACGAATAGTGCAGACTAATTTACTGCAAATACTGACACTTTCATAATTCATAATTCTTACCTTAGTTTTAAAATTTTAATATTGACTTTTAACTATTTTAATAAATTTTAGCTATTTGTATAATTATTTATTCACAATTGTAAAAGTCTGCTTTTTGCAGATTCTCTTCAGAATTGGAGGTTATATAATGAATATAATGAATAAACTATCTATCTATCTAACCTTTGTTTCTGTTTAAAGATTAGTGAAGAATCGAGAGCATACTGTATCGCACTGAATTGGTATAATAGTGCCCGTATGGTGGCACCGACACATTCAGACCAGAGCTGATTATTCCTCCCCTCATTTTCGTAAAATGTTTCAAATCTTGATTCAAAACTTTGTTGATTATTTCGTTCCTTGTGAATTACTCAGTCCTTTTTTGTCCGCCATTTTGAATGAATACCACCGAGTACTTTATGTAACCAACAGATTTTGGATAATTTCACTCGAATAACCACTCGGAGTCTTGACCACCTCAATAAGTGATCATAATTTAATCTTTGCTGTCCGCAAAATTGAACACCACAGAGGTCCCCCAAGATTCATTGAGACCAGAAATTTCAAAAATTTCAATGTCGAATCAGAAGGGTTCGCAATGCACCTTCCCCTTGAGTCAACCAAAACCTCAAAAAAGAGATGCATGCCAGGGATTTATTAAAGAAAAAAGCAACTAAGTCTAATTCACCAGCTGATTGGCTGCTTTTTAAAGAAAAGAGAAATGCAGTCAATCAGTTGGTAAAAAAGACAAAAAAATATTTCTACCAAAAAGAAATTGAAAGCAATAAGGGTAATCCTAAAGGAACATGGAAAGTTTTAAATAGTCTAATGGGAAAAAAGAGGAAAAGTTCAGAAATAACAAAAGTAAAGCTTAACTCATCTGAATCTATTGCTGATGCCAAATATATTGCAAATTCTTTTAATACTCATTTTACAGAGATTGGTCCAAAATTGGCATCTCAAATTCCACCTCCACCCAGGGTAAAACATTTGAAAAATATCTAACTAAAGTTGAATCTACCTTTAGCTTCACAAAAATCCTACCAACTCGTGTACATAAGATGCTGGAAACCAGCAATGTTGCAAAAGCCGTAGGAATTGATAAAATTTCAAACAAATTTTTAAAATTACGTGCTCCATATATTTATGAATCGTTGAGTGCCTTGTTCAATTTGTCACTTGAAACTAATGTGACTGGAAAATTGCCAAGGTTACTCCAATTTTCAAAGTGGGAGATCGCTGTGACAGAAACAACTACAGACCGATTTCTGTCATCTCAGCGATCGCTCGCATTTTCGAAAAGCTTGTTAATGAACAATTAGAAAACTATGTTACTAATAACAATCTGTTCAACCCCAGGCAATCTGGTTTTCGATCTTTGTTTTCCACCACAACAGCCATGCTGGATTTAACCAATGAGTGGTGTTTCAACATTGATAGAAAACTCATGAACGGGGTACTATTCTTAGACCTTAAAAAGGCCTTTGATACAGTGGATCATACGATCCTTATAAAGAAATTGCAATATCTTGGCTTAAATCAGTCAGCAATTGAATGGTTTAAGTCTTATCTTGGTGACCGTGTGCAAATGTGCACGGTTAATGGTGTACTGTCAGAACCAGAACAACTTACGTATGGAGTGCCACAAGGAACTATTCTTGGGCCTCTTCTTTTCTTAATTTGTATTAACGATTTACCAAATTGTGTAAAATTTAGTTCAACTAGAATGTATGCAGATGATACAAATTTAACTGCATCTGGTTCTAGTATCCCTGAAATTTAATCTATGTTGGACAAAGATATTGAATGTTTGGTGGAATGGCTTTGTGCTAACAAACTTACTTTAAATGTTATTAAAACTCAGTACATGTTGATTGGCTCCCGGCAAAGGATAGCCAGTCAAAATGAAAACTTAAGTTTTACTATTAATAACATAGACCTAAAACAGGCTCATGCTTTTAAATGTTTAGGTCTAACAATTGATGATAATTTAACATTCAAAAATCATATTGAAAATGTCATAAAGAAAGTTAAAAGTAATTTAAGTATTATGAGAAAAGCAAAGCCTTTTCTTAACCAACCGCTACTAAAAAATATTTACTATTCTATTATTGAACCACACTTCACCTATTGTTCTGTTGTGTGGGATAGTATTGATAAAACGCTTGCTGACAAGCTGCAGAAACTACAAACCGAGCGGCCCGTATCATCACAAGTGCTCCTTATTCTACAATTCACACTTGTGATATGTTTTCTGACTTAAAATGGTCAACTCTTGACCATAATAGGAAATGTCAGAAAGCAATTATGATGCATAAAATTATTAATGGCCATTCTCCACAATACCTAACTAAAATCTCTGAAAAAGAGATGGGTTCAACTGTGTATGATCTCAGATCATCAAATAATGTCCAAATACCGAAAGTTAGAACTAAAAGCTATCATGATAGTTTTTCCGTATTCGGACCAATGATGTGGAATTCTTTACCAGACTCATTGAAAAATGAGAAAAGTCTTTCAAAATTTAAGAAAGACATTTGGAACCATAATTTTAGCATCTCTCTGTCTGTCTGTCTGTCTGTCTGTCTGTCTGTCTGTCTGTCTGTCTGTCTGTCTGTCTGTCTGTCTGTCTGTCTGTCTGTCTGTCTGTCTGTCTGTCTGTCTGTCTGTCTGTCTGTCTGTCTGTCTGTCTGTTCGTCTGTCTGTCTGTTCGTCCGTCTGTCTGTCTGTCTGTCTGTCTGTCTGTCTGTCTGTCTGTCTGTCTGTCTGTCTGTCTGTCTGTCTGTCTGTCTGTCTGTCTGCCCGTCTGTCTGTCTGTCTGTCTGTCTGTCTGTCTGTCTGTCTGTCTGTCTGTCTGTCTGTCTGTCTGTCTGTCTGTCTGTCTGTCTGTCTGTCTGTCTGTCTGTCTGTCTGTCTGTCTGTCTGTCTGTCTGTCTGTCTGTCTTTCGATGGTCGATGTTCGTGTCGATGCCTAAAATTGCTGCGATCGTAAAGAGAAGGAACAATACGTTTGACTAACCTCAGTAATTATAATAGATAATTACTTCGGCCAAACGGCATTCTTGAAAATATTGCTTCGCCAGCTTCGGCCTTCGGCTCTGCAATATATTCAAGAGTGCCGTTGGCCTCAGTAATTATCTATTAAATAATCGACCATGTTTGTTTATCACACATTCCTGGGGGGTTGAGCGTGAAACGTACCGGTAAATAAATTTGAACAGTTTTGATTACAAATGAAAGGCATGAAAGCCAAGGAATATATTGATACATGTCTAATCAAGTTACTATAATTAACACACAAGATTGTTTCAACTGAAACTTTCCGTGCATTTTCATCGCTAAAATATCGAACGTGTTGTACGAATATATCCTTTTCAGGTATATATAACCGCGCAGAAGTTTGTGCTCACCTACCTAGCGAGAAACATGATTTTATCTACTACGGTTATATTTACCCTTTTCGGGTATATATAGCCACCGTTATATATACCTTTTCAGGTATATATAACCGCGCCTAAGTCTGTGCTCACCAGCCTAGCGAGAAATATGACTACGTACCACGGTTATGTATACATTTTCAGGTATATACTGAACCGCCCCTACGTTTGTGCTCACTCACGTTAAGACAGGTAATCTCTAGTTTTTACACATTTATCGGCCATTTAAAGACATTATTTTATAAAAGAAATAAAAAACTTAGTCACTGTGTGATTATAAAGAAACAAGACGCTCTATTGAGCGTTTAGTCGCTGGGGTAATGATATAGGCTTTTTCGTAATTAAAACATTTTGACAGTGCATGCTACAGCTATAGGCATTCGGCAAATATTTTTCTGAGTGTGATTGTAACATACTTGGCTTACATGACTTACATTCTTGACAAAAGCGACAAGCACGCAAATGCATTTGCGATTATCGTCGATTAATTATGATATATGAAAAACAGGTTTATGTACTATTGTCTTTAATTATATACATGATGAAAACCCAAAATATAGTTGTTCACAGTAAACAAAACGGAATAAAAAACAACAATGAGTACTGTATTATAAATGTCTGTTGGACAAAATATCTGATAAGTTTATCTTGGTAAAATTGTCGATAATCCTTCATGACAAAAATCACAATTTCTCTGATGAGTTAATATATTTGATACTGTATCTAGTATGTTCCCAGCATAATGCTATTAGCTGGAACCGTAGCCGTGCAGGCTACTGGAACAGTTGACGTGAGCTCTGAAAAAGGCCAAGACAACTACTACTGTTTGTTGAGGAATTGCCCATTTGCCCGCATAGCCCGACTCTAACTCTTACATCAAATCTACCCCGAACCTAACCCAAACGTAACCCTAATCCTGCGCTCGAAATCGCTCAGCATCTTTAGTGTAGGCCTCACCACGAATATGCATAGGTTCATGCGAGGTGAGCGTATTTTCAAATAAAACATGTTCTTATACCGTAGATCGACATCTTCGCGCTGAAGGTACTTTTTTCTTTCTCGTAAAGATAATTTAGAAATGACGACCTGAGTAAACCTGAGTACGTTTGCGAGAGTCGCTTTTTCAATGTAGATTCCGTAAATGAAACTAACACCAATGGAATCCTTACAAAATAAGCTTTTTAACAGTGGGTTATGTTGCCGACTAAACATTACAGAATCAAAAATACCAAAAGTTTAATCCCAAACATACCTCCAGTTCAACTCAAACAATCTTTAATATCTTCTTTATTTCTTGGATTTGACAATAGACTTATCTCCATTCGAAAATTTAGCTTTTTATGTGTGTATTTCTTCTAGAAAGTTTTGCTTCGATACGACGAGTAGATGTATTTATTTTGAATATTTTTTATTTATCGGGTATTTTCCAGCACGCATGTGCTTGCCGTAGTTTGACTATATATGGTTTGCCAGCTTCGTACTCAGGCGCTTTGGCTTGCTACATGCGGTTACGTCACGAGCGCGCGAGAAACCCGTCCCGTCGTGGCTACGCACTACAAGTTTCCACGCGTGCGTCACGCAACCGCCTAGCACATTAAAGCACCTGGGTACGAGGCTGTAATGGGCTGTGGTCAGCCTCGTACCCAGGCGCATTGCTTGCTACACGGTTACGTGAAGAGCGCGCGGGACAACACGCGTGGGGAGAAACGGAAAATTCGGCGGGAAGCGCCTGGGAGAAAATCCTTTCAAGATGGCGGTCAAAATTTGTAATCAAAATGTTAACAGAAAGATATTATGCGAATAAAGGCAATAAAACATTTTTCAAAACCATGATATATCAAGGCAACGTCTGGAGTATTTACTACAATCCACAGCCTGGAAAGGAGTAAAATATAGACACTGTATTGTATCAGTGTGACACTGATTTTAATATTGAAGGATTTTCGCAAATCACTGGACACTGAAAAATCTCAGTGGCTACACGTTTACATATTAACTTTTAATGTTGTTTCATCTGCATATTATAATTAAATTGGATAGATCGATAATACTTTATAACCTTTCAAGGGAAGAATGGGGTATATTTGTATTTGTATACTCTACATGTACAACTATTGAACTATAAAAGTTTAGATTTGCATAATATTTAATATGAAAGCCAGAAAGGTTTTTTATAGCATACTTATTAAGCAGTGACAGACATTTTGTAAAATATTGTAGGTGCAAATATGGTCTACTTGAATATTTTGAGCCTTCTAGTTAGCTTCTACTGCAGTAATGTTCTGTTTTTCAGTCTTGTTTGGCTTAAATTTATTGCAAATATACTTGATGAATGATGATGATGAGGATATCAAGTTATCATGGTTGAAAAAACCTTGTTACAACTCGATTAGTTACTTAGTTTAGCAGTATCTTACATGCACAAAACACTCAAAGGGCATTGCAACCATCTCCTTCACCCCCCAGTGTTTGCCACTCACATGAAGCTGAATTAGGGAAACCATATTGATGCCCAGCACTCTTCTCTCAATGAGTAAAATTGTCTGATGTAGACAGAGTGTAATATATTATACAGAACAAGTATATGCATGGTGAAATTTGCATCTACGAAGTGTTGACCATTGGTCATACTTAGCAGTAACATTTTTCTCCCAAATTTGTCTTGATAAAATAGAATCAGAGTATGTAAAAGATACACATTTATATTTTTAATTTTAAAATCAATAAACAATACATTTTTGTGTGTGTATTCATTATTTAATTCTTCTGTCAGATAGGACGATTATTATCTTAATTAATAATTATTAAGCTTCATTCTTAATACATTCAGGAAAACTGACTGTCACACATAGTGTTTTACAGATTTTTGCCTGCATCAGTAATTAGATCAAGTAAATTCATTTTAAATCAGACTGTTTGACAAATGAGTCACTTAAGCGAACACAGTATGTTAAATTTCTTCACACAATTTCTTCCTGAACATTGCTAACTGCTTGGATTATCTGGAAATATGGAAAGATGTCAAAATTATGCACTAGTTAATGACCCCAACCATTGATGACTTTTGTGGGAAAGTGGTGATTTATGCTCTGATGGTTGGATTTCCTCCTTTGGTATGTGATGCAGGAACAAAAACAGTATCTAAAAACATTAGACAAAACAGTATCTGTTGATACTAATGCATCAGCCAATTCTAGCATTGCCCGGCTACCCCCGGACATGCAGGACAGCAGGAACAAATGTCATCAACCCTGAGCATGCCAATGATCATGCATCTGTCATCTAATAGACAAAGCTCTCTACCAATCAAAATGAAATGGCAAATCAGCCCAATATATTATTATATAAACTTGTTTAAATTTAAACAATACAAAATTATACAGAGCTTCAACATATCATCTCACAGTATGCTCTTCATGCAGCTATTAAGGTGCACTTGCCTGTTGCTATTCACTATATTTTAATATTTACTGGTCTTCAAGACTGATCACTAATATATTACACTACTTACCTAGTTACCTCTGGCTCTGGTGTGCTATAAGATATGCGAAGAGACAACATTGTACTCTTTAATTTACATGACTATATTTATAGTATATTCCACCAATAGATAATCATATTCGAATATATATATAATGAAAAAATTCATACAAATTTACCTTCAAAAGTAATATTTTGAAGAGAATCATCGATCTCATCCATTCTTCATCGAGAAAAGCATGCTAAATGCTCTAAAAATCCCCAAAAGTGGACGATAGTATTCAAATCTCAGAAATCGACAGAAAGCTGAGAAATCGACACGTTTTCTGCCAGGCGCTAAACCCGTCCGTCGTGGCTGCGCACTTCAGTTTCCACGCGCGCGTCACGCAACCGCTTAGCACGTTAAAGCGCCTGGGTACGAGGCTGGGCTGTGGTTTGCCCACAGTTTGTGGTTTGCCTTAGCGCTTCAGTCACGACAAAAATATCTTATATAGGGTATTTTACCATGGGGAATTCATTCCAGCCATTTAAAGAACCATAGCAACATGGTCTTTGGGCCTCTTCCGGTTGTTTTTGTCTGAAAGTCCAGTTTGGCCGCACGCTAAGATTTCAAATTTCGTCGTAACTTTGTCAATTTTTATTGTTTTTCTTTGAAAGTTGGTCAGTAGGTACTGTTTTTAAAGTTCTATGAAACGGTGTATTGCCGAAAATCATACGGTTTTTAAAACAGAAGTTATAGTCGACCAAATGTACTGAATATATAATTAGTTTACCGATATAACTGAATAAATATACCGATGAATATATAAATATACCGATGACTAAGGTTAAAACTCACGGAGATCTGTAAAGCAATGTGTTTAGCGATTTGTTTGGCATTAGCACAGTATAGATACGACCAGTTACTGGTACTGGTTGTCTCTAGCTATACTGTGGCATAAGCCAATAACATTTTTTTTTGCTGAATCGATTGGTGGTATTTTCGTCCGTTTTGGATGAGGGGCGCCAAAGATACGAGCGCTCAAAGTCATCCTACGATATTCGACAGTCCAGATTTATAATGACGTAATGTTCATTTTGTGGCTAACAATCTGAGATCTGAGATTCGACAAAAATGCGTGCCAAAACATATAGTCGCTAGCTGTGGGCACAGGTGCCCCAGCGACTAATAACAGCACGCGAGAAGCTATAGCAAAACACTCTGCGTTTCTCGTGCCGTTATTTCTTCATAGTCGCACGCGACACGTTTTTATTTCTTAATACTTTACTGGGCAGGTTTCTAGGAGGTTTCCCCTTGACGAGTAAAATCGTCTTTAGAAATATTTTAAAACCCTTGAAACATGCTATGTCAATGTTTGTTTAAGTCTAAATTAAACAAACATTGCCATAGCAAATTTCAAAAGTTTTAAAATATTTCTAATGAAATAACTTTATTTGAGCTATTATTGTGAGTTGGCAATGTGTTAATTGATCAAGGAGAAATGTGATACGGAAATGTAGCGTAGAAAAGGTGCGAAATTTTGTAGTGATCACGTTTCACTGATGAAAATAAGACGGGTTCTGTATGCTTTTGCATCTATTTTGTTATTGAATATTGTGTTTGTTGTATACCATATTTCTAATGTAAGCTATCGGCAATATGAGGCGAAGCTGTTCACTGGTACAGAACTTGAGCAGAACACACACCAAGCAAAAATCTTTAATGCTGTTCAAATAAAGAAAGAATCATCCGCATGGAAAAAGAGCGACTTACGACATAATTCAGGTATTGCCGGATGTTTAAACGTTCATACTTGGCCGTTGGCTTGTAACTTTAGTTTGGAAAATCTTGTACTGTATCTGTTATTTCCCCTCTCGCCTCTGCTGCAAACATCTACAAATACTTTGGATATTCGGTGGGATAATGTGAATATTGGTGCAAAGCATCTAGGAAGGCGTATATTTGGATTTCTGCAAGCACCTTCAACTGGTAATTACTTGTTGTCTTTGTCAACAAGTGAGAATGCAGAACTTTGGCTCAGTAAAGATCAAAATTGGGAGAATGGCCAACTTCTCTGCAAGGTAAGCGAGCATAATAAACGACAAAATTCTTCTAAAGTATTCTTGGAAATGAACAGATATTATTTCATGGAAATTTTAAATACTCAAAGCTCTGGAAATCATAGTCTTCATGTAACCTGGAAGCCACCACTTTGCAGGAATTTTGAAGAAGTTAACAAAACGCATATCTTCTCTTTCACCGAAGAGAACTTGGATTTTAAGAAATTGGTGAAATCCATTCCTTTGACGAGATCCACAGAAAATTATAAAACAAAGTACCCAAAGCAATCACTTCTAAAGAACACTGAATTTTTTGTATCTGGTACAAAGTATTTGGATTTTAGCGAAGTTAAGTTGGCTTTACCGCAATGCTCGTATAAACCAGGGTATGTTGGAAAGTCTGTTCTATACCAATACAAGACAGTTGAAAAGTTTGTGAACCCATCGTATGTATACCCAGAAGTCAAGCATCCAAACATAAAAGATGGAAAATGGGTTCCATGGTTTATCCTTGACGAAAAAGATGCAGTTAATATTGCACAAAAATATATCAAGCATCTGGAATTGGCTTTCCAGGGTATGTTTTTATACAGAATTGAAATTCAGCGGTAATTTTATACAGTTAACAAATTGAAAATGATAATTGTTTAGACTTACAGGGATGATGAAACTGTCTTATGATAAATTAGCCCTCTCCCATGAAGGAAATGGAAAATGGGTCCTTCACCTGTTCGGATATTATAGAACAATAAAATTAATCTTTCGGTAAAACCCCATTATAATACTACAGTATATATACATATATAATATATCTAATAATATACATGAAAAAAATTCTCAATTCTGATTGGCTAAGAGCAGTGCAATTATTTTTGAAATTGCACAGCAGTGCAATTTCAGCAGTGCAAATTAACAAAACAAACTCGTGAGTTTTCAAAAACGTCAAATTGCACTCGTCCTTCGGACTCGTGCAATTTTGATCGTCTTTGAAAAACTCACTCGTGCATGTTTTTTCCAAATTGCACTATGTTACCATATTACCTATGCAAAATATATATTTTGAAATGTAAAATTCCCTCCAGTATTACTGAAGAAGCCCCCCCCTAGACAATCCCCCTGAACAAGCCCCCTGAACAAGTCCCAGTGAACAAACCCCTCAGAAGGACCTCCTGAAAATGTACAAGCTCTCCTGAACAAACCCCCTAAACAAGTCACCTTATTTGTGAAGATAATAGCATGGTTTCGAGTGCAATTTGGAAAAAACACGCACGAGTGAGTGTTTCAAAGACTATTAATAATATACATGAAAAAAATTAACATGAAGAGAATCTTTCTAATCAGAATGATTTGTGCAAATATCATGCATGAAAAAAATTTAACAGGAAGAGGTTTTCTTCCAGTAAAAAATTATTTTTGGACAAATTTATAAATATTTCAAAAATTTGCACTGAATATAACTTTTTGGCAGTAGTAATATCTGGGCCGTTCGACGAGGCGGCATGAGGCGGCGTGAGGCGGCGTGAGGCGGTATGAGGCGAGCCTCAGCCTAGTTCCTAGGCCTCTAAGCGTTCTCATTAATATGCGGGCTGCTGTTTAGAGGCCTAGAACAAAATGTTCAAAGTTTGCAAAAGTGGGGACAATTTGTCTCCACTCGTTGTATTGAGATCAGTGGCTTCATGTTGACAAAATGGCGGAAACTCCAATGAGCGAGAATTAAAATGTTGATAGATTTGTATCAAATTTCATAACTTATTGCGACAAGTTTGAAAATTTTTCTACATTTTGTCGTTAATATTGAATAGAAAGAGTGGTAGACACAGCTCAAGCATCCGAAAGACTATTTAAGTAAGGCGAAATTTAGTTTGAAAACAAGAAACCCGTGAAGCCGACTGAAGGTGAGAGCTCCAGCTGCGAGAGTGATCCTGATAAAAGTGGAGTATGTTATGCAACGTATTGTTGTGTACTTGCAAAACAATAATTTCCATTTTGTTTGATATTTAGATTTTAGGAAGTGCTTCACCCATGAAAAAATTTTTCCAAATACAGAATGGGTGTACAATAGAAGAGGCAATTATAGCATGCAGGCACAAACAGGGTCAATTGTGAAGGAAATAGAACTAAACAAGGCCATATTGGAAAAACTTGGTGAAAGTGTCATACATAAAATATTACAGATGTACAAAATTTAATACATAATTATTGCATAAGCAGTTCTTGCTGGAAATCAAGAACAGCAGTCAGTGTAGTCTCACATTTGTGATTTGAAACAAGTACAGCAATCACCATCTATAACAGCTTGTTTGAATTCTGATCGGTGTTCATTTATTTATACATAAATGCTACTTGCTAGAACATTCACAAGGGGCAGCATTTAATTTGTATTAGTAAATGATTTGAAGCACCAAATTTGGCAAAATTAAATGAACAATAATAGGGTAACATTAGGGATTAACATTTAACACACTGGTTAAACTTAATAAATATAAACAGTATAATTATAATAACATCATTAAATTTATTATTATTCAATTGTTATTAAACAGTAATTAATGAGCCTCAATACATCTTCTTCTATTACTCTCCAAGGAAAACATACATTATATTTTATTATTTTTTGTACATGTAACATGTCCAAAGACATTCTCCATGACAGGCTGTCAACCTCATATTTATTATCTCCTGTCTGCCATTAATTATTAACTCTGCCAAATTCTTCAGCTTTAACAGGTATCTGCTGATACAGGTACATGCCACTAGAAAATTGCTTAGTTTTTCATTTTTTTCATCAACATCAGGGCCAATATGTATGCAACTTGGTGATGGTTTTCTCTTTAGCTTCAACAGTACTATCCGAAAAATGGCCTTGTACACTTTACCATCAACCTGCATCAAATAATTAAATAATTATAAGAATATTTCAGATTTTAAATACCAAATTCATCAGAACAAATACACCTGGAGTATTATGAAAAGGGGGCCTTCCAGAGAACATGTGATGCTTTTTGGTGATTTTTGCCACCCCTACTCCCCTTGTGACAGCTATCATTACACTCACTCAAAAATTATGTGACTCTCAGCCTACCTCTCCACCCTCACAATGATATAAATAATTAGTAATTTGAGAGTGTGGGCTGGAACAACCTTTAGTCCTTCA
Organism: Trachythela sp. YZ-2020; assembly: GCA_016169945.1. NCBI lineage: Eukaryota > Metazoa > Cnidaria > Anthozoa > Malacalcyonacea > Clavulariidae > Trachythela > Trachythela sp. YZ-2020. The sequence continues at coordinate 150,216 of JADLSH010000204.1, read as the reverse complement.
TTTCTTTTTACTTCTGTCACAGTGCATTCCTATACCTAGATTTACAGGCTTCTCATTCAAGCTAGTGTTTGTTGACTTTAGTGTTCTCGAGAAATATCAAGGTACATAATATATAGTAGAAGGTGTTAGTGGATGGAATACTCGAACAGAAATTTATATGCATTTTTATACCTAGCCAGGAGCATTTGCGAGAAATGCAACTTAGGCCCTCTGACAGGAATTGAATCTGCGGCTCTGCGATTCTGGTGCAGCGCTCTAACCAACTGAGCTAGAGAGTCCAGTTGCTGAGCTATTAACTGCAAGTTCGGTATATAAGATGGGAGTGATGCCAGTATATATAGTTTTCAAATAGAATATGGATTTGTATAAACGTTGTCTTGCTCTATTTCAGTGTGTCTGTCACTTTACACTGCATGTCATACTTCCTCCTGCTTGTGTGACAATATGTGACTCTTGTTTAAGCACTCCCCTCCTCTCCCCCAAAGCATCATATATTTTGTGAGTTGGCCAGATTGTCCTGATGGGTGCACCCTAACTAAGCCTTTTAGATTTTGTCTTTGAGGTAAGCCAACCTATACTATAAATTATAGTATAGGTTGGCTTATATATTTGCTCTTCAGGTCTTCAACATCTCATGAAATAAAACACTTTGAAACAAAAGTAATCCATAAAGTATGTATATAATATACAGTGACAATGCAAAATTGTACAATCACATAACGTACTGTAAACATTGCTAATGTACTATGTCAAGTATATAAACAGATCGTGCTGTTTGGGTGTTTAATACTAAATAGTTGCCCTCAATTTTTGTCATTCTTGAAATAAATTATTATAATTCCTTTGACTTCATGTTTTATCTATATTGTATGGACATAATATCCTTAAATACTTACATTGATTTGTAGATATTCGGCATATCCCTCCATGTTTACAAATTCTGACGATTCCGCCATATTGGAAAACATTTTGTGCTAGTCCTCTAGCGCGCATTTCATTCGGTGACGTCACGGAAATATAGAACGCGCGTATAGAGGACTAGGGACTAGTCTGGGCGAGCATTATTTTTGAGGCGGCGTGAGGCAGGATGCGGCGGCATGAGTTAGCGCGTGGCGCATGAGTTGGCGCACTCGTTAGCATATGAGGAGCAGGAAACATTTAGCAATTATTGAACGAGGTTGAGCGTGATATGAAGAATTATCATGCCCGAAGTTTGCCGTTTTCAACCGAAGCCGCAGGCTGAGGTTGATAACGGCAAACTGAGGGCATGATAATTCTTCATATCACGCGAAAACCGCGTTCAATAATTGTTTTATTATTTATTTAAAAAATTAAAACTGCAGTGTTGGCACGGCAGTGTTGGCAGTTTGTCATTGTCAACGAGTCAATATGATTGTCGTCGCCATAACCATGACAACGAAGTCATATTGACGCGTCAATAATTATCATATTGACTCGCTTGACCATATTTGGCAAGCTGTCGCCGCGTAAAGAGCCTGGACACGAGGTTGTTGAGTTGATATGACGATTTCACAGTTGGCTGTTAGCCAATCAGAAACCAGGAATTTTTTAAATAAATAATAATAGCATATGAGGTTGAGCACATCACTAGCGTGCTATTCTTTGAGAGTTCATTAATATGACGAACAATACCAGGCACGTTTGGGCGAACAAACAATAATTATCGCTGAGTTCAGCATATTTTGTGGGCAGAAATATGGCTTTGTTGTCGCGAGATTTATAAACCCCTTCAATCTCGTATCTAGTGAAGTGTTTCTTTCTGAGTGTTTCTTTCTGAAGTTTCAAGCGTTTATTTAGTAAAGTCTATACAAGCGATGGAGGACTATTTAAAATCAAATCTTTTCATCTGAGAAAACTTTTTAATATAGGGTTTTACAAACCAAAATTTTTTAAAGATATAAATATAGTTTTTAGCGGTGCGAGGATAAAAGCGTAAGCATTTTGATACACGGCGTTGTCAAGGTAATCTTTCCCATGTGCAAGACACAAAAGGTTGAGGTAATTAAGAGTTAGGCGAACACGGATTTGCATGAATTGAGAATATATAATTATAGGACGGGAAATTATTATACAATGTACACACAACACACACAGAATTCATTTTTAAAAAACATTTATTGATTTAAATTTCTATTACAGCGTTATTAAGGTCTACTCCTAAGAGCATATCGTTTAGGCGTCTTTTGTATCTCTGAAGAGTTCTCGTATTTTTGTCCAGCTTCGGGTCCGTATCAACGACCAATCATATTCACTTCGGCTACGGATTATCCCAGAGCCTTTGATTCTTCCTAAAGGATCGCAGTACGAGATTGAATAGCACGCTAATGATGTGCTCACCCTTATATGCTAATGTGTTGCGGCCTCTCATATACTAACGAATGCGCCAACTCATGCGCCACGCGCCAAATCATTCCGCAGCATCCCGCCTCACGCCGCCTCTAAAATAAGGCTCGCCTCATGCCACCTCACGCCGCCTCAAAAATCCTGGTTGAACAGCCCCTACATTACTACTTTTGGCACTGTTTCAAAAAAATTATAATGCTCTCAACCAATCATGGTTGAGAAATTTTTCCATGTATATTATTTTCTTGTTACAAATTTTCACAGGAAATTCCAGCTGAAAAGAATTCTGAATGTAGAAAAGAAACCGAACTGGAGAAAAGAGAACCCTGCATTTTATGAAGGAACATTGAAATCCGGTGATCGATATTTGCTCGAATTAGAGTTATGGAATAGAAGCAAGAAAAATCATGTCATTTTATCTGAGTATATATATCAACATTCAAGCAGTGGCAAGTTGTGTTATCCTGACGGAATGCAATGGAATAAAACAGTTCCAGTTTATCTGCTAATATCAGTACGGAAGCAAGGGGAGTGGGTGTGGCAAATATGGAACGACTTTATTTGGACACTAAAGATGAGAATCTCCACGTTGTTGTTTATTACTATGAGAGTACTGATATTGACGTTGAAGAGGAATTTCAACAAAGTTCTTTTAGAAGATACAAAGTACTAAGGAGCAGAGATGACAAGATTTCATTGAACAGAGCTGCAGAGGCAGTTTCTGATCCACATGCGATTGTTTTTACGTTAGACTTACACTTGGAAATTCCTTCATCTTTTCCAAATAATGTGCGCAAGGTGAGATATGCATTACTTTATCAGCATAAACCTAGTTTAGCCTACTCCTTTCGGGTCTTATTGAATCCCGGGCGTTCTTTGGCACTGCGCACAAAATGGTCAGTGGCTACCATAGATAATCCCAATCAAAATACTAACCCAGATGCATCACAACTAGTCGAAAATTCTACCCCACACACTTACCCGGACTCCGTCCCTCCGCGAGTCGCAAATTTCTTTACTACTCAGACACAGCATGTGGGAGCTGTCAGCGCCTGTAATAACTCTATTACCGCCGATTTGTTTGCAGGCACTGATTGAACGCCCAGGATGTATTAAAATCCACTCCTTTCTGCTTCTTTACACAATCCCGGTTCCATTTGAAAACGGAACAAAATCATGCCGATTTGGCTTTGCGTTAATAATTTAATAATAATTTATTATTTCTTCCATGCAAATTTACATGTATATATGATCAAATGCGCATACACGAAATGCGTTTACACAATACCGGCAGAAAAATGGCGCAAAATGAAGACGTGGTCCTTACCGGCATGGAATTAAAACGGAAAGGCCACTACGGTAGTAGTATTCATACTAGTAGCAGAAAGAAATCATATTTCAAAGCATTTTACAGAAATTTCGGATGAGATTTTGGATAATTTGTTTTTAAAAAAAAAATTTCAACTAGTAGGTTAAAAACAAATTAGACAACTTGCCTTTCAGTTTTCTATGTGTTAATTATTAATCTATTTACTCCTAAGCTGGCCACATTTGGTCAGGATTTTACTTGTGTTATAACATAATGGTATATAGATTATGTATTCAATTTGAAATATTTTCTATAAATTTCAGCACTGTATCCAAGGGAAGATGGTTTACACACCAATTATTTGCAAGCTCGCTTGCGGTGCTTCCCCACGATATCCTTCTGGGGAGTGGGATCCTTGGGGTTATGGCATGTTTGGAGCATACAAGTCAGACTGGGAACGATTTAAAGGATTTGATGAAGAACACTTTAAAGATAAATGGGGTTGTGAAGATTGGGATATTGTTGACCGTGCTTATAAAGTTGGATTAGAATTTGAAAGAATTAAACATGCAGATTTTTATCAAGACCTCAGCTTGATATTTTACCGTACAGACCTCACGCTCAGTTAGTAAGTAGTTATTACTGTATTTTGCTTAAAGTGCTATACTTGCATATTTAATTACCTTGTATTTTGTCTTAAATCGCCTTAAATCGCCCTAAAACGCCTTAAAACGTATTACCTAAAAGTTGTGTTTTTTCTTAAATCGCCTAAACTCGCCTTAACTCGCATTATCTCGCGGCGAGTTAAGGCGAGTTAAGATCCCAGAGCAGGCCTCTTAGGATTGCTGATGACACCAAAGCTTTTAGAGGAATAACTACTGCATATGATTCTCATGACCTACAGCAAGCTTTGTCTAATCTGTCGAACTGGAGTTGTGATAACAACATTTCTTTTAACGAGTCTAAATGCAAGGTGATGTCAGTTACTCGGAAGAAACAACCTGTTTCCTTTAGCTACCATCTTGACCTGTTTCCCATCCTAAATGTTGAAGAAGAAAAAGATCTCGGTGTGATGGTAACCAGTAATCTGTCCTGGGACTCTCACATTCACAGTATAACTGCCAAAGGAAATAGGATGCTTGGGTTACTGAAAAGAACCTGCCCCCTCCTGTTACAAATCAAAGTCAGGCGAACACTGTATTTGGCACTCGTCAAATCACAACTCTGCTACGCTAGCGAGGTCTGGTCACCACACTATAGTACCCTGAAGATCAAACTAGAACAGGTACAAAGACGCGCCACTAGATGGATCCTGAAAGTAAAGGTAGGCGATGTTACGTATAGAGACAGGCTATCCAGTCTAAATATGCTACCTTTATGTTATGATCGAGAAGTAAGAGACTTGATGTTCTTCTATAAAGCTCTCCATGGTCTGTATGATTTAAATGTGCAAGATTATGTCTCCTTTGTCAATCATGGCTGAACGCGTCTTAGTAGTAATTCCACTCTTGTTTTAAAAACTCCATTTTGTAAAACAAGTACTTTTAAGGCTTCATATTTTAACCGGATTGTTAAGTTATGGAATTCTATATGTAAAACTGCTACATGTAGCAGCTTCAATAGTGTCACATCATTTAAAACGTTCCTGAACAAACATTATAATGTACTTTTACTTACTGTTTTTGATGTAAATTTGACCTGTACTTGGTCAATTGTTAGAGATTGTGCATGTCATAGGAGTTAGGGCGCGTTTATACACTGTGATTGGTCGGGCTTAAATTATATTATATTCTTGATGTTAAAAGAATGAAATTCTGAGTTGAAATTACTTATTAATTTTATATATATTTTGGCTAGTATTTAGGTCCTGCCACTCGCTGTGTATAACGTACCCAGTTTATGATTTTAGTCATTTATAAATTTCGTTAAAGGGAGGTAGCCTCGCATGGGTACTTACGACCCGTTCGTTACTTGCCCGTTTGGGAACTGTTTGTTATTATCTGTATATGGATATATTGTTAAGTAATCAGTTCCTAATAAAGCTGTCAAATCATACAGTATCTTAGGATATCATGCGATATCTTAGGATATCATCTTAGGATATCATAAGCAATCAGATAAATAGTTAGATACGTTACGAATCAATTATTTGACGTTCAATGATTCAATCTTAGGATTCAATGATTCAATCTTAGGATTCAATGATTCACTCTTAGGCATAGTCATAGGAATAGGCATAGGAATAGGCATAGGCATGGTCATAGTCATAGTCATACTCATAGTAACAGTAATAGTCATAGTCATTGTCATAGTCATAGAAATTGTATCAGTTAACAAGTATATCCGAGATATGCTTGTTCGGTATGGGTTAAAGAAATGTAAGTTATGGTTAAAAGGTGAAAAAGCTACGAGATTGACTCGGACAATATCTACTTCCAAGCGAGTGATGGAGTTTAAGAATAATACGCTCTTAGAAGCAGACCCAGAGCAGACCTTATATACTTTGTTAAAAATATATTTAATTGGGTAGACGTTTCAGAATGGAGACCTAAATATTTAGCAATTATGACGCCAGAGCAACGAGAACGTTACAAACAAAGCCTACTTCACGAGAGACCTAAATATATTCCTATGAATGCTCAAGATATTGCAAGTTTATCACCCGAAGATAGACAAATATATGAGAACTCTTTAAAGATGCAAAAGACACCTAAACGATACCCTCTTAGGAGTAGACCTTAATAACGCTGTAAAAATATTTTAATCAATAAATGTGCTTTAAAAATGAATTCTGTGTGTGTTGTATTGATACTTTGTAAATTTATTAGTATTGGTCGACTCAGAAAGAAACAGTTCACTAGATACGATATTGAAGGAGTTTATAAATCTCGCGACAAGAAAGCCATATTTCTGCCCACAAAATATGCTGAACTCAGCGATAATTATTGTTTGTTCGCCCAAATTTGCCTGGCCTTGTTCGTCATATTAATGAGGTCTCAAAGGAATAGCACGCAATCTCGTACCCCGAGCCTGCGATCCTTTGGGAAGAATCTAAGGCTCTGGAGTAATCCATAAACGGAAGCCCGAAATCGTGGCTAAGACCACACTGCGCATGCGTTCGCAAGACTCAAAACAAATTCTACAAATATACTGTTGTTTCGTATATAAACCATGGAAATATATCGTTTTTGGCAGCAAATCTAAACGTTCTTCATAGTACGTGCGAGAGGAGTATAAATACGACAGAGTAAAGAAAACATTGTAATCAAAAGAGTCGATATGGAGCAGTGAACAATGTTTTATAGCGAAGAAAATGTTGCAATTAAGTAATTAGCTGTATATTTATTAGCTGGCACTGTCAAGTATGGAAAATCTTGAATTATATACGGGTCCTTGTCTTTCTACCATCAAAATTGAGCCGCCTAACGCTCGTAAGTTCGTCCAAGCTGAAACAATCCGTGAAAATTTGGGCACTAAAGCCCAATATAAAAACTATTAACATAGCTGGAACGTACTATACGATTGGACGACAAGAGGAAACTCAACTATTAACCATCTTGTGGATCAAAGGAATATCAAACGAAGCTTAAAGTTATTAAACTGAAAATTGGTTCCATTATATTATTATGAGCCATATAATATAGTATAGTAATAAACTTCACATGACAGGATCTTTGTACTATAAAATTATAAATGAGCCAGCCTGGTTGGTGAGCCTGTCCAGCTCTTTCGAACAGCCTGTAAGCTTCATACTTGACATACTCATTGATTTCTACCAGTGATCAAGGTAGTTTGAAGCACTTGAAAGATGGGGACATACATACCACTCGGTAAGATAGTCCCTTGGTAAATAGACCCTTCTTGTAGCTTGCTCAAAATATTTTGCAATTTTGGACTCAGTGACTATACAATCTTGAACATAACTGGTTGAGACTACCTTTCACTCTATATAAAATTTGCATACCTCTTATAATAATTCCCTGTAAAATCATGTTACGCTTCTTAAGTCCCCACTCCCCGAAGTCAATGTTGAACTTGTGAATTAGTAAATTACCAAAAGTTGTTTGAGCGACATTGTTCACAACATTAAACTGGGGAAGCATGTGTGACAAAGTTTGTTTTGTCAATATACATTAACTTTGCACTATTGTGAGAAATAGTAAAGCATTATGTCTAAGATTGTACCTGCCCTTCATGTAGAAGGTGTTAGTGGATGGAATACTCGTATGCATGGCTAGAATACAAGATAAGTATTTAACAATGCCTGCTGCATTCAAATAAATAGATATAATTATGCCAACTCCAAAAATATTGTGAAGGCAGTGGAGCTAGATATCTAAACCTGGAGTTACTGGCAAACAACTCCAAAAATTATGTGGATCTAGTTATCTAAGCCTGGAATTACTGGCTACATCCAAAACTCGTCATCGGGGATCTCCGAGTCACACCTAGAGTTTCATTTCAGGACTCATTCGTGTCCTCAGGCTGCTAATTTTGGTCGGCTTGGTGGACCCAGAATCCTGCGGTTGCGCCGGTATAGCCTAGCTCCATTCAAAGATTATCAACCTCCACAAAAATAGAATCTACAGGCATGATCAACATTAGCTGATTAGGCAGCTAAATACCAACTGCTTTTTCAAATGAATTATAAATCAAATAGTCTGTTATTCACGATCAAATAAAAAGTTATGATAAAGAACAACGATTTTCAAAACCAAGATAAAGAATATTTCCAAAATATTAAAGCATATAAAAATTTAATCTGGGCTAACCCGCTAATATATTTCATAAAAAATGTGAATAAAGTTTTCACGTTCTATTTCACGTGTGACATTCATGAAATATCACAAAATTAATACTGTACCTTTCTTTATATTTTCCGTGTAATATTACAAAAGATTATTCACCTTATCACAGCTAAAATTACTCTGAAATACAAAAACAATATTCTCACTCTTCTAAACGGCAGCCATATTGTACATATAATTACCCGGTTAATAATTTATTGTTGCATTATTGCGACATGCCATTCCGTATCAACGACCAATCATATTCACTTCCGGCTACGAATTATCCCAGAGCCTTTGATTCTTCCTAAAGGATCGCAGGCTCGGTACGAGATTGAATAGCACGCTAATGATGTGCTCACCCTTATATGCTAATGTGTTGCGGCCTCTCATATACTAACGAGTGCGCCAACTCATGCGCCACGCGCCAAATCATTCCGCAGCATCCCGCCTCACGCCGCCTCTAAAATAAGGCTCGCCTCATGCCACCTCACGCCGCCTCAAAAATCCTGGTTGAACAGTCCCTACATTACTACTTTTGGCACTGTTTCAATAAAATTACACTGCTCTCAGCCAATCATGGTTGAGAATTTTTTCCATGTATATTATTTGTCTCGTTGCAAATTTTCACAGAAATCCCAGCTGAAGAGAATTCTGAATGTGGAGAAGAAACCGAACTGGAGAAAAGAGAACCCTCCATTTTATGAAGGAACATTGAAATCCGGTGATCGATATTTGCTCGAATTAGAGTTATGGAATAGAAGCAAGAAAAACATGTCATTTTATCTGAGTATATATATCAACATTCAAGCAGTTACAAGTTGTGTTATCCTGACGGAATGCAATGGAATAAAACAGTTCCAGTTTATCTGCTAATATCAGTACGGAAACAAGGGAGTGGGTGTGGCAGTTCATCAAAATATGGAACGACTTTATTTGGACACTAAAGATGAGAATCTCCACGTTGTTGTTTATTACTATGAGAGTACTGATATTGACGTTGAAGAGAATTTCAACAAAGTTCTTTTAGAAGATACAAAGTACTAAGGAGCAGAGATGACAAGTACTCTAAGACGTTTTCATTGAACAGAGCTGCAGAGGCAGTTTCTGATCCACATGCGATTGTTTTACGTTAGACTTACACTTGGAAATTCCTTCATCTTTTCCAAATAATGTGCGCAAGGTGAGATATGCATTACTTTATCAGCATAAACCTAGTTTAGCCTACTCCTTTCGGGTCTTATTGAATCCCGGGCGTTCTTTGGCACTGCGCACAAAATGGTCAGTGGCTACCATAGATAATCCCAATCAAAATACTAACCCAGATGCATCACAACTAGTCGAAAATTCTACCACACACTTACCCGGACTCCGTCCCTCCGCGAGTCGCAAATTTCTTTACTACTCAGACACAGCATGTGGGAGCTGTCAGCGCCTGTAATAACTATTACCGCTGATTTGTTTGCAGGCACTGATTGAACGCCCAGGATGTATTAAAATCCACTCCTTTCTGCTTCTTTACACAATCCCGGTTCCATTTGAAAACGGAACAAAATCATGCCGATTTGGCTTTGCGTTAATAATTTAATAATAATTTATTATTTCTTCCATGCAAATTTACATGTATATATGATCAAATGCGCATACACGAAATGCGTTTACACAATACCGGCAGAAAAATGGCGCAAAATGAAGACGTGGTCCTTACCGGCATGGAATTAAAACGGAAAGGCCACTACGGTAGTAGTATTCATACTAGTAGCAGAAAGAAATCATATTTCAAAGCATTTTACAGAAATTTCGGATGAGATTTTGGATAATTTGTTTTAAAAAAAAAAATTTCAACTAGTAGGTTAAAAACAAATTAGACAACTTGCCTTTCAGTTTTCTATGTGTTAATTATTAATCTATTTACTCCTAAGCTGGCCACATTTGGTCAGGATTTTACTTGTGTTATAACATAATGGTATATAGATTATGTATTCAATTTGAAATATTTTCTATAAATTTCAGCACTGTATCCAAGGGAAGATGGTTTACACACCAATTATTTGCAAGCTCGCTTGCGGTGCTTCCCCACGATATCCTTCTGGGGAGTGGGATCCTTGGGGTTATGGCATGTTTGGAGCATACAAGTCAGACTGGGAACGATTTAAAGGATTTGATGAAGAACACTTTAAAGATAAATGGGGTTGTGAAGATTGGGATATTGTTGACCGTGCTTATAAAGTTGGATTAGAATTTGAAAGAATTAAACATGCAGATTTTTATCAAGACCTCAGCTTGATATTTTACCGTACAGACCTCACGCTCAGTTAGTAAGTAGTTATTACTGTATTTTGCTTAAAGTGCTATACTTGCATATTTAATTACCTTGTATTTTGTCTTAAATCGCCTTAAATCGCCCTAAAACGCCTTAAAACGTATTACCTAAAAGTTGTGTTTTTTCTTAAATCGCCTAAACTCGCCTTAACTCGCATTATCTCGCGGCGAGTTAAGGCGAGTTAAGATCCCAGAGCAGGCCTCTTAGGATATCATACAGTATCTTAGGATATCATGCGATATCTTAGGATATCATCTTAGGATATCATAAGCAATCAGATAAATAGTTAGATACGTTACGAATCAATTATTTGACGTTCAATGATTCAATCTTAGGATTCAATGATTCAATCTTAGGATTCAATGATTCACTCTTAGGCATAGTCATAGGAATAGGCATAGGAATAGGCATAGGCATGGTCATAGTCATAGTCATACTCATAGTAACAGTAATAGTCATAGTCATTGTCATAGTCATAGAAATTGTATCAGTTAACAAGTATATCCGAGATATGCTTGTTCGGTATGGGTTAAAGAAATGTAAGTTATGGTTAAAAGGTGAAAAAGCTACGAGATTGACTCGGACAATATCTACTTCCAAGCGAGTGATGGAGTTTAAGAATAATACGCTCTTAGAAGCAGACCCAGAGCAGACCTTATATACTTTGTTAAAAATATATTTAATTGGGTAGACGTTTCAGAATGGAGACCTAAATATTTAGCAATTATGACGCCAGAGCAACGAGAACGTTACAAACAAAGCCTACTTCACGAGAGACCTAAATATATTCCTATGAATGCTCAAGATATTGCAAGTTTATCACCCGAAGATAGACAAATATATGAGAACTCTTTAAAGATGCAAAAGACACCTAAACGATACCCTCTTAGGAGTAGACCTTAATAACGCTGTAAAAATATTTTAATCAATAAATGTGCTTTAAAAATGAATTCTGTGTGTGTTGTATTGATACTTTGTAAATTTATTAGTATTGGTCGACTCAGAAAGAAACAGTTCACTAGATACGATATTGAAGGAGTTTATAAATCTCGCGACAAGAAAGCCATATTTCTGCCCACAAAATATGCTGAACTCAGCGATAATTATTGTTTGTTCGCCCAAATTTGCCTGGCCTTGTTCGTCATATTAATGAGGTCTCAAAGGAATAGCACGCAATCTCGTACCCCGAGCCTGCGATCCTTTGGGAAGAATCTAAGGCTCTGGAGTAATCCATAAACGGAAGCCCGAAATCGTGGCTAAGACCACACTGCGCATGCGTTCGCAAGACTCAAAACAAATTCTACAAATATACTGTTGTTTCGTATATAAACCATGGAAATATATCGTTTTTGGCAGCAAATCTAAACGTTCTTCATAGTACGTGCGAGAGGAGTATAAATACGACAGAGTAAAGAAAACATTGTAATCAAAAGAGTCGATATGGAGCAGTGAACAATGTTTTATAGCGAAGAAAATGTTGCAATTAAGTAATTAGCTGTATATTTTTGTCCCTTGGCACTGTCAAGTATGGAAAATCTTGAATTATATACGGGTCCTTGTCTTTCTACCATCAAAATTGAGCCGCCTAACGCTCGTAAGTTCGTCCAAGCTGAAACAATCCGTGAAAATTTGGGCACTAAAGCCCAATATAAAAACTATTAACATAGCTGGAACGTACTATACGATTGGACGACAAGAGGAAACTCAACTATTAACCATCTTGTGGATCAAAGGAATATCAAACGAAGCTTAAAGTTATTAAACTGAAAATTGGTTCCATTATATTATTATGAGCCATATAATATAGTATAGTAATAAACTTCACATGACAGGATCTTTGTACTATAAAATTATAAATGAGCCAGCCTGGTTGGTGAGCCTGTCCAGCTCTTTCGAACAGCCTGTAAGCTTCATACTTGACATACTCATTGATTTCTACCAGTGATCAAGGTAGTTTGAAGCACTTGAAAGATGGGGACATACATACCACTCGGTAAGATAGTCCCTTGGTAAATAGACCCTTCTTGTAGCTTGCTCAAAATATTTTGCAATTTTGGACTCAGTGACTATACAATCTTGAACATAACTGGTTGAGACTACCTTTCACTCTATATAAAATTTGCATACCTCTTATAATAATTCCCTGTAAAATCATGTTACGCTTCTTAAGTCCCCACTCCCCGAAGTCAATGTTGAACTTGTGAATTAGTAAATTACCAAAAGTTGTTTGAGCGACATTGTTCACAACATTAAACTGGGGAAGCATGTGTGACAAAGTTTGTTTTGTCAATATACATTAACTTTGCACTATTGTGAGAAATAGTAAAGCATTATGTCTAAGATTGTACCTGCCCTTCATGTAGAAGGTGTTAGTGGATGGAATACTCGTATGCATGGCTAGAATACAAGATAAGTATTTAACAATGCCTGCTGCATTCAAATAAATAGATATAATTATGCCAACTCCAAAAATATTGTGAAGGCAGTGGAGCTAGATATCTAAACCTGGAGTTACTGGCAAACAACTCCAAAAATTATGTGGATCTAGTTATCTAAGCCTGGAATTACTGGCTACATCCAAAACTCGTCATCGGGGATCTCCGAGTCACACCTAGAGTTTCATTTCAGGACTCATTCGTGTCCTCAGGCTGCTAATTTTGGTCGGCTTGGTGGACCCAGAATCCTGCGGTTGCGCCGGTATAGCCTAGCTCCATTCAAAGATTATCAACCTCCACAAAAATAGAATCTACAGGCATGATCAACATTAGCTGATTAGGCAGCTAAATACCAACTGCTTTTTCAAATGAATTATAAATCAAATAGTCTGTTATTCACGATCAAATAAAAAGTTATGATAAAGAACAACGATTTTCAAAACCAAGATAAAGAATATTTCCAAAATATTAAAGCATATAAAAATTTAATCTGGGCTAACCCGCTAATATATTTCATAAAAAATGTGAATAAAGTTTTCACGTTCTATTTCACGTGTGACATTCATGAAATATCACAAAATTAATACTGTACCTTTCTTTATATTTTCCGTGTAATATTACAAAAGATTATTCACCTTATCACAGCTAAAATTACTCTGAAATACAAAAACAATATTCTCACTCTTCTAAACGGCAGCCATATTGTACATATAATTACCCGGTTAATAATTTATTGTTGCATTATTGCGACATGCCATTCCGTATCAACGACCAATCATATTCACTTCCGGCTACGAATTATCCCAGAGCCTTTGATTCTTCCTAAAGGATCGCAGGCTCGGGGTACGAGATTGAATAGCACGCTAATGATGTGCTCACCCTTATATGCTAATGTGTTGCGGCCTCTCATATACTAACGAGTGCGCCAACTCATGCGCCACGCGCCAAATCATTCCGCAGCATCCCGCCTCACGCCGCCTCTAAAATAAGGCTCGCCTCATGCCACCTCACGCCGCCTCAAAAATCCTGGTTGAACAGTCCCTACATTACTACTTTTGGCACTGTTTCAATAAAATTACACTGCTCTCAGCCAATCATGGTTGAGAATTTTTTCCATGTATATTATTTGTCTCGTTGCAAATTTTCACAGGAAATCCCAGCTGAAGAGAATTCTGAATGTGGAGAAGAAACCGAACTGGAGAAAAGAGAACCCTCCATTTTATGAAGGAACATTGAAATCCGGTGATCGATATTTGCTCGAATTAGAGTTATGGAATAGAAGCAAGAAAAAACATGTCATTTTATCTGAGTATATATATCAACATTCAAGCAGTTACAAGTTGTGTTATCCTGACGGAATGCAATGGAATAAAACAGTTCCAGTTTATCTGCTAATATCAGTACGGAAACAAGGGGAGTGGGTGTGGCAGTTCATCAAAAATATGGAACGACTTTATTTGGACACTAAAGATGAGAATCTCCACGTTGTTGTTTATTACTATGAGAGTACTGATATTGACGTTGAAGAGGAATTTCAACAAAGTTCTTTTAGAAGATACAAAGTACTAAGGAGCAGAGATGACAAGTACTCTAAGACGTTTTCATTGAACAGAGCTGCAGAGGCAGTTTCTGATCCACATGCGATTGTTTTTACGTTAGACTTACACTTGGAAATTCCTTCATCTTTTCCAAATAATGTGCGCAAGGTGAGATATGCATTACTTTATCAGCATAAACCTAGTTTAGCCTACTCCTTTCGGGTCTTATTGAATCCCGGGCGTTCTTTGGCACTGCGCACAAAATGGTCAGTGGCTACCATAGATAATCCCAATCAAAATACTAACCCAGATGCATCACAACTAGTCGAAAATTCTACCCCACACACTTACCCGGACTCCGTCCCTCCGCGAGTCGCAAATTTCTTTACTACTCAGACACAGCATGTGGGAGCTGTCAGCGCCTGTAATAACTATTACCGCTGATTTGTTTGCAGGCACTGATTGAACGCCCAGGATGTATTAAAATCCACTCCTTTCTGCTTCTTTACACAATCCCGGTTCCATTTGAAAACGGAACAAAATCATGCCGATTTGGCTTTGCGTTAATAATTTAATAATAATTTATTATTTCTTCCATGCAAATTTACATGTATATATGATCAAATGCGCATACACGAAATGCGTTTACACAATACCGGCAGAAAAATGGCGCAAAATGAAGACGTGGTCCTTACCGGCATGGAATTAAAACGGAAAGGCCACTACGGTAGTAGTATTCATACTAGTAGCAGAAAGAAATCATATTTCAAAGCATTTTACAGAAATTTCGGATGAGATTTTGGATAATTTGTTTTAAAAAAAAAAAATTTCAACTAGTAGGTTAAAAACAAATTAGACAACTTGCCTTTCAGTTTTCTATGTGTTAATTATTAATCTATTTACTCCTAAGCTGGCCACATTTGGTCAGGATTTTACTTGTGTTATAACATAATGGTATATAGATTATGTATTCAATTTGAAATATTTTCTATAAATTTCAGCACTGTATCCAAGGGAAGATGGTTTACACACCAATTATTTGCAAGCTCGCTTGCGGTGCTTCCCCACGATATCCTTCTGGGGAGTGGGATCCTTGGGGTTATGGCATGTTTGGAGCATACAAGTCAGACTGGGAACGATTTAAAGGATTTGATGAAGAACACTTTAAAGATAAATGGGGTTGTGAAGATTGGGATATTGTTGACCGTGCTTATAAAGTTGGATTAGAATTTGAAAGAATTAAACATGCAGATTTTTATCATAATGATCACTCAAAAAAAGGCATGTGGTCATAATTAAAGGTTTAATCACATGGTTATCACAAAGATTACAAAATGCGATCCTTTTTGTATGTTTGTTCAATCTGGGATCACTTCACTTGTCCTCTCCTTTTCTTTCAATGTTTAACAGCAAATCTCTAGAAATAATTCACACCTAATAATAACGCAGCTTATTCAATAATATCATAACCTAACGGAGCCTATTCAAAGACGGTTCAAAGTTGTGGTCCCAAATTACACAAAACTGCTGTAATTCTGTCAACATGTGTGGTTTAAAAAGATGCTCATGGCGACTAGCCTGACTTAGCAGAGATTAAAATGTCACCTAGTCTCTAGTGAGTAACTTGTCTCCATGGCCGTTTTTGAGGAGTATACCGGTAATTTGATGACACAAAATGGCAGGGCTGTGGTTTGGAAAATTTCCACCTTTCGCCCCCCAATATTTTGTGAAGTGTCCGCCAGAACTTGCAGACAGAGTTTTATGAGATAATGCGAGTTGCATTAGAAATGTTTTGAAAATTAAATGAATTCACATTTACTCTGATGAAGGGCTCCGCTCGAAACGTCAGTATTTCGTTCCTCAAAATTCTCGTCAGTTTACAACCTTTCAATTTTGCTATATTCAAAACACTGCCTACGCAGCACTCTACTTTTTTGGCTACATTAAATAATGTATTTATTGACTGCTGTAAACGTTGTACAGTTTAACTTACATAATCATAGGAAAAATATGTGAATATATATTTTTGGTCAATTTATTTACACCACAAAAAGTTATAAGTCAACGAATTAGACTTAACATTTATTGCAAAACTTTAAAGTCAGAATGACAAGATGTAAAGCAGTTTCTTAAAATTCATTCCTCCACCATCATTTGTGTTCGTCCGGACTCAATTACTAATAATATTTCAGAATAAAGCTCTGACATCTGAAGAAAAAATGCTTGACCGTTTGGCTGTTTGGTTACTTTTCACAACAAAAAATCAGTCGATTAAAAATTAGATAAAATGTTTAAATTAAAACCAAACCACGTACAAAAATTTTAATCATGCATATACCTTCGTTTCGTAGAAATGTTTTAAACTTGACAATTGTTTCAGTAATCTCGTTCCCATTCCACACCATTTCTCAGCTGCTTGATATTTCCCGACACTTCAACGTAATTTAAATATATAACATGATAAATATTGATGTTATTTGAATAGGGATAACTGTGAGATACATGTTTTGAAGATGTCTTTCGACTGAGCTATGAATCCGTTTTAGGGACTTAAAGTGTTCCATGATTTTGTCATTAACCATTGGATCTCGATTTCAGGCAATGTTGACTGAAAAAAAGATTGTGAATTGATTGTTAAGTAACCCTTCGCGCAAGCAAAGGTCACCCTTCGCTCAGTAAAGGTACTACCTGAGATAGATACTATGGAAGGCGTTGTCTGTCTGGAGGCATGATCATTAATTATCGCACAAGCTCCACATTTTGGTATGACGAAGGTCTGTTACAAGTAGTTACCGATCTGATTAATAAATATAGTTAACAAATTCCTCCGCCACTGAACTCAAAAAGAGGACTGAATCGAGCTTTCTATTGTGTTATATGAGCGGATTTTGAAGCCGGCATATTTGCATTGACCAAAGGCAGAGATAATTAGAACCTGCAATTTTGTAAACAAATCAAACTGCGACACTTGCGAAACAGGATTAGTGTCTGGCCAATATGTTTACTTTGCTAACCATAAACAGGCCTTTCTTCTGGGATAATTAGAGCCATTAGAGCCGACACCGTGTGCACATAGTCTCAGACATAAGTATATATCTGAGACAACGTGCGCACGGTGTCGTTTCCGAGCGTTTCTAAAGATGTCGTTTCCAATTTTGTCATTTTGACGCTCTGTTCACACGGAACACAGACACATTGTCTCCACACACATTTTATCTATCGTGTCTTCTTATCATCTTTTATTTTCCAGTCAGATGTGGTCTTTACTTGTCACCCAGTTTCTTAAAATGTCTTCTGCTCATCATATTAAAGTAAAACAGTTTTAAACGCTACTATTCATCATTCATATGTCTGTTCGCCAACACCTACACGAAGTACGTCGCTCCACATTTTAAATTGTTCTTGAAACATTATACACTTGAAAGGCTATATATTTTGTTTTATTTGTTGCTAAAGTAGTTAGCTTAACAATTAAAGATACCAATGAAAGAACTAAGCTACCGGGAAACAAGAATATAATCATTTCAAATATAGTCAATCAATATAGTCAATATGCCAATATAGTCAATCAATAATTTATAGTTGTAATATTTTTGAAATCTGCTGTCAGTCTTTAATAATAATAATAATAATAATAATAATAATAACATGCAGAACATGCCTCAACTTGAGTCAAACTTGATCGGACATGTATGCATGCGTATGTATCGACACATAGACCCCTCGGTAAACTTCAAAGCGCCTATAATCAGCTGTGATTATTTTTTAACCAACACGTTTGAGCAATTGAACCAAAATGCTGCTATTGAATGATTGTACCAAAAATACATTGTGCTCATCGTGCACAAGTTTGCATAAACGTAAACAAAAAGATAGAGTGAAGACTTTCGTCGAGTTTCCAAAACATATCTTGATGGACTATGATCGACAAGATTATTCAGGGGTCTTACATTCAAACCTTTGGCTCTCAAAATAACTCAAGTTAAACGCTGTCAGTATGGCAGACGTTGCAGAGGGTTTCACGTATTGCCTAGTTGCAGCTGTGGCGTAACGTTATATCACACTGAAGGCGCGAGCATTCTAGGGGAATCCGGCGGCATGCTCCCCCAGGAAAATTTTTAAATCTAGAGTCTCTGAAATGCCATTTCCTGGACTTTGAGGGAAGATTTTACAGTATTCTGCTGGTCAGAAAACGACATTTTAACATATAAAAATTTACAATTTGTTTGGAAATTAGTACGGTTGTACCATTTTTTGTTTCTCAGAGTCTTCCCTGTCAATTTGTTTTTGCTCTGCAGTCTGAGCCTGACTGCCTGAGGGGCCCCCTTTGGGCCATTGGGGTTTGGGGCCGCCGGGTTCGCCGGGTTCGCCGGGTTCGCCCGATCCGAACCCATAGTAGTTACGCCAATGTGTTGCAGGGCAAAGGCCTATGAGCAAAAGTATTTCCATTGGTTATCGCCGTGTTGAACGTCAGAACTTTGATGTTGCGCTCCAACATGGCGGTTTTTACGTCGCATGTAATCTATATATCAGTACACGAACCTAAACGATCAACTTTTTAACTCTAGATATTTTTGGATCTAAGCATAAAATATATAACATGAGTCACTCACTACAAAGTTGTTTTTGATTAACATAAATCACTAGGATCAACAGTGCTTCTCAAGACTACACTAACCAAGTTCTATATTATTACTCTATATTCAAACCTCTGCTGTCACGGCATGGTAATATTAAATTTGGACCATTTACTTTAATAAGTTAACCGTAATGCCAGTGGCAGTATTTTACAATATATAAGAAAGTTTAAAAGTGTATTCTGCCAAAATACTAAAATAACAAAACAGCATAGCCCTGAAAAAGAGCCACACGTCTTCAAAGTGCCGACATGCAGCATATTTGAATAATTAATGCTAATTATATTTCCAGCTAATTATATAATCGGCATATTCCCTCCTGCTTTCAAACAGGTGAAAGAGCTCCATATTTTTAATGGTATATAATGATTAATTTATGATGTGACGGAGTTTAGTCATTACTCGGGCAATACATTACAAATACATATAGATCCTCGGCTATAGTTACCGACAAGAACACACCATTCTACTGAACGGACATCAACTTGGATCTGATGTGAATCTTGAAACCAGAAGGTCAACCAAGGGGAATCATTCATAATATTCAGTCGAGACATTTGTCTGAATCTGAGCAATAAATCACATTGTTTTGTTGTAAGCAGAAATTTAACTCTCTGTCTCTGAGTGTTACCAGTTATAGTGTTGTTAAGAGTATACAGTGACAGTGTAGCTTCTTCGAGTAGGGAAATGGTCTACAGTTGTGATTGTTAATGGTTGTCATCATTGCCATTGGAGTAAATATTCGTATAGGCATTGACATTGATCAAGCATCAATCTTTGACTTTGGAACAGTGAATATTTTTACTGGTTTCGATTCCCGATTGACGCCGACGAAAACTACGACGCAATCGAGATTTTTCACGATATCTTAATTGTAGTTTCTTTCGTACTCAATCTTGTTCTTCTGTCAATGACTATCAAGAACCCTGCAGGCAGTAATACAAGAACAAACTCTGGTATTTTATTAGCAAGTCTTTATCTAGTGAATATTGTTGTGAGTGGCGTTGGTTTGATCCATTTCATTGATACTCTCAGACTAGGTGATACTGCAGTTATTGGGTACGATATAATGACCAAAGTAATGTCTATGTTCTTACCAATGTACTTCGGAAGTGCATTTCTCTTGGCTGTCAATTACTACGGCATTATAGTGAAACCGCTTCAGTTTAAAGCCTTGTCACCGACACCACGGTCTATGATACTCCTTATGTTGCTAACATGGGTGGCGGTAGTCTTTGTGTTTGTTATCTTTCCATTCTTTGTGCAAGACTTTGGCAGTGACGTGAAAATAATGATGACTGTTGTGGTATAATTGTGGTGGTTTATCACTGTTATCATTATGTCTATGTACGCCAAAATTCTGAAGACTCTTCGCCACAGAAAGGTCTCCCTCAAGAAAACATTCAATATGACCAGTTCAAGGTTTACTTGTAATGAAGCAAAACTCAAATCTAGCCAAAGTACTGTTGTTTTGTATAGCTATCTTGGTTCTGCTCACTCTACACCACTTTTCACCAGCGTAATTTTGGTTATGCACTGCCCGCAGTGCACCCAGCCTGCTAATGTTAAGTTTTGTCTGTATATGATACCAGTTTCTATGAATATGCCAGTTTTGCACGCGTTACACTGGTTACTAGGCACCCCTCAGTACTACAAAGAGATGAAAAGACTGGCTGCACAAATGTTAGTCTTCTGCCGACTTTTGTAGGCAATGATGTCAAGTTTTGTCTGTATATGTAATACCTGCTTCTATGAATATGCCAGAGCACTCCTCAATATCACAAATACATTTTGAATTCTTCATGTTGGCGCGTGCCGTATTACGAGTCAGCAATCTATGTCTCCTACATCTATGGTTTCCATGCATGATCTCTCGTTCTGCTAAACTTCCGCTCGTATATTTCTACAACTATGCAAAAACACGAAAAATCATGTCCTCTACTCCTCTATTTCTTTGGAAAACTACAAATGAAGCTCTTGTAGAACATAGACTTAACATTTCTGCCCTTTTAAAACACATGGGTAAGGTATTTCTAATTTGCTACTATATATTATAAGCATACAGTAGAAGAATAACAACAGCAATAGAATAGTTTAGTGGTTCATGCCCCATTAATGTCTTATTTATTAAATAAACGATACAAGTTTAGCAGAACGAGAGATCATGCATGGAAACACGAACCCAGGAGAGTCTTTCTACGCGATTTTACGTTTTCCCAAACTTTCAGTGTGTTTCTTTTAGGTATACG
Organism: Trachythela sp. YZ-2020; assembly: GCA_016169945.1. Lineage (NCBI taxonomy): Eukaryota > Metazoa > Cnidaria > Anthozoa > Malacalcyonacea > Clavulariidae > Trachythela > Trachythela sp. YZ-2020. The sequence continues at coordinate 128,574 of JADLSH010000204.1, read as the reverse complement.
GGGAAAATGTTTTCTATTTAACAATTAGTCGCCGAAGGCGAGGTGATTACAAGCCTATAGTCACTGAGCCGAAGGCGAAGTGACTATAGGCTTGTAATCACCGAGCCTGAGGCGACTAATTGTTTTAGTAGAAATTTCAAAGAGAAAAACAAACACAGAAAGTTATGAGGTCAGTTGAAAAGGCTATAGGACAAAATTCAGCGCTTTTCTCAGAGGCCGGTTATTAAAAACATGCCGGCAAAAGACGAGTGTCAAAAACATATCGAAGCGAAACAAAAACAAACAATTTCATGAGAAAAATACTTTGGAAAGGCTCAAATACAAAGTAGAATGGTTTTAAAAATATAGCACAGCTAGGTTTTTGCTGAATATAACGATATAAATGAGGATAAAACGAATAATTTTCCAAATAAACACTTGTGGTTGAGCCGTACGGAAAAAGTTTTATACATGTTCATTTCAACAGCGAGAAAACGCTGCCTTTCATGGAAGAAAAATAGTGTATTTGTTATCGCTTACCTTTAAAAATGTCAAAAATATATCCTCCTTTAATTTAGCGGCAGTTTTTTTCATTTAAAACTTTGAATCAGGCTCAAAAAAACGATTTTTGTTTTAATTTCGGCAGCTTGCGAAGAAGCCATTTTGAAAAAAAAAGTGATAGTCACTGACCAGTGACTATCACTTTTTAGAGGCTCAATTTGGACCAATCAGCATGCAGGAAAATCGATAGTCACCTGGAAATTTCTACTAATTCTTTTTAGTGCGAAGTTTCTTTGGAAACTTTGCAGTAATGTGATGGTGCGGAAATTCACACGATAAGAACGTACATACATACAGGCACAGTCTAAACAATACGGTAGGGAGATGTTTCGGCGCAGGTGAACCGTATATTTAGCTTTCCATTTTTCAAAATCTTAGAATCGTTTCAAAGTCAGAAAAGTGCTTTTAAAGAGTTTCAATGATAATAACATGGGATTCAGTGAATTATATATGGATTATTTGTAAGAAATGTGTCAGATTCGGATTCATTTTTGATCACGGGCTGTCTTGAAAAACGTGGTAAAATGCTAAAATTTGTACGATTCCAAAAGTGAGACAACATCTCATCTGACCCTGGTTTCAGTGTTAAATCTAAAAAAAGTTCGATAAGAGTATAAGCAAACTGCCACATAATTAGGGATGCGAAAATATGTGTATGTAGACCAGGGTGTCGCTACTGGGAGTGGGGGGTCACATTCCACGAAGTTTGGAAAAGATCATTAATGGCAAGACGTGCTAAAAATTGTTTCGACAAAAACATGCAAAAATCAGAATCGAGCTTCGTTCCAGGCAACAGTCTTAGCCTTTTGCGTGGCATATCAACGAACGAAAAAGGCAAACTGATATGGGCCGATTCGCTAGAATCGTTACAGCTGTTTTTAGAAGAAGTGTTGAATATCGCTAACGGCATTTGGACTTGTCCTTGCGGCGAAGCGAAGCTATTTAAGAATGAAGACTTAGACATTCGCTGGTATCCTACGACACAATCAATAACTGTGAATGGAAAACTAGAGAACGAAATCAAAGAAAAGCTTCATTCGCTACCGAAAATAATGAAAAAGCTCCAGACCATAACGACGAGAATATAATTCGTTCCTTTGTTAAAGACGACCCGAAGCTTTCCTTAGAGTTACTTCAAAAGCAATTAAAAACTCACGACCCGGCGCTTTCCTTAGAGTCACTTCAAAAGCAATTAAAAACTCTCACCAAAGAAGTAGACGCAAACTCAGCCGCTGTTAAACTATTTACTGAACATACGAACTACCATAGAAAACAACAAGCTACGGAAAACGAACTCGAAAAACTGAAAAGGGAAAACCTGAAGCTTGTGAGCGAAAACACTCAGTTGAAAAACCTAAACGACAACCTTCAAGAAAGAGTAAAAAATGCAGAGGATGAAAGGGACAGTCTAACTACAGCAATGCGATTACTATTTGAAGAATCGTATCCCAAAGTTACCCACCAAGCACAAGTCAGAGTGATATGATCACTGTACATAACGACCAACGCGACTCGGTTGACTGCACCCAACAAACAAAATAGATTCACCGCCCTAAATGTAGAAGAAAACATTTCAAACGGTGGCGATGCTACTGAGAACAAAACAGACCATAACCGAGCAGCTACTGATCATGAAACACAAACAGTCAATTGTAACAAAAAGCAACCTATCAAGCGGACGACTATAGACCAAGACGAGGCCTATAATCATCGTCGCGATGAGCAATCACGGATGCAGACTGACCATCGGAAACCTGTAAACGTGGCCATCCTTGGAGATTCTATGCTGAAGTACGTGAATTCTGCACAGTTGCGAAAAAGCACCAAAGCTAACACCCAGATAAAAACATTCGCAGGGGCCAAAGTAGATGACATGAAATTCTATGTCAAACCAACCTTGGCCCGTGCTCCCGATCATTTAATCTTACACATTGGCACAAACGACCTAAAACATAGCTCACCTCAGAAAATATCAAGTTCTATATCCACACTTGGGCAAGAAATTAAAAAAGAGCTTCCTATGACGAATCTTGTAATATCAGAAGTGATTACAAGAAATGACGATCCTAACTTAAATATGAAAATCGAAGAACTTAACACAAAGTTATCTCAGGTATGTTCAAATAATAACTGGAAACTCATTACGCATAAGAATATATCTACAGTCCATTGAAACCCATATGGCCTTCATTTAAATAGACAAGGAACTGCAAAGTTGGCCAACAACTTTAAATATTTCTTAAATAATTGTAATTGACTGCCTGTACTTCGCATCAATAATACTCCAATTCAAGACCTGAAAATAAATGTTAATAATGTACCTGACTTTGTAAACATATCGGCGCCAGAACATAATAACAGAGTAGACTATTCAATGAATGAATCACGAGATGACTCGGCCAGAATCACCGCATAGCCAAGCTAACCCTTACCCGAAACTGAAAGGTTTTTCTATAGGACAACTAAATATTGCTAGTTTAGTAAAACATATCGAAGAATTTTCATTACCAAAACACCTTTCGATATATTATGCATTAATGAGACGAGGCTAGATAATACAATCAAAAGCTCGGAAGTTGAAATTCAAGGCTACGACCTTGTTAGACACGATAGAAACAGAAACGGAGGGGGAGTAGCAATCTACGTACGTAATGTTATACCATTTTCAGAAAGAAAATCTATAATCCCAGAAAACGTTGAGGCAATCTGTCTTGAAATCAAAAAACCAAAATCCAAACCAATAATAATTTCGACATGGTACCGACCACCGGGGTCTAGTAACACAGGAATACTTGACTGCTTTGAAACTTTTCTTCAGAACATTGATAACGAGAACAAAGAAATTATAATAACAGGTGACTTCAATATAGATCTACTACCCAAAGATAATGAATGCTGCAACACCAGACGATTAAATGAACTGTTAAACGCATATCAATTGCTGCAACTTATAAATAAACCGACTAGAATAACTGTGTCAACCAAAACGCTGCTTGACTTGATAATTTGCAAAATTGATGATTCAAAAACAATAGCTTCAGGAGTTATTGATCTAGGTATAAGTGATCACAACCTTGTTTATATTTGTAGAAAGATAGGAAAACCAAAAAGGAAACCTAAAATCATTGAAACAAGACAATATTACAACCAATGCAGCCTTGACCCCAATGCAGCCTTGTCCGAATGGAACAAAAATTTCTTACAAATAGCAGATATTAACGCACCCCGGCATTCAAGAAAATTAAGAAGCGATCGACAACCGTGGATAATAGACGAAATTAAAAAAACTGAGTTTCCACAGAGACTATCTAAAAAAGAAAGCAGTGAGGCTAAATTCCCCTGCTTTTCACGATGCGTATAAAAAATGTAGAAATCAAGTTACTGATCACATTATCAAAGCGAAAACTCAGTACTTCAAGACAAACCTGGAAAACAGTAAAAACAGCAGAGAAAGCTGGGGGCTAATTAATAAACTACTGAATAAAACGCCGAAAACAACCACTATTAATGACATAAAAATTGAAGATGAAAATGTAACACGAGGCGATGTAAACATAACAAATGCATTTAACAGCTACTTTGCTGAGATTGGACCAAAGCTTGCATCAAATATTCCTTTAACAAATATAGACCCAATACAATTCACCCAGCCTTGCTCCGCAGAATTTAGTTTTGCGACTATAACAAAGGAAGATTTATCTACCACAGTTGGTAAAATAAACCTGAATAAAGCGCCCGGTTTAGACAAAATACCAAACAAACTTATTAAAGCAGCTGGAAATACGATATATGATTCCTTATTGCATGTATTCAACTTTGTATTAAAAACTGGAACTTTTCCAGGGGACTTAAAACTTGCAAAAGTAATTCCAATTTACAAGAAAGAAGACAAGGCTGAGTGCGGAAATTTTTGACCTATATCTGTGATTCCTGCATTGGCCAAAATCTTAGAAAAACTCATTTGCGATCAATTAAGCTTGTATATTAACAGAAACAACATCATCTGCGAACAGCAATCCGGCTTTCGCCCATGTCACTCCACAGAAACACCTCTTTTACATTGCACTAACCAATGGCTATTAAATATGGACAAGGGTCTAATCAACGGGGTTCTTTTCGTAGACTTTAAAAAAACATTTGACACGGTCGACCATTGTATTCTTCTGCGGAAACTGGAACAATATGGAATAAAAGAGACAGCCCAAAAACTATTTAAGTCATACTTGAACAACAGGAAACAAGTCTGCGTACTCAATAACGTAAAATCAGAACAAAAAACAATCCAATGTGGGGTTCCACAAGGGACTAATCTGAGACCATTGCTATTTTCTATATACATGAAACGATTTACCGAACTGCCGCGAACACACTCAAGCATCAATGTTTGCAGACGACACAAACTTGACGTGTTCTGGAGTGTCAACTGCAGAAATTGAATATAAATTAAACTCCGACTTGAGTAATGTAAGTAAATGGCTCGAGGCCAACAAATTAACATTAAATACTGAGAAAACTGAATTTATGTTGATAGCCTCAAAAAGAAAATTAAACCAAATCCCTGAAAACCTCCAAATACTAATTAATGACTCATGCACTTATTGATCAAGTTAAACAGAAAGAGGTCTTGGGGATTATAATTGACGAAGAATTAAAATGAAAGGAACACACTGATGCTCAATGTAAGAAACTTTCGAGTGCTGTGGCTCTTCTAAGAAGAGCTAAAGCTTTTGTATCTCAAAATGAATTCATTCGTATGTCGAATTAATTGAATTAATATTGTTCGTCCGTCTGGAATGACGGAAATCGAACGAATCTTGAGAAACTGTACAAGATGCAAAAAAGGGCCGCTCGTGTCATAAGTAGTTCAAACTACGAAATAAGGTCAAAAACAATCTTTCTGATTCTAGGATGGACTCCAATTGAGTCTACTCTTATGAAAAGGGAAATTTTAATGACATTCAAGGCTATCCGTTGTATTGCGCCGGAGTACGTCTCAAACATGTTCTCTCATAGCCAAAATAACAATTACGAAATGCGGAGCAACATGCGCAAGCTAGTGTTAGGTAAACCTAAAACTAATTTTATGAAAAAATCCTTTTCATACCGAGGAGCTTGTGCCTGGAAGAACTTACCCATTGACATTGTCAACGGGTATGAGCAACTATCAACAATTCATTTTAAAAGTTTAATCGAAAATTATTTTTCCACAGATTAAATGACTGTTGATGATGCTCATAAATATTGCAACATGAGTAATCAATATTGTTTCATCTAACATGACTTATTTGTGTAAATAGTTATTAATATTTTATAGTATTATATCAAACGATCCCTTGAAAAGCAGCAATAGCTGAAGGGCTATCGTTTTTAAATAACTTTTATGAATAAATAAATAAATAACCGAATAATAGGTTGCAATTCGACTTGACTTGTTGACTGCCAAGGTCTCAGAAGATTGTAAAGTAGTCTCTTCGCAGGTGTTCTTATGGAGGGGGGAGCGAGGTGAAAGGCTATGAAACGAAAATTATTATAGTTTTAAATCAGATTTTTGTTTCTGTGCTTCGTTGTTGAGATATTTTAGTTTGTTTGATATGCAAATTAAACACTTTGACATCAGGCATCTATAATGAGTTATCGGAGATAAATTTTTGCTATTATCAAACGAAGTCGATCGCTTTGAAGAAATGATATGTGTCTATTTCGCACACACCATTGGACATACAGATTTGTAATTGATTTTGTTTCATAATCGCAAAGATACAGAACATTCTCTGATAACTCATTATACAGGTGTGATATCAAAGTGTTTAATTTGGCTTATTTGCATATCAAAGAAACTGAAATATCTCAACAACGAAGAACGAGAACGAAGATCTGCACGAGATGTTACTTTGTTGTTTTAAGAGTTCTTTCATTTAAGACAATAATAATTTCGCTTCACAGACACTTTAAAAGCGCTGCATTTCTGCATTATCTTGCAAAATTCATGGAATCAATCATACAGTCATAAAAATATTTATTAGATTTGGACGCGATGTCCTTGAATCAGACGTGTTTGAATCAGCCACTGAATGCATGGCGATCCTGCGTCATTGGTTTCGACACACTTTGAGAATTTTCAAATTAAAGACCAAAGTTGCGGTAGTTGGAATGAAGAAACAAAAAACAGAGACCACTATTCCTACTGTCATGTCGACATCACAGTACAGTACAGTCGTCGTTCTCTCGCTTGGGTGTATAAAAATACCAAAAAGCCAAACGACGACCAACGTAAGATAAGTTCGTGGCCATGTCATTATCATTGGGTATTTCAGAGGTGAAGTTATAAATGTATATCTATCCACAGTTATCGCCAAGAGATTCGCTACAGACAACGCTAAGCTCGCTGTAGGCAAAGTAATAGACGTGGTGTTTCCACAAATTATTAACTTAAAATTACCTCACGACGACTACCAAGTTATTGTTGTTTACCAAAGCACAAAGGAAGAAAAGCATCCAATTTTTACTATATAAAATCGGAATTATGTAAACAAATTGAAGCTCAATATTAATTATGTTCACTGTCACTTGGCGGAATAAAATTAATTTCTTGAAATTAAGTCTTCAAAAAATAAAATTTGGGAAATTAAATGATTAATAAAATAAAATAAAATTGGCAAAATTTGAGTGACTCCTCAAAGTCATTACTATTCATATCTCCAGCCCAGACACTTCGGGTCCTTTGGGATTCAACTTCCTTCTCGTGGTGAAACTCAGCATTTCTGATTGGTTAATAGCCAACTAATTATTAATAGTTAATAGTTTAGAAAATTAATAGTTTTTTATAAGAAAATTAATAGTTTTTTATAAGTCTACAAATCTCCAGCTGCTATGTTCACAAGATTTAAAGCCTACGTTTATCTTTACGGTGTTTTACAATTTTACGTGAAAGGTACTTCAACGAACTAGCAATTAAAACGATACAATGGTTCGACTTTCCCTGAATTATATCGATCTGTCTGGACAAAGTTTGTTCTTTATACATAAGTTTCTACATAGACTATCAATTACATGGACGCAGTTTATTTACACTATTTCAGTTTGTTTATCTAAACGGTGTCCATTGTTTGGGTGTAAATGCATCGTCTGTTAATACAATTATTGTATAAGGTTGAGCGAGATATCAAGAATATTCCAGACCGAGTTCAATGGTATCTGCAGAAGACGATGGCTTAGGCGCGCGGATAACATTGACTAAAGTCTGGACAATTCTTGTTATTATATAGTATGCTATCACATATAAACTTTTACGTAATCTGATTGGTTCCCTACTACCAGGCTGTCATCTCTTATTATATACACAAGCTCTGGATATGAGGTATTCTGCAATCTGATTGGTTCTCTACTAGCAGGATATTAGCTCCTATCCTGCTAGTGGAGAAAATTAGAAAAATGGCTGGCAGATTTAGACAATTAAATGAAGAGGAAATTCAAGTTTTACTTGAAAAAATTAAATATCCAAATCCACAGCTTGTGTATATAATAAAACAGTTATGAACATAAACTCGTCGTATATGACTTACAGCAGACTGGGTGCTGTCGAGCCTCGTCGGCTATGAGCGCTACTCATATACCACTCGAGTTCGTAGAATAACTGTTAAATATCCTCTAGTAGAAAAAAAGAAAATGGGAGAGACAAATCTGGCTGCCATTTTGAATGTCTTAAAGCTTCGACATTGTGATGTCATCAGCGTCCAATAATTAATTTTTTGGACTGCTTCGTCCAATAATTTTAAATATCCGACGAAAAGGACGTCAGAGCTATCGGACATCGAGAATTAACTGTGGAATTTTGACCAATGAGGAATGAGAATGAAGTTTTAATGTATAATAATGGAGGTTATTCTGCACCGAAACTACGTACAGAAAAACGAAGAATCGCGGAAAAATGGTTGAAAAACACGACGAAAAGCATTTCTATACTCAGTTTCTCCACAGTTAATGAAATAAGATGGTTTGGCTAGCCGGCAAACTTCAAAAGAATTCCGCAGGGGCGGCGAATTATGTTGAGGCTCAAAGAAGAACGTGTCACGTGCCGAGTTTAGTGCATGACTTGTATCAAATTCATAAGGGATTATATTACATGGTCACTGTTTTTCGTCTTCTTTCGCGAAATAACTGCGCTTAAGAAACTGAGCTATCCGTTAAACTTATAAATAACAAAGTTATAACTATGGACGACGATTTAGTTTCGAGCAACGTTGGCCAGGAGTGGGCGTTTGTTCAAGACGAAGAAATCGGTGAGGATATTTTGCCATTTAACTTCGATATTTCCCTGTCTGTAGTCGAAGAAAACGGAGACGACAAGGAAGAAGAAATTTCAGACACTGTATGTGAAATATCCGGCGATAAGTCCTTCCCTTGCGATCGTTGCGAGAAGGCTTGCAAGTCGAAAGGTGGCTTGACGAGACATGTAAACACCAAACATGGAAACAAAAACAACAAAAGGAATGGCAACATTTCTTTATCAATGGCTGCCCTGACAAAGGATGAACTGTCCTCAATCGTGGATAAAGTAAAGGCCAAGATAACGGAAGATGGTTTCTGGGACAGCGAAATGATTGCAAATATGGCAAGTGTAACATCAAACGATTTGCTATACAGTCATATACTGCCAATTTATCAGCAACTTTGTCGCAAGCGAAACCAAGATAAATTTGTAATGGATTTTTATGAACTTATTCCAAAATCGTGTGATCTTTTGAAACATGAAAACCAACAATTAGGCAGTCTCATTATGATTTCTATACCAGACCATTTAGTATCCTTGTTCAAGAGTTGTGTTAATACTGTGGTTATTACTAGTCAGCAAGAGCCCAGTGGCAGTGAGACTGGTGTCAGTGCTGGTGTTTCTACAGAACTACAAACAGAACTCAGTGAAAATGAACGTGGACCATTATCATATATAGCAGGGTATGTGTTGTCGAAACTAAAGAAAAAGTCTGCAAATAGAACAACTGAAGAGCTTCAAACAATTGTACAGCACATGATCTGCCCTAGTTTGGAAAACACATGCATCGAAGCACGCAGCTGTGGCGGCCTGGTTACACCATGTCATGACTTGGTTCAAATATTGCAAAAGCAAAAGTCTGAGAAAAGAACGAAAAAGGCAAAGTGAGGTCAAAAAGTGACATTGTGTATGCATGTAATGTTTTAGTGTTTTTCACATATCATAAATAAATTCGATATATATATTGCATGCCATACAAAGTTTACAATTTATATGCCTTTTTTTAATCTCCATTAAATAAATATATTTTCCATACTATGTCTATAAATACCAGATTAAAAAAAGAAACTACAAAACTACTCTTATAACTACAAAGAATATTATTGATCATACAAACAAGGTTTTAAGTATAACAGTACATTTAAGTCATTTAACACTTCAATACTAAGTACTATTCAATACTAGAATATGTAATACTTTTTGTGCATAAACAGCTAGTTGAATATAATAGACTGTAAATATCATAAATAGCCAACAATATATTGTATATATCATAGGCGGATTTTCAGATTTTGCTCTCGGGGGGGGGGGGGGGGCGAAAATATATAGGGGGGTATTGTTAAAAATATTATCATGAAGAAAGAAAATGACTGTTTCGCCCCATGTCAGGGCTCATCAGCATGCCTAGGAAAGACATATCACCATACATAACATGGAAAACTTGTGATTCCGACATGGACAGCCTGTGAAGGCTGAAAAAGAGCAACAAGTTTTAAGGCGCTAGCACTCGCCTTGCACACCTTTGCACGCAGCTAAAGGAGTTTGGTTAGAAAAGGATGACTATATTTGGGACACTTCATGGACATGCAATTGCTCAATTTGCACATCATCCCAGTCAATTCTAACCCTTTACCCCCATCCCTCCCTATCCCACCAAAAATTCCAAGCCTTATTAACTAAATGAATGTCCTGGTAAAACAATATTCAATGCAATTTTTTATAAAGTTGCTCAGCTATATATTGAGAAGATTTAAATTTAGAAAAGTATTAATTGTCTTGTGTTAGACTGAGTTATTATTGACAAAGTAGCATGCATTTGACACAGCATAGAATTATTCTACTTGCGTCAAATGCATGCTACTTTGTTTGTTAGAGATACATTGGCATTGACAAGTAAAATTATCTGGCAATAGACAGAGTAAGATACTAAGATAGGGCGCATGGGGGAGCATTGTCAGCTAATATATTAACGAGAGATACTGGATTTAATAAATATCTGGCAGTTTTGTAAAGTCAATTTTACTGACAGTACAATCGCCAGTCTGACGAGTAAAATTGTCTAGTGCTAGATAGAGTAAAATACTAAATAGAGTACATGTAGTATGCCTCTTGGCACATCACTAGCTAAATTATGGGGACCACATTGTGCCACTTGAGTAAAATTATCTGATGTTATCTGAGGGCCTATTTAGCATTGTAGAGAAATTCAATAATAAGAGAATCATTTCTTCTTCTTACGCTTTTTCACAGGCTCATCAGAAACAGTGTAGCATTTTTCTTTACCATAACGCCCTCCAGTGTCACCACTCACTGATGGTGCGATGTCCCTCTTAACAGCAATGGTCAAGTCATTGTAGCCAAACTGTTCTGCAGAAGGGTTATCTGATCTTTCTCTTTCGGTTCTTTGATGACCAAGATAGTCCTCGATGACATCCTGCATGAACCGTTCTGTGAGAACATACGCAAACCCTTCAGAAAGGAGGAACTTGAGAGCCTCGACCTGGGAGTTAACAGAGATCTTAAATCCTTCATAGGTCTGGTTTGACAAAAACATTTTCTCCTTTTCAGCCGGTGTAAATCCCTCTCTAGATTGGATATTCGTCTTCCAATCTTCAAAATACTGAAGAAATGTATCCTTCATCCACACAAGACGCTCATCATCTGGACTTTCATAAGGTTTGATCCTTTCATTCCTCTTCCTTTCATTCTCGGATGTTGATCTGACATTGGCACAATCGAAGAAATCGTTGATCATCTGGCAAAACATTGCAGTATCAACCACATTGGGAATATCACACTCTAAAAAGCATGTTGAAACTGTCCTACTCAAAACCTGAACAGCTAGTTTCACCTTCATCTTTGAAAAACTGCTCAGCACCACATGGTCTAATGTCAGTTTTGGTAAATGGTGTAGAGCAAACTGTTGATCATGGTAAACATGTCTGTGATATGTCTAACTAACAGATGCTGGCCATCGTTCCACATATACCGACTACATGATCCAGATCCAGAGTTATAGAGGCAGTTTCTTGCAGTCTTGATTAGTTGAGGCGAATCTGCAAAGAAATAACTCATTCGTGCCAGACAAACGATATTGGTGTTTTGTACACCAAACCATCCATCAGGTAGTTTGCCACCAAGTTTGTGCAAAGTGAGTGTGGGGGTGTGTCCGGCTAGCCAAACCATCTTATTTCATTAACTGTGGTTTGTCTAATACTGTAAATAAATGGGTTCACAACTGAGTTCATCCCAACGAGAGTCATACAAATAGTGTACAACCCACTTGGTACACACGCAGTGTTACAAAAAATATAATCTATTACGACGATTATGGTATACGGCAAGAGAAGACAAATAAATACTCCAATAATGACTGCAAATTTCTTAATGGGTTTGAAATCTTTCACTATCTTCTGACGGGATGATATGCAATTCGTTTGATATGGGTCGACACCAACGGCACCCATCCCAACAGGACGGCTCGCAAGAGGACCAACATGGCGGTCGGCCAGAGACTCGACAGGCATGATAGCCACAGTGTGTGCAGTAATTTTACGTCTTTGATCTTTTGCGATGTTGAAAATCTAGCAGTTTAAAACTACCATGACAATAATGGGAAGGTAGATATAAATAACGACACAGCTCATGAGAACAAACGGAGAAACATAACAAGCAGCGCGAACGCCAGGTATTGGCTCGGTGAAGACTGAAATAAGGGGAACAAAAACAAAGACAGAAAACCAAATCATAAGCAACACAACGTGGATTCGACGCCATGTCGTGATTATTGGGTACTTCAGGGGTCTGCTTATGAAGATAAATCTATCCACAGTGATTGCGAGGAGAGTTAATATTGAAAGAAACACGCCCATACAGCCAGTTGTGATATAAAGCTTACAAAAGAGTTTATCGCTTAGCAAGCTTTCAGTTCCAGTAATAATCTTTGCAAATTCAGCGATCCAGATAGGATAGATTGTACAGCATGCGAGAGCGTCAGTGACGGCAAGGTTTACAACTAGATAACTTGTTGGCGTCTTCGTATGAAGTAGTAAGACATTGTAAATGATAACAACAAGATTTGCTACTACAGCAGCGATAAAGCACAAGCACTTGACAACTACGACTGTTGCTGCACATAGGCGTATGGGCACAACTTTATGTGGGGGGGCAGCCAAAATGTTGCCCGAATTTTAAAGCTTGTCTAAATTGCCCGAATTTCGATAACAACATCTTCATAACTATAATAACCACTATTTTGTTGTCGCCACGTCCCGTACGCCTATGGCTGCAAGAAGGACGGTAGCAGGAAGATTCTGTTCAATGGACGTTGTGTTTCCAATGCTCGAGTTCCCAAAGCCAGTGTTCCCAAAGCTAGTGACCTCAAGCCTAGTGTTTCCAAAACTGGTGTTTCCAAAGCAAGTACTAAAGGTGGAATTCATCTCTGTCATACGATTTTCAAAGCACGTCGGCAACAGCTAACTATACGAAACGGACTTTTGTTTTGCCAAACAAATGCTTCAGTATATCGTGTATTCCTGTACAGTTTTCGCAGCAGACAGTCACTTTAGCTGAAGAAGTCAAAGACAGTTCTGGCAATAAAAAATTGTAAAATACATGCGTAAGTATAATGGACCTATACTGTTTAGGCAGCAGATGGCACTCTTTAGTTCAGTTGAATATCAGTCAATAATAGTGCATGGCATATTTATCCTACGGACGTGCTGTGTGGTGAAATGCTTGCAAGATATATCTAAAGAATATTCTCAAACTCCAAAAGCGCGTAATTCGTCTGATGTATTTTGTTGTTAAAACGAACATGCAACTCCTTTATTTATCAATGGCAGTATCTTGCCATTGAATTTTTTATATTGTGAATCCGTGTGTGAACTGATGCATGATATTACAATATTGCTCAATGAATATTTCCTGTCTCTTTACAAAACATCAACGATTCATTCCTATAGTACACGATCATCGACATCTGAAAATTTTCAAATATAAATGTCAAGTCTTGAAGTACAAAAAAATGCTTTCTCGCGAATTGGTGTAAACTTTGGAATGAGATCCCAACCAATGCTAGGAAGTGGTCGAAAAGTGCGTTTAAAAAAAGAACTGGGAAAAATACTTATGAATATTCTCAAGGAGGCAGATGCGTATATTGAAGCATCTTAAATATGTAAAAAGTCAAACAGCGCGAATTAGCTTATCATGAATTATATTTTATATTAATATAGTATATTGAAGCACCTGAAATATGTAAAAAGTCAAATATCATGAATAAGATTATCATGAATTATATGAATATTTTAACTTATTAATCTTTTGTTCCTTCCAGCCTTTATCCTTGTGTTTAAAAATCTAATATCAAAAGTTTTTTGGGTTATTTCTTCTAACTATTGTTTTCTTCCGCTTACGAAAATAATTAAATATTATATTTTATCATGAGTGCATGTAAAAACTTACTGATACTCATGATGATATGAATTTATGTAAATTTAGAGACTCGCTCGCCAAGTATAACAAATGCTACATGTATTTGCGAGTCAGAAAAATTATAAAATGTATATACGTGTGATCATAATAAAAGTCTAAATGTCTATAAGTCTGAAAACGAACTAATTACCTTAGATTGTTTTGGCACTGCAAAATTATGATTCATAAGTATTGCATCTTTCCTTTACATTTCTTTAGCAGATGTTTTGCCTCGATTCAGGTATCTGCTTGAGACGTATACTGCTTTGGTAATTGAAGATTGTGAAACAACTGGTTCACTATTGTATCTGCCTTACTACTTCATCAAATATGGGACGTCACTCATGTTCAGCTGAGCTTGACTCAGACATTTACTAAACAACCCTGCACCTTTATAGCTTTCGGGAAACAAGAAAGATCGCTCATTATAAAGTAATTAGATATACTCGATGCGAAAATCTATCTTCGGTAATAACATGTGGTAATACTCCGTAATAGATAGCTAAAAGAGTTAAAGAGAAACTCGGGATTGCAGAGTCGAATTAAAGTCCTAATTTGACTAGAGTTTCACTTAAGTTCCTTCTCCTTCAATTCCGACATCAATCTGGGCAAATTCAAAGCTTTAAAAGAAGATAAGGTGCATTATTTTTTATCTATGTAAATGAAGCAATCTGATTGGCTGACAAGCATTTCAGAGCGGTCCGGATTTTTGCATCCGGCCCGCTCTGAAACTCATCCGGCCCGCTCTGAAACTCATCCGGCCCGCTCTGGATTACGCGACAAAACACAGGAGTGAAACAATTTTTAGTTTAAAAATCTACCCAAAAAGTTCAAAAAGCTAGCCTAACGATAGTTAGAGTACAAAAATGAATTGCATCAACTCCAAAGGCTTCATACTAAGCACGATGTGTCGAGAAAACTAATACATTTGTTTTAAATGCTCGTGTATTAAAACTACTACATTTGTTTTATTGCTCATATATTTCAGTATTTGGCCACATTAAAGTTAAAAAAATACAGCTTAAACAGATATCATAGAAGAAAAAACTTTTCTCCATACATAAAACTTAAAAATATGGACCAACTGTAGTGAAAACATGATTTTTCTGCCCATTTGTTAAAGTACTTTTCGTATACATATTGTAAACAAAAAAAAATTAAAGCCGTGGCCCTTGGCAAACAAAGTTGAGGCTATATGTTTTTTTACCGTGAAATGACCAGAAAAGAATTACTGCATACCTTGTTCATTGTCCAGTTTTAGTAGAAAGCGTTGATCGAAGTCAAAACACATGCATTCACTGCATGATTCACTTTATGAGTTTTTTACGGCCAAAGCAAGTAAACACGAAGATATCCTTGTCGAAGAAACACGGAATACCGGAAAACCTAGCCAAAACCTTTCATTCCTATGCTTTTTACTGCCATATTTAAAAATATCGTGTACATTTTTACAGAAACTATGGTTTTTTTGTGAGTTTCTTGCCAGTTTTCTTGAGTTTTCGTCTTCGTGTTTTCTTTTAACGTTCAAGTTTTGTCAGCCTCGCCACAGTGGCCTCGCTTTGAATTCACAATCGCACTGATCTCAAATTATTTCGCTACACTGGAATTTTCAATTTTAATAAATTCTTAAATTTTACCTATGATAAAAAATAAACACGTTATTTACCGGCAGCGTCGGTCCGGATGAGAAAAACTGTGCCCTCGGTCTTGAAAACGTCCCTCGCCCTCCGGGCTCGGGCCGTTTTCAAGACCTCGGGCACAGTTTTTCTCATCCGGACCTCGCAACCGGTAAATAACATATATATAGTATACAAGGACATCACTAAAGTCAATGTTTATTACAAAATGATTTATTCCCGTGGCTTCATTATCAACCAAGACACGGATATGAAATAGTGAATATTAGCACTATTCTTAGATTAACAGTAAAGCTATTGTTTTATTCGCATGTTCTTCGACTAACGCGGTGCAGTTTTAACTTAAACTTCACAGAATACTTTCATATTATTCTTACAATATCGGTGGAAGAAAACTTTCAACTTTCTTGGGCAAATGATCAAAGTTTCATGTTTTGGACCTAAGCAGCTACTAGAAGGAGTTGATAAAAAGTAGAGTGCTGGGTAGGCAGTGTTTAGAATATAGCAAAACGAAAAGGTTGTAAACTGCCGAGAATTTGAAGAACGAAATACTGACGTTTTGAGCGGAGCCATTCATCAGAGTAAATGTAATTACAGTAATGTAATTCCACTCTGATGAATGGTTCCGCTCGAAACATCACTATTTCGTTCCTCAAAGTTCTCGGCAGTTTTCACAAGTTTTTCGTTTTTAGAATTTTGAGTCTCTAGAAGTTTTTAGAATTTTGAGTCTCTAAAAGGTAATTTCCTGCAATTCGAGGGCCCTATTGTTGTATTTTTACCCATTGAGCCCCGCTGGATTTGAAGTACTTAATTTCTATTAACGTAAAGTACACTTTAGTCCGTGTGGGTATCTCTCTAGAAGAAAAACAAAACAAAACCAATGCAAATTGTCCTTTTTTATTATTTTTGTCTCACATTATTAAAATTTTTCTTACGTATATTCAAGTTGAATATGCGACATATGTTCGCACAAGACCTGTGTTCACAGCTGAAGCCCGGACTCAGATTTGGCTGCACCACTTGGCTATATTAGATAATATTGCTACACGGAAAACAATTTCCTTCTATGAGAATCAATAAATATCATTGCGTAGCTGTAAAATATAAAATTAATTAATGCCAGCCCCTGCTTGCCCGAATGTGTTCTGTACCGAAACTACGTACAGAAAAGCCAAGAATCGCGGCAAAATGGTTGAAAAACACGACGAAAAGCATTTCTATACTCAGTTTGTCTAATACTGTAGATAAATGGATTCACAACTGAGTTCATCCCAACGAGAGCCAAACAAATAATGTTCAATTCACCAGGCACACACGCAGTGTTACAAATAAGATAATCTATTACCACGATTATGGTATACGGCAAGAGAAGACAAATAAATACTCCAATAATGACTGCAAATGTCTTAATGGCTTTGAAATCTTTCACTATTTTCTGACGGGATGATATGGAATTCAGTGGATATGGGTCGACACCAACGGCACCCATCCCAACAGGACGGCTCGCAAGAGGACCAGCATGGCGATCGACCAGAGACTCGACAGGCATGATAGCCACAGTGTGTGCAGTAATTTTACGTCTTTGATCTTTAGCGATGTTGAAAATCTTGTAGTTTAAAACTACCATGACAATAATGGGAAGGTAGGTATAAATAACGACACAGCTCATGAGAACAAACGGAGAAACATGACAAGCAGCGCGAACGCCAGGTATTGGCTCGGTGAAGACTGAAATAAGAGGAACAAAAACAAAGACAGAAAACCAAATCATAAGCAACACGACATAGGTACGACGCCATGTCATGATTATTGGGTACTTCAGTGGTCTGCTTATGAAGATAAATCTATCCACAGTGATTGCGAGGAGAGTTAATATTGAAAGAAACACGCCCATACAGCCAGTTGTGATATAAAACTTACAAAAGAGTCTATCGCTTAGCAAGCTTTCAGTTCCAGTAATAATCTTTGCAAATTCAGCGATCCAGATAGGATAGATTGTACAGCATGCGAGAGCGTCAGTGACGGCAAGGTTTACAACTAGATAACTTGTTGGCGTCTTCGTATGAAGTAGTAAGACATTGTAAATGATAACAACAAAATTTCCTACTACACCAGCGATAAAACACAAGCATTTGACCACTACGACTGTTGCTGCAAGAAAGACGCTAGTAGGAAGAATCTGTTTAATGGACGTTGTGTTTCCAAAGCAAGTTCTAAAGGTGGAATTCATCTCTGTCATACGATTTTCAAAGCACGTCGGCAACAGCTAACTATACGAAACGGACTTTTGTTTTGCCAAACAAATGCTTCAGTATATCGTGTATTCCTGTACAGTTTTCACAGCAGACAGTCACTTTAGCTGAAGAAGTCAAAGACTGTTCTGGCAATAAAAAATGTCAAATATATGCTTCAGTATATTGGACCCATACTGTTTAGGCAGCAGATGGCACTCTTTAGCTCAGTTGAATAAATTATCAGTCAATAATAGTGCCATATTTAAGCTACGGACGTGCTGTGTCGGGAAATGCTTGCAAGACATATCTAAACAAAATTCTCAAACTCCAAAAGCGCGTAATTCGTCTGATGTATTTTGTTCTTAAAACGAACATGCAATTCCTTTATTTGTCGATGCCAGTATCTTGCCATTGAATTTTTTATATTGTGAACCAGTGTGTGAACTGATGCATGATATACAATATTGCTCAAATTAATATTTCCTTCCTCTATTTACAAAACGTCAAGGACTCGTTCCTATAGTACACGATCATCGACATCGAAAAATTTTCAAATAAAAATGTCAAGAATTGAAGTACAAAAAAATGCTTTCTCGCGAATTGGTGTAAACTTTGGAATGAGATCCCAACCAATCTTAGGAAGTTGTCAAAAAATACGTTCAAGAAAGAACTGGGAAAAATACTTATGAATATTCTCAAGGAGGCAGATACGTATATTGAAGCACCTGAAATATGCCAAAAGTCAAACATCATGAATAAGCTTATCATGAATTATATTTTATATTAATATAGTATATTGAAGCACCTGAAATATGCCAAAAGTCAAATATCGTGAATAAGCTGATCATGAATTATATTAATATTTTAACTTATTAATCTTTTGTTTCTTCCAACCTTTCTCGTTGTGTTTAAAAATATAATATGTTTTCTTCCGCTTACGAAAATAATTAAATACTATATTTTATCATGAGTGTATGTAAAAACTTACTGATACTCATGATGATATGAATTTATGTAAATTTAGAGACTCGTTCGCTAAGTATAACAAATGCTACATGTATTTGCGAGTCAGAAAAATTATAAAATGTATATATGTGTGATCATAATAAAAGTCTAAATGTCTATAAGTCTGAAAACGAACTAATTACCTTAGATTGTTTTGGCAATGCAAAATTATGATTCATAAGTATTGCATCTTTCCTTTACATTTCTTTAGCAGATGTTTTGCCTCGATTCATGTATCTGCTTGAGACGTATACTGCTTTGGTAATTGAAGATTGTGAAACAACTGGTTCACTATTGTATCTGCCTTACTACTTCATCATATATGGGACGTCACTCATGTTCAGCTGAGATTGACTCAGACATTTACTAAACAACCCTGCACCTTTATAGCTTTCGGGAATGAGGTTTACCATGCACCTTGCACCTTTATAGCTGTGGGGGATGAGGTTTACCATGAATTGACGATGCAATCAGATGAATTTTACCTAAATCTTACCTCATCAAACAATTGCAAACAAATTTAAACAAGACATATCATATTGAGAGAATTCTTGGCAAGTATCCTGGGGCAAAATTAGATTTCACATCTACACTGCACTAGCAGCTCATGTAAACGATTTAATGCAGCAACTGCCGGAGCTAAGAGATGTAGTAGTTCAAGTGAAACTCAGTGCAGATGGTGCTCGAATGTCACGGTCAACCAACTTCATGATTGTATCATTTGCTTTACTCCAATGCAATGAAAAGGTAATGTCGTCAAACAGAACTGTGGCAATAATTAATGGGCCAGAAAATTATGAAACCTTGAAACAGTCACTGTCCAATTTATTCACAGAGATAAATGGACTTATCAAGACAGGAATTATTTTAATTGATGGGGAGCATGTGAACTGGATTTCTTTCTTGAAGGAGATATGAAATTTTTGCTGTTGATCATGGGATTTTCTGGTGCTTCATCTGACCATGCTTGCTTATGGTGCAAAGTCCACAAGAGCAATAGGTGGGATACAAGCAAGGACATGAACTTCTATACTCTGGATCCCAACTAGACTTGCTCCAAGTCTGTCTCTTATAGGGGGAGTATATTAGGGCTCGCGAAAATGCGGGCGGGAGACGGGCGGCGAGAAAATTGGGAGAGGAGAGACAGACTTGTTTCCCTTGCAGGAACTTGAATCAGATTATAAATTCGGCGGGAAAGTTGATTGACAAGTTTGTGCATTGCGGTGCTTTAATTTATTCGACACCTAAGTTCACACATTGTTCACACTCTATAAATACTTTAACTCTTTAACTTCCTACTCTGCATGTTAAAGACAGTTGACATAATGCCTTACCGGGTGAATCTGTTACAGTTACCGATAATCAACCAAATAGTCC
Organism: Trachythela sp. YZ-2020; assembly: GCA_016169945.1. Classification (NCBI taxonomy): domain Eukaryota; kingdom Metazoa; phylum Cnidaria; class Anthozoa; order Malacalcyonacea; family Clavulariidae; genus Trachythela; species Trachythela sp. YZ-2020. Next base: position 108,040 of record JADLSH010000204.1, on the reverse strand, counting down.
TATACAATACCTATTATGCGGGGCTTCAAACTAGCATCACTTAATGTTACTAGTATAATAAAGCATATCGACGAGCTTAGAGTTTTGCTTGTTGACCATTCAATCGATGTTTTGCCAATTAACGAGACAAGGCTTGATTCTACTATAAATGACAATGAGGTTCATATATCTGGTTATGAAATTGTACGTCGCGACAGAAGCGTCAATGGCAGATTTGGGGGTGGTGTATGTTAGTTTTTATGTTCGATGCAATATCAATTTTCTACCACGTTTCGATATGTCAATTGATCAACTAGAAAATTTATGTATCGAAATTCGTAAACCTAGATCCAAGCCTTTTCTCGTTACAACTTGGTATAGACCTCCAGATTCACCCGTCGACAAATTCAACTATTTTGAAACTCTAGTAGGTAGACTCGACGCAGAAAATGTTGAATATTACTTAATGGGTGACCTGAACTGCAATTTTGGGTCAACCGTAATGGATCATAATTCAACCATTTTGACTAGCATCACTGATCTTTATGGCTTACAACAGTTAATAAGCGAACCAACTCGCATAACCAAGTCATCTTCAACACTAATTGACTTGATATTTACCAATTCGCCTGATAAGATTGTTTGCTCCGGTGTCTCTCATATCAGTATCAGTGATCATAGCCTAATTTATGCATTTCGTAAACTTTCAACTGGTTTATTTACTAAGGGCCACTCTACTGTGACCTATAGAAAGTTTAAGAATTTTGATTCTGCAAGTTTCAGAAACGATATCTGGCTGCAGAATTGGGATGAAATTAGGGCACATGATAACCCAAATGACATGTGGCATGTTTGGAAAAATATATTTAATAGTGTTGTTGAAAGACATGCACCTTTGTGTACAAAGCGTATTAGGGCTTCTAAATCGCCTTGGATTACCCTTACTTAAAACAACGCATGCATGATCGAGATATTTTGAAGATAAAAGCGTGCAGCTCTAATGACCCAGCTGATTGGCACGCTTTTAAGAGAACTCGCAATATTGTAAATACTGAAATCAAACATGCCAAAGAAATGTATTACACGAGCGCTTTTCACGAAAATAAAAGCAATTCGAAAAAGACTTGGAATATAATTAATGAACTAACTTCAAGAAAACAACACATCTCGCACGTAAAGGAAATTGAATTGAACGGCTGTTCTATAAGCGGCTCTCAAAAATGATCTGAGGCGTTTAACGATCATTTCGCTGATATTGGGCCAAAGCTTGCCGATAAAATACCTTGTAACGAAAACAGTCGTTCTCATTTAGATTACCTTTCAAGTAACGAAAGTGGAGCTGGTACTAGTTTTCAACTGAAGACAACAAGTTCGTCTATAGTCTTTTCTCTTCTATCCAAACTTAGCAAATCTAAAGCAACTGGTTTGGATAAAATTTCAGCTAGGCTACTTCGTGAATGCCCTGATTTGATTTCAGATTATCTAAGTATAATTTTTAACCGCTCCATTATCACGGGTATATTCCCCGACGATTGGAAATGTTCAAAGGTCATACCATTATTTAAACAAGGGAAACGTAAGGATCTCAATAACTATCGGCCCATCTCTATTATTCCTATTGTGGCCAAAGTTTTTGAGAGGATTATTTATGATCAAGTCAATTTTTTTCTTACGGATAACAAATTACTTTCAACTAGTCAATCAGGATTCCGAAGCCTACATTCCACAGTTACTGCTCTTCTCGAAGCCACAAACGACTGGGCGTACAACATCGATCACGGTAACGTAAACGCAGTAGTTTTCTTAGATCTCAAAAAAGCGTTTGACACCGTAGATCATGCAATTCTTTTATCTAAATTAAATGCATATGGTATAGGAAGTGAATGGTTTAAATCTTACCTAAACGATCGTAATCAAAAATGCTTCGTGAACGGTTTTCTATCACCGAACCGCTCACTGTCCTGTGGTATCCCGCAGGGGACTATCTTGGGGCCATTACTATTTTTAATTTATATAAATGATTTGCCTAATTGCCTCGAACATTCCCAGGCACGTATGTATGCAGACGACACTCATTTGACGTTGGCAAGCAATAACGTTCGTGATATTAATCAGTTATGAGTGGCTTATCGCAAACAAGCTTACTTTAAATCAATCCAAGACAGAGTTCATGTTAATCGGTTCAAGGCAAAGATTATGTACGTTGAGCCCATTACCATCTCTGGAAATTGATGGGATCCCTGTTAATCAGGTTTCGCTTACAAAGTCTCTAGGTGTACTGATTGATGAAAATCTGTCTTGGAATATGCATATCAATAAGCTAATTAAAAAGATTGCATCAAGCATTGGAGCTATAAAACGTGTAAGGCCTTTTGTTCCATTTACGACTCTGCAGTATATTTACAATTCGTTAGTGCAACCGCATTTTAATTATTGCTGCGTCGTCTGGGATAATTGTAACAAAACCTATGCTGATAAGCTTCAAAAATTGCAAAATCGTGCAGCAAGAGTGTTAACATCTTCTAGCTATGACATTGCTGCTGATTTTCTACTAGAGAAGCTTGGCTGGAGAAAACTCGATACCCAGCGCAAGCTTGAAAAAGCTGTTATGGTCTATAAATCACTTAATGGGCTCGCTCCCGATTACTTGCGTCCCATGTTCATAGACCGTAGCAGCATCACGAACTACTCATTGAGAGACACCGAAGGCAAACTAGCTATTCCAAAGCCACGGACCAACTACCTAAAGAATAGCTTTGGTTATAGTGGTGCTGTGCTTTGGAATAGCCTTCCTACTGAGCTACGCAAAACAAATAATCTCAGCGTGTTTAAATCGGGCTGTAGTAGGTTTTTTAAATGATTGAATTTTAACAAATTATATTATTGCACGGCACTTATGGAAAGCAGGTATTTTTATTTTATAATTATTTCTATATTGAGCTATAACTGTAATTTGTTAGTTTGTAAAATTTTGTAATTAGTTAGTGTACTATATATGTAAATCCTGATAAGTTCACCGTGGGTAAATAAAGATTCTATTCTATTCTATTCTATTCTAAAGTGCACCTCGCCCCAAAAATTTTTTGCTATATCAAATCTTGGCATCATTTCTAGTGTATCCGTAAATTTTTTTATTTATTTGGTCAAATCGTTCGATTTTTATGGCAGTTTAAAGTTGGCAAAAAGGCACTTTTTGATGGACCTTGTCCGTCCTTACGAGGAGTCTGGAACGAGTAAATTTCGTGACGTCACACAAGGGACTCGTCAAAATAAACTTTCGGCCCACATGCAAATTTCTTGTATACTGTCGGGCATCTACATTTATATCAGACCTACAAGCACGAAACTGTGCGTAAAATGTTTCTCTTGATAAGAGCTTTCGATCTATGCATCTTACATGCATAGAACGTGTGTAGTTCTCAAGATGTATGTTTCGCCGGGATTATGTATTTTTTAGAAGTTTAGTGCCATTGAATTTTAGTACACTTTGCCGGTGGGCGAATAACGCGATAAATAATGAACTAACGAACTTGAAATAACCAATAGCTATCCCGTCATGAAGAGAGCTTTATTTTCATGTATGATATGTCTATATAGCTTGTGTATTTCCGTTCAAACATTACTACAAATTTTGTATGTTTTCAGTTTTCAAGCGCAGGACTTTAAAGAACGGATACCGGTTTAAATAAAGAGATATACAACCGATCTATTAGCCCGTATAACTTTGTAAATTTTGCATCTACAACCTTGAAACAACTATTAACTTGTTCGTCATGCCTGCAGCTTTCTATCCGTGCATAAAACATGTGTTTATCGACAAAATAGCTTTAAATATATTTTACTAAGTTCATTTCGCGCCGCGGTGACATTGGCGCTGCGAAAGTTTGAGTAATATTCGATTTGGATATCGCTTCATAAAACATAACTCAGCCAATATCAGACCTACAAGCACGAAACTGTACGTAAAATGTTTCTCTTGAACAGATCTTTCGATGTAGTTCTCAAGGAAATGTGCACGAAAATCGATGTATGTTTCGCGCGTCAAACGACGAAAATATATCGTGTGTACTAATTGTGTGCAGTACTGTAGCAGGGGTAAACTTTTTTGACGCGCCTCAAGATATATTCTCGTGCTTCATACGAAAAGATAGCCCAGAAAAAGGCGATTTTTTGGTAGATATAGCAGTGACCTATATAGTGTAAACAAGTTGTAGTTTTAGATGCCTACACGCGTGCGAAGTTGGATTTTCAACGTGCTCGAACTAAATAATACACTAGTCTTACATATATAGCTTAATGCGGCATATTGTTAGATAGCTCTTCTAAAACTGATTCTATCCATATATAGCAATTATATATATATCCTGTGTGCTAGTTTGTTCATGGTTAGACATGATAGCCAGAAAAAAACAGTGTAAACTCCGATTGATTCAAAGCAAGCAAAGCCGAAATGGCGAACTGAATACAAGCCGATCAAAGCTAAATGCCGACTACCTTACGTGACGTCAGAAAATGGGCTAGACCCAGGCTCTTTTTGGTTAGAAAATACGACGGCCAAGGTCCATCGAAAGCTAAGTTCAAAACGCCATAAAAATCGAACGATTTGACCAAATTAAAAAAAATTTTCACGGATATAGTAGAAATGATGCCAAGATTTGATAAAGCCAAAAAAAACATTTGAGGTGAGGTGCACTTTAACCGCCGTTATCTACCGAAAATTATGTGTGGCTATGCAAGAGAATAATAGTAATATCACTCCAACGAAAGCTTACACGTACTCGTGTAGATATATATATCGCCAAATTCAAAGAATAAAACTTGCGTTCTGTGTCGTACCGTTGTCGTGAAAGCCGACGTGAGAAGAAAATTCTTTAGTACAGCATCCAAAAAAACAAAAGCTTGTTTAAATTTAGAGCTTTTACATGAATTCCAAACAGATTTAGGACTTATAGTTACATACTATTAAGGTCAACAAACCTAGGGCCTGCATGTTCATATAATCCCGCTTACCGAGACTGCTTATGATCTAGCCTGCGTGGCCGGCCCTCGTTGGAGGGGAAAAGAAGAACAGGGAATGAGGGCCTGCAAGAAAACCCAGCTTTCATGACTAAACGCCGTTCAATTTTTGAACGTAGAATTTGATTGGTCAACACCAAGAATTAATTGACATGTTTACGCACACAGGAATATATTATTACATTTCTTCGTCTTGATTGACATGTTTATGCACAAGCGAATACATTTCCTTCGGTTTGGGGTTTCCCCTATAGTCCAGCTGCATTTGTATTGGTCAATTTTAATGAGCCTTTATTAGGGCGTTTAGTCATGAAAGCTGGGTTTTCTTGCAGGCCCTCATTCCCTGTTCTTCTTTTCCCCTCCAACGAGGGCCGGCCACGCAGGCTACTTATGATCTCGCCTGCTTATGATCTCGCCTGCTTATGTTCTCGCCTGCTTATGATCTCGCCTGCTTATGATCTCGCCTGCTTATGATCTCGCCTCCTAGTACGTTTCAGTATAAAAAATACATCGCATTCATATGAGAAAGCGGGCTGGCCGCTTGGCGAGATCTCACCCAAGTGAGCCGAGACCATAGGTATAGGCGGGATGAATATACTTCATATAAAACGCCGGTCCGCTTACAGGGACGAAATAGAGAAACCAAATTTCCGATTTTGTCGCTGAATTTGATGCTTTTTACATAGTTTTATCATTTCTATGTACTTGGCTTACAAACAAGCAACAAATATGTTGCTAAACCAATGCTTCTTATCACAAAAAAATCAAGAAAAACAACAAAATCGTTAAAATAGTCGTGTTACAGTAATTCTGTGCATGAAATGTACATGCATGTTCTGCAGCGCTAATTATAGAACCACATTAACATCTCATAGACATAATGTTCCATGGGAATTAAACAAGGGAATAGAGACCTTACGATTTCAAGACGGCAACGTGACGACGACGGCTATCAGTACAATCAAATTTATAGTATTTTAGAATAGACATGAATAATTAAAATCCCACGGGAGTTTTAGACGTCATCCTCGCTCTGTTTACGACGGTAAACACATATTTTTACGTCTTGTGTGCAACGTCTGCATTTCAAGCCGCGAGAAGTGGTACTCAGCAAATTGGCTCAGTGCTGAAGTAGAAATCTTCTAAACCAAAAAGCCCTTATCTCAACTTCCACAAACTGAAGTGAATTCATACGATTGATAATACACGACAAGTTTTATTTAATTGATTTATTTGAAGCAGTTTCTTTTGGCCGTCGGCGTTCGCGTTGCCGTCCTACATCGTAAGGTCTCTATTATATTCGTCCCGCTACGCGAGAAGTCTCGGCAAAGTCCATTGTTCTATAAAACGAAACAAGTATAACTAAAGTATAGTTTTATAAAAGGAAACAAATGAGTAAACTGTAAATTGAAAAAAGAATCTAAAGCAGTGAGTCATAAATTGAAGTTAAATAACTCCATACCGTAGAGCATTATTTATAGATCGCATTGTCAGTCTCAGTTAATCGCCACAAGCTGTGATTATTTCTCTCACTTCCGAAGCTACAGCCTCCAGATGATGATTGATAACAGCTTTTATTTAATTAATTCCGAATGAGCAGCAGGCTACTGGCCCCGCCTCCGGTGGAAAAATCAACCGGTAAATTTGGCGCGCTGCAAGGGAAACAAATCTGTCTCTCCTCTTCCAATTTTATCACGTCCCGCCCCCCCGCCGTCCGCCTTAATTTCCTTCCGCCCGCATTTTCGCACTCCCCAATAAAAACCCCTATAAGAGACAGACTTGGAGCAAGTCTAGATCCCAACTTGAAGAGAACTTTAGCTGATATCAAGGACTGTTCAGAGTCAAAGTGTTTTAGTTGCATCCATCAGCCTCTGATTGATATAGCTTCAGATCATGCGGTTCCAGATGAACTTCATCTAATTTTCAGAGTAACAGACCGGCTTCTTGATAATGTAATTGAGAAGTACTGGAAAGAGATGTTAAGCAAGATTTCAACCGACCCAAAGAACAACCTAAAGGACTTATTCTGGGGAATCTTGTTAAAGGGATTAATGATTGAGGAATTTCATTTAATGTATGGTATTTAGAAAATGCTGATGGGTCTATCAGCAACATTTTGGATTATGCAAGCCTTGTAGGTAGCCAGAAAAAGAAATTGCTCAATCAGTTACCAAGAAAACTAAATGAATACCTCTATCCAGATACATGTAGAACGGTTTGCAAAGTATGGTCATCTGTTGAAGAATATTATAATATGGTATCAGATTTTAGTTTAACCAGGCTGGTGATATATTTCAGAAAGGGAAGGAATGGATTGAATTATTCTGCTCGATGAGAAACATTCGTCCTGGATATGGAAGAGCAAGGGTGACTCCATATATGCATGTAATGGTATATCACATTCTATTTTTTGTTGAGAAACATGGTTGTTTCAAAAGTTCACAGGACAAGGAGTGGAAAAGAACAATAATGATGCAAAGAGGTTATGTTTAGAAAATCAAACAAATGGGATGCTGCAAAGGATATTCTGCAGACAGAAAGCAGGCAGTGGGATCTTAAAGAAAGAGAAAGGAAGAAAGTTGATTACACTAAAATAAATCATGAATACTGGAAGCCGAATGGTGAGATGACCCAAAACAGGAGAGCTATTTCCTATTTTCTATCAGATATTTCCAACTTGCAAGTCAACCTTGATGAAGAAGATATGTCTGGTGCCCCAGCTAATAACAATGATTATGCAAAATGTACTGTCAAGGAGTTAATTGGATATAATAGGCGCACCCTATTTTTTGTCCCCTAACCTACGCGCATGGGATCTGGGTACGAAAATTGGCGAATCCTTTTTAATAGCGGAAAAAACAACGTTAGTGTAAACCATGGTATAAACGGTAAATGTAAATTTAATATTTTTAAAAAACTTTCCAATTTAACAACGTGTAAAAGATAACAATGCAAATTTAGTATTTTTAAGCAAAAAACGATAAATGTTACCACTAATTATATAAATACAAATTTATAATAAAAATTAAAAATAATTCTGTTCGTGTATGTAATTAACCCGCAAATGTTGACCGGATATAGGCGCATGCGCATATATTCAGATATAAGCGCATGCGCTTATATCTGCAGGGCGCCTATATACAGCTATTTCAATTAAGGTTGTCCCCGAGCAAAGCGGAAAAGTCGAATACGAGCGCGAAAGGCTTGCTGGGAATGGACCAAGAATTTGACAAACCTCAGTGGATTCCTAAGAAATTAGCAATAATAATTTCAAAGTAGGAACCTATTAAATGTTTTGTGGATAATTCCTTTGAGACGTTTTTATGCATCAGTGGCTCAGAGCTGTGAATGAATCAAGGTGGCATTTATTGCTGACATACAATTTTGTGATGGAACAAGTTCCTGGCATTTTCCACTACGTTACAGCGACAGGTCACAGGAGTCACGTAATATAATCATAAGTTTTGCAGCACGTTTAATTGCGAATTGGTATACAGGGTGTATAAAAAACGAAACCTTTCGAAATTAACATATTCTTCTTAACCATAAGATTTTATACCCTTGGGAATTTAAAATGCCTTCTAATCGTATGAGTAGCATAAAATCTTGTACTTAAGAACAATACGTTAATGTCTTAGGAATCCACTGAGGTTTGTCAAATTCTTGGTCCATTAATTTTTTAGCGATTCCCAGCAAGCCTTTCGCGCTCGTATTCGACTTTTCCGCTTTGCTCGGGGACAACCTTAATTGAAATAGCTGTATATGCGGGGGAATAAGGTATTCACAGACAAGGACTTTCTAAATTTAAGAAAAGTCAACTCATAGCCCTTCTTGGGGAATGAAAAGTGTAGTCATGAAGGTTGGTTAGTTGTCCTCACAATTTTGATATGCTTTCCTAATGTACTTGTCCTAACCCAGGAGGAAACTGGAGCACGCAGAGAAAACCCACGACTTTCGAACGAGTGTTGACTAACTCTTTTCACATGAGCAGAGTATGTTCGCATAGCTGAGAATCGTAATATATTTTCACTGGTCGCCCCGCCACACAATGCCCTGAGCTAAGTATGGGGAGTAAAATTTTTCAGCTCCGTCCCCCGTGACTACCGGCATGCTAAGGTCTCGTGTCCATATTAAGTACTTTAAAGGTTATACAGATAAATAAGGATTATCTCTCCAATTCTCAGAAAACTAAGATAAGGAAAAGCTAAGGAAAAGCCCTTATAAAGACGAATAGCTTCATATACCGAAGGCGTATATATTATTTAGTCAAGTTCGCTGCCGCCTACAGTGAGTCCGTTAATACCCTCAAGCATGCCGCCTCATGTCCCAATGGCATATTATTATAAAGAATAAAAGCCACTGCTCCTAGCGAGTGCGTCTATACTTTCAAACGGCCTCATGCCCAAAGGCGTATTAAAATTTATACAATTCACTACACCCACAGCGAGTTCTTTTATGTTCAACTGGCCTCATGCACCAAAGGCGTATTAAAGTTAATAAAGTTCACTGCGCCTCCAGCGAGTTCGTATATATTTCCAATTGGCCTCAAGCACCACAGGCATATGGAGATTAATAAAGTTTTGCTGCACCAACAGCGAATTCGTTTATACTTTCAAATTCGGCAAACACCGCCTCATGCACCAAAGGGGTACTATACTTTGTAAAGTTAACTTCACGTTCAGCGAGTTCGTATATATTTCCACATAGCCCTTCATGCACCAAAGGCATATTAAAATTAATATAGCTCACTGCACCTACAGTGACTTCGTGCATATTTCCAGGAGACCTCGTGCACCATTGGCCTTGAAATCAATAAGATCCGCTGCCCATACAGCAAGTTCGTTTATACTCAAGTTCAAGCACGCAGCCTCATGCACCAAAGGCGTATAATATCGTATATTCATTTATACGTTCGTACCTCGTGCACCAAAGTATATTCACTAGCTGTTTGTATAGCATAGATGAATCGGAAAATTATGCCGGCACTGAAGCGCGAAAAGTAAATATTAATCATTAGACATACATCCCACTATTTATAAGTGACCGGCAGTATAAATATAATAAGAAAAAGTATGCTCGATGCCAGAGCGGCAAGGGGTGCCTCGTTAGGTCGCTTAAAGCTGTGCAAATTGATTAAGACAATTGGGTAGGTAAGTAACGAGAGTAAAAAACCCGTCGCGATGGCCTCTGTGATTGTGTGTAAAGGCCTTATGTTGAGACAATATGTTGTGAATGTAAAGATACTAGAGAAGTGTTACGCACACTAAACCATCCCACTACAAGTAACTGATAAACGAGAACGCCGTCGTAGACAGTGAACAAGGCTTACTAAGTTTGCCCCTCTCGAGAAACAGTACAAGCAGGCGATATCGGCAAGTACGAATACTAGAGACGTATTAAGCGCACTAAACCATCCCACTACAAGTAACTGACAAACGAGAACGCCGTCGAAGACAGTGTATAAGCAAGGCTTACTAAGTTTGCCCCTCTCGAAAAACAGTACAAGCAGGCGATACCGGCAAGTACGACAATTATAGATGAGGAAATGTGCTGCATGAAGAATCTTAAACAATTATATGAAAACATAACGAAGTCGTCACGGAAGCAACCATGCGAAGGCATAATTATAGTCAGATACGTGCAAATGTACTGCAAACTCAGCAAAAGGGCCCATGGCGTAAGCGTAGATGTATGGGTTGTGGTTGAACAGCTTCTGCCATAACTCTTTTCGCTCGGCTGCGACACAGAAAATCTTGCTTGTAAAAAATCTGTTGCCAATCCCGCTGTGCGTGTGTCTTCGTGGCAAATGACAGAAAACTCACATTTCCCTGGGTTTTTATAACGTTGCTATTGCCACACGTGTTTCTATATCCATATTCATTAACTTCCGGCTGAAAAATCGCGCTCGTTAGGCATTGTATTGCATGACTCCCAGTAAGAATAGAACCAGTTTTTTCTAAATAGACCCTAAGCATTATGACATCACACGGTTAAATTCGCATCTGCCTGACCACTAAGACCAATGAACATGAACAATCTATCTTAGCTCGTACTGCTCTCGGTTGGACATCTCTTGAAGAACGTAGAGCATTAATGAAGGCCAAACTCATGTACAAAACAGTAAATCAATTAGCTCCACAAAGACTGTGTAACATTTTTCAATTTTCTAACACTGTTAATAGTTATAATCTAAGAGGTTCTTCAACTGGGCTTTTTATTCCAAGGCCCAGGACAGAATTTTTATAAAAAAGTTTCAGTTACAGTGGGGCTAAATTATGGAATAGAATACCAGAAAATATTCAAAATTCGATATCTTATAACTCGTTTTGTAAAAATATTTTCTCCTCGGCCTCGAGATTTTGTTTATATCTTTTAGGCACACGCGAAGCAACCCTCAATTTGTTCCCAATTATTAAGTTGAGTAGTTTAGTTAAGTGAATATTTAATAGCATTTATATAATAATAGTTTGTATGTATAAGTAAATTAGTCTTAAATTTGTAATATTTAATCAGCACACCTCTCATGGAAATCAGTATAATTTGAATGAGATTAGTGTGCCTAAATAAAGTTTATCTATCTATCTATCTATCTATCTATCTATCTATCTATCTAATAATTCTCGCGAGGAATTCTGGTGTTAGTGGTCAGGCAGAAGCATGTGACATCATAAGGCTTAGGGTCTATTGTCAGAGTCATTGGTCTTTTTTACTTGAAAACAAGCAATCACTGAACTCAGAGTTGTCCTTTCTGCAAGTGACAATGACTGCAAGCTCACAAGCTTTTTATGATTAGCAGGAGTAGACAGTCCAGGTAAATACAGGTCAGTGGTTTGCTTATTGAAAGTTTTTTACCCTGTTTCTTAATTCCAGACAATTTTAGTCATGAAGACTTGGGCATTGACGGCTTGAAAATGCCTTCAAAATTATAGAAATAAAAACACCAAAGTACTTCTCAGGTATATTATGCCTGGGTCCCAATTTGTATATTAAAGGAAAATAGAGAAAAAATTATAAAAAATTAGCTAATCACTCAATTATTGTCGTTCGAGTATTAAAAGATTTGTCACAACAGTTCCTTGAAGTTGACCAACATTTTATTGTCATGGCGACGATCACGTGATAGATATTACGGAAACAACACGCAAAATAATACTTTTTATTCAGAAGCTCTGCAGCAGCATATAATTCGTGCCGGAGATGACGCAGAATTGCTACAATCAGTTTCATCTGATACCAATGTTTATGAATTGAATTGGGAAAGTTGACATTCAGACCTCGTTTGATAATTTTGTGTGACTATATCACGATGGTCGGCATAATGCGACTTTTAATCGCCTCATTAAATGCCATTCTTTACATAAATGTACCATTTCCAAATACACTCAAGAAACTTTGTTCCCTTGTTAATGGTTTCAGTAGATAAAACAACAAAAAAACATTACATTTACCCTGCTGCAAGCCGAACGTGTTTTTCGCGTGACACAAATAATAATCGTCGCCATTATGAAAACACGCCAGCGTGTTTTTGTTATGGGTGCAGCGGCTTAACACCAAAATATGGCTATTTCCATGGTGATTGTCGCGTTTATAAACAATATGGTGGACATGAACAAGGGAAAAACAGCAGATGTGTTCATTTTTCGTGGCAAATTTGTGTATTTTAAAAACGATATAGCGCATTATAGACAACATATTTATAACAATGATAGACAATAGTACATAAAATCAGCATGTATATATACTATTTGCTTTCCGTAATAGCATTAAAAGTACTTCTACCGATCATATATTTGCCGAATATACATGATGACTATAAATATGTTTTACCATATTAATTGGCGACAAAACGCACGAAAATTCATATGCATCTAAGTGGCGTATATCAAATTATCGAATTATCACAAGATCAGTGACGCAAATCCGCAAGTTTCAAATTTAGGCGCAAATTCCAAAACTTTCTACAGCAGTGAAGAACACAATCGTTGGCTCTGTAGCTATAATCTATACACGTTCGCTATATTATAGCGTAGCTTGTTAAATTTGAGGCAATACATTTCTCGATGTGTGGGACGTTCCTACATCCTTTGACGTGCGGCTTTGCGCGAGGAGTTGCTTGGCAAATCGCGGCACAAGTTGACGCAGACGAGAATATAAAGTGCGAAGAGAATGAGACGCGAAAGGATTATCAAGTGCGATTGATGCGTGAGAGATATGACCGCTTCTCGAATATATTTCAAGGCTGTAAGGAGAACTTTCCTGTAGATCTGAAACGTTTTCAATCAATTTTCCCACCTCTTCGCGAGAAATTTAGTCGGTGGAATCACAGGAAGATCGCAGAGCGCAATCAATACACAGCAGCGTTCAATATCAAAGGTTGGAATGAACTGTCCTCAGCGATGCGAATTGAACATACGTTCAAAGACTGCAAGACATGCCAGCTCAAATACAGCAATATTCAATTTCCCTGTAAAATCCAATAGATTCACCAGCTTAATGAAGGGAAACAACATCAACGCTGCAAACCAAGCTATTGAGGTCCGACTGCCAAACCAACCACGTAACAGTAACACTACTCTCCGTGAAGCATGCGAGACTGCAAAGTCATTGTACGACCAGGTGAACCCAATGTTTGAAAAGATAACTGGCCATTCTCTTGTTAAAGCGCTGACGAAGGTAAAATATCTAAATATTGAAGAGAAAAAATCAAAAGCTGAAAAAAAGAGAACGAGCAGAAATAATTACAGGAAATTCAAGGAATCAGTAGAGAAAGAATGGGAAACTACATCTTTGATAAGGTATAATCTGGGGCTGGGGATTTTAGTCAGGCGCTAGGGGTGGAGCGGAAATCATATCCACCTGCGTGGCTGGGGCGGATAATAATATACATATATCCAGCAGAATACATTTATATATAATATATTGCTTATATATGACGCAGGCCCTCTTTTCTGGTTATAAATTGCATAAAGTTGTTCAAAAAGTGTGGGGCTTCACCATATGGACGGGGTCCAACATGGGTTGAAATATGAAAGCCTGGGATCTTATATATGTAAAGTATATATCCAGTGCTCAATCAGATAATTTGACTAGATATTTTTCAGCTATCTGCAGACAACCTGGACTGCCAGGGGGCATATTGAGCCAGTGCTTCCACACACAACCCACCCCTCTTTAAAGTATAATATGTTTTCAAAAATTTATGTATAAATAAATAATCTAAAATAATGTAGTCACCAAAATGTATTATTTTACAGATGTTTTGGGAATCGACAGTCGTTAGCTGGAAGGCAAAGGGAGAGGTTGGCGATGGGTTTTGAAAGCAAAGACATGCCAGTAATCTACATACCGGTAATCTACAGAGACAACAAGGAAAGCAGAAAAGTCCTGTTGGCAAGTTTGAAAACATGGAGTGGGTCAAGGAAGGGATGAAGGCTGAAGTGAACAGTTATGGTGATGGCACTTTGGTTAACTGGTCTGATTTAGCAAGGCGGTATGGAATTAAGAACAAAACTGGACAGTTAGCTCAAAATGGTGGCCAAATAGCTATGGAGTGGTTGAAGTCAGAAGGAGTTGATGTGGAGAGATTCAAGAAAAGAAGAAGAGAGAGTGACGTTGGCAATATAAGGAAAATATTGAAAAAAGGCGCAGGTGGTGAAATCACTGTTCCATGCCCTGAAACCAATAAGAAATTGAAGGATAAATTGAAAGAAAAGATTTTGTCAGGCGAAATGAATGTTGGGGAATTAATAGTGCCTAGAAAGGTAATTGGAAGTAAATCAATTTAATCTCAATTGTATATTTATTTTGTTATTAAGTATTACAAACTATACTGGTTTAATGTAAGAAAAATTCAAAATTATCATGATATACTGGACAAGTGCAGTTTACAGTATTAAATAATGCCTCTGAAATTCCAGAGACAAATTTGTGTGGAATTATGTACATAGAGGAATTTTATAGTTCAGAACAAATTTCAATATTACAATGAACAGTATCATATAAGAGTTTTAAATTATTATTTAAAACATTGAACCAGTAGTTTGATTATGTAAGTGCTATTAAATAAAAAACTCACTGGTGGAATAATTGACTTGGCAAATGGTAGATTAACACTGCATGTCCATTTGTAGCTAGACCTCTTTAATGAAAATCCTCTTTCATGATTGTGTACCAGCTAGAAAAATACATGTATACATACACATTAAATCCCAATGATAATATATTGTCTCAGATATCTTGTATATTTTTGTTTAGTATGAGAAGCTAGTGTTGAAAGAAGATGGTTCCATTGAAAAATCACACTTTTTTGTGGAAGGACGCAAATGCCCACTGGTCGAAATAAGGAAAAGAAAGCTGAATGAGTTGGAAAAATTTATGCGAATCAATGCGAGAAAGAGGTGGATAGCATGAGCAAAGAAGAAGTTGTGAACAGGCTGGAAATGCTCAATGAGAAAAAGGACGGGGAGGATGAAACAGTGATGAGAGAAAGGTTAAAAGTAATGGGAAAAACACGGCATTTACTGGTATGGCATGACCTCTCTACAGTAGCTAACCATTCTCACCTTGTGTTTATGGCAACCTGCCTGTATGACCAAGCCACATTCTACACCAACAACGAGTACGAAGTTATAACGGGAAAAAAGGTCAACATCCAGTCATTAGTCGAAGCCCCAAGTCTGTACATCGTAGCAAGTTCCTCATCCTCGGATCAGTTGTGCTATGTGGAAAGCAGACTTCAATGTTTGGATGAACTTTCTGATCCCACTACATCAACCTCTGGTATACCAGTTGTGGACAAGATGACGTTTTTCATGGCGAGAGTCCATCTCGCCAATATGAAACTGGCCAGCAAAAGGGGGGAAATTTCTACTGTGCTGTATGTGGTGCCAATGCTCACCGGGTGCATGAACTTGATTATGTATTTCGTTGCCCAAATATATCGCTGGAAGATCGACAGCAACTGGTTTTTAAATGTCCATTTGGTAAAGCAAATTCCTTGGCAATGTCAAACAAACCTTTTCATGGACTAACAAAAACCAACTTGATACGTGAGTTAAATGCTAGGGCAATCTATGAAGGAGATAAGAAGAATGAATTAGAGGATCTTTTGAAGGAGGAGTTGCATGGAGTGCAAAGAGTACCAGCCCTATTATTTACAAGTCCTAACAAAACCTTAGAATCAATTAACTGTGCTAGTTATGAAGTTCTCTCTACGACATTGGGAAGAACATTGAAAATCTATTTGGTGAGCTAAGGTCTACCAACCGATGAGGCTTCTAAACTGAAGGCTGTTCTTGAATTGTGCATTGGGGGGAAAGACACAAAGCGAACTGTTGATTATCGCTGTGCTTTGATTGTGGTTTCAAATCAGCTTCGAGGCTCAGGTAATCCAATGGTTCAATTATTGCTTGACACCCTTGTTGAAATTCAAGAACTAGCCTACAGTTCAGAAGCTAAGAGAACACCGCGATCAGTCCTGAGATTCCACAACCTTACCTGGCATCATGCAATGTTGTGTAGGTCAGTTATTGGTTTTTCCTTTTAATACTCTTTTTCGTTGTCGCCTTGCGCCGTAATTACGATCGGTTGTTTCAAAATGTAAATATCGCCAGACGTGTTTATTCTCTGGCAACAGGACACGCGTCATTCGATAGCTTATGACTTCCTCTTTAAAATTATATTTAGTTTGTCCCGGTTCATATTACATATCCAAATTAATTTGCATCATGCCATAAATTATCTAAAAATTTTACAATTATTGTTAAAATAACCCTGAATTGCCAGAACAGGGTTCAGAATTTTCGAGCAAATGTTAGCAAATTTTGGACCAAAATTGTAGCTCATATAAAAAGGAATATTATTGGAAAGTTTCATTGCATTTGAAGAAGTAGAAGTATTTTATTTTATTTTTTGAAAGTCGCATGCAAAATGCCGAGATCGTTGAAATTTGATCCCGCACGCGAAAATTAATTACGAAATGCCATATAAGGTCAGTGTTGATTGCTATAAACCAATGAAAATCCGCCATCTAGGCAATTAAATGACGCGGAATCGATTGCCGGTACTTTCAATACGCTAGGATGCAAAGCCGCGGATATTTAGCTTCCGAAGTTGCCCGAGCGTGCGCCGACAAAACCGGGATTTCGCAATAAAGACGGGATTTTCACGGGAAAAGTCGAGAATTGTCATAAAATGGCTAGTTTATTTAGTATATTTATTTAAATACATCCATTCGAACGGGATTTTCAAGAGCTATCCAATGGTCACACTTAGGAGTCTGTAGCGTGTAAACCAAAGGTAGGAAAGCGAAATGAATATATAATTAGTTTGTATTATTGTTAATTATTGTTAATTTGTAAACAATACAAAGTTCAGAGGTGTTTGAAAGGGGCTAAATTGGCCGCGTAGCATTGTAAACAAACACAATTTACTTCTCTAAAGACATCGTAAAACGCTGAAACGAACGGTGGTATTTTCATCTACATAGCATGCGCTGAACCGAAGATATGAACCTGCAAAATCATAGGTCACCGGTGACCTATAGACATCAGGCGACAACGATAAAGAGTAGCAAATGACAACTCGAAAGTTTTACGGTAACTACTTCAATAACATTACAGCACATGCACCAATCCAGAACAGACTGATAAGTGGCATATCAGCAAACACCGAAGAACAGGAACGAGTGTTTAACAGCATCAACAACATAACCCGAATGACATCTTCTAACCACCCAGACCACATCATTGGCAACGTTTTTATCCGAGTCCAGGCTGAAAAGAAATTGAAGGCCCATCAACCTACAATCTCTGTCACACAAGAAGCTCATGTTTCCAAGCTTGCATCTTCTCTACCAGATTTTGGAAACACAGTTATTCCTAAGCAGATGCTAGTAAGTAATTCCAGACCTTGGCAAGCTCATATTGAAAGGGTCTGTGATTTCTTATTAGCAGGTGAAGGAATTTGGTGGAGAACATGCAAGAATGGCGACATTGAGTTTTTTTATGCAAAGGGAAATCCAGAAGCAGTTCCTCAAGGACCAACCTTGAACCACTTTCGCTCCAGCAACTTCAAGAAAGAGGAGGCTTACTTAAAAAGCTGCTGGCAAATATGTTTGGAGAAAAAAGTACAAATGCCAATCAAAGTGCTTCAGATTGAAAATTCTGAGGGCAACATGGTATTTGTGAATACCACAGGGATGGATAGTACAAACCAGGAGGGTGATATGGATATTGGATTTGGAGGCCGTCGCACTGATCAGTGCAATGGCCAGGAAGGGAGGGCCAGTGATGTTGGTGGATTGGATGTTAGTCAAAGTTGCACATCAGGAAGTGAGGATGCTGGTGTTGTGGATGAGAGTGTGGTTGGTAGTGATGTTGTCGTTGGTAGTGATGTTGTCGTTGGTCGTGATGCTGTAGTCCGAAGTGATGCTGTGGTTGGTAGTGAGACTGTGGTTGGTTGTGATGATGTTGTGCAAACTGGTGACAATGGAGATCTGCATTGTAATGGTAGCAGTGAGCAAGAAGTTGTTGAATGCAATGCAAGGATATTTGAGGTTACTGAAGATAATGCTGTTGAAAATGGATGGAATAATTCTGAAGCTAACAAGACCAGGGATGAAGGTACTTGTACCACTGATATATTTGCATTGACTCATTACCCAGAAATATAAAATAGGACTGATTAAGATCCCATCTCAATTTGATAATCAGGTATGAACATGTTTTGTCCCTGTTAAGCACATGCATTTCCTCTCGTCTATTTTTAGGAACAGAGTTGAAACAGAAAACAGAAACAAAACAAGGACAAAAGCTGGGCTATATTTTGGGACTAACTGAGGAGGTGTTGCAGTTTGATAAGGCAAGAAAAATATTGAGGGCTTCACCAAACAATACTAATCTAACAAAAGATTATTTAGATGTCTTACCAGTCATGGAAACCAAGATCTCACAGGAACAGACCACAATCAAACAACAGCTAAAACAACGAGAGCAGCAATACTTCGATAAAACTGGTAAACTACTAACGTCAAAAACCTTGCTAAAAGATCCAACTTCAAAACTACTGATGGACAAACTTAAATACTGCAAAGCCCTGGTGGGCCAGTGGAAACTAGAAATAAAATGAATCAAAGATTATTACAAAAACGGCTCTTTTAAGAGCCACCAAATATCTTAAAGAATCATAAACGAAAGTTCGATAAAATAGTTTTCTTTTGCCTTTTTCCTTTCATTGGCTTTTGAATTTTTAACTACGTATTTTAGACACCATATTAATACACTGGCGCTGTGCAGCGCCGCTGCCTTTGGTCTGTGAATGTTCCATCGATACTTTTATATACGCGCGTTCAAAATGACTATTTTTCCACGCGAATGTTTCTTCTTACATTTGTGAGGTTACAGAGAGACCAATGTCCCGTAAATACACTTCCAAAACAGAGCAAAGTTGAGCAAGGACGTTAGGTATTGGCATACGTATTATGTGCTACTGGTACGGTATTGGTATTTCAACGTTTAAAACGGCAGTTTAAAATGCATTCCGTTGCTAAGAAACAGCGCTAGATCTGAACCACGACCATAGGTGCCCCAAACTGAGTTTCCAAATTCATTGGAATATATTTACATATATATTTACAACTTTTATAAGAGACAATTATAGTTTAATACATCATGAACACATTCTATATCAGTGAAGGTTTTTTCAGATATGTGAAGGTTGCCTATTTTATAGCTTGCTGCTTGCGCGAAATTGCTTAAAAATTGAACTTCTCACCGTTGTCACCAGTCTCTTGGCGAAACGCGCAAAATATAGTAATTTGGCGCAAAATTGAGAAATTGGTGCTAAAATTAATTTTGATTCCTGGACCGTGATAGCAACTTTTATTTCAATAATACAGTATATTCACATTCGTTTGTTGTTCACATCGCTAAAAGCATAATGGAGAAAGCAAGCAACGAAATAAGTCAATTGCAAAAAAAGAGGATAATTGGAAACTGCCGCAAGACGCGTAAGAGACAAGAACGAGCGGTCGCCAAACGCAGGGCTGCTGAAGAGGCTGTTGCGCAGAAGATAAGTGACGGCGTAAAGGAGCAGAAAGCACTGGCTGAGAAATATTATTCCAAATGGAAAAATATTTCCAAAGATGCCAAGGAGCTAAGACGTAAAGTACCGGTACAAAGCCACACGAGAAAGGTATGATTTTGCTTCAAGCATGGATATAGAAATTCACTATTTTGTACATACACCATACAATATTAATTATTTTCCCTCGCCCCTCCCTCTCAAAAAGTCCCATCGCCAATAAGGGTCCTTTTTATACAAAAACATTTACTAGTGGGGGGGGGGGGTTCCCCCATATTTAACAATTGTAATTAACTCTGTATGGCAAATTTTGCCCTGTTGGTTGGGCAAAATGCATTCAAGGCATGTTGAGTAAGAACAAAATGCTTTGAAGTCCAGTTTGGGCAATTTGAAAAATTTGTCAATCTAATAAACATTCTATGAAATTTCTGACCATCAAAATTCTATGAAATATTTCCCCAAAGTGCATGAAGTGGCATTTCAGAGAGTCTACCTTTCAAAATTTTCTGGTGGAGTATGTCCCCACACCCCCCTAGTGACTGTGTGCCTTCATCCCTCACTAGCGGTACGGGGTCCCCATAAACCATTTCTATTTGTTGCAAGCCACTTCACCTTATATCCTGACCACCCCCTTTCATCAGGACAGACGATCACACCCCCCTGAATATGTAGACCCAAGTTATGCCCCTACCTCTATTCATAATATGGAACATGTGTAGTGAGCAGATATATTTTGATAATATCCTGGAAACTTATGTTAGTTAAATCATCAATAAGCCCCTCTAACAGTACAGTACATGTAGATGTAATCTAATAGATTGTATCAGTTGTGATTACTGTACAATGGTAATTTTAATAGGCATTTTATAGTCATATATACATCTAGATTCTTTACATGTAAAACAGTTTGTTAGCATGTTAATAAGTATTGAGCGGAAGAAAATCACAACACCAGAATTACTATTTGTTTTACTACATTAATTCTAATACAAATTCAATTCAAGTATTACTAATGTTATAGGTTTCAATGGATACTGCTGCAATTGGTGATAGTCCATTAACCAAAATGATCACTGCTTCAGTAAAGCAAATAAGCCCTAGTGAGTTGTCAGCAGTGGACGGAAATAACTCGGCTATCATTCCTGTTGGCTCCGGAACCTATGGGGAGTGTGTTATTAAAAAGATGAAGAGATTGCCAACATCTAATTTAAAAGCACTTATGAGTGAAGCACAATGTATGAACACACTAACTCATGCATCCAGTGGCGAAGCCAGCCTGACAATTTGGTCATGCTATGCAAATATTTCCGTGTTCATAGACTGTGAAAACAATCAATTTCTAAAGAAATGAATAATGATAATGATTTAAAATTAAAATTGTATGACCATTGTCAGGCTGCTGGCTTGGCTGCATGCATCTATCCCACATTTATTAGGGGTTCAAATTGAAGAAAAGCCATTTTCTTTAATCATGCAATATCTTGGTGAGGATATGGAATCTGTTACAGTTCATAAGTTGTTACACCAAACCATGGCAAAACATTTGTCCCTCTCTGCAAATGAGTGGATTTCAGTTTTACTTGACATTACAGAAGCTCTCTTACATGTTCACAACAAAGGTTTTTTGCACTGTGATGTCAAGTCAAACAATGTTCTTGTTTCAGGAAAGAAGGGTTTTTGGTAAAGCTTGCTTAATTTCTAGGCCAACAGCCCGAAAGTACAGTTCTTTTTACAACCATATTGCCACAGAGGTTTTACGAGGTTTCCCAGTGAGTACATCCAGTGATGTTTTTTTCCCTTGGGGTAATCATACATAGTGTTGGAAAGAAATTGCCGAATGCCTGTCTGGAATCCTTTGGAAAGCATTGCAAAGATACCAAGCCAGCAGTGAGGCCATCTGTGCCAGAGGTAGTAAGAGTCTTGAAGGAGAACTTGCAATGAGGACTGTAATTTAGCCTGTATAATGAATGCAGAAATTGAGAAGGTTATAACCAACTATTGTAAATTGCCTGGCTTTATCACTGAGTAAAATAATAGGGTAGGGTGCATTGCCACTAAGTATGAATATATCACATTGAAATATTACTTTAAAATACCCTATTTTCACACTGTTAATTGCTGAAACTTATGTTGTCAAGACTTTGAGTCTTTCGTCAGCAGGTTGTCAAGATCTAGAGTCTTTCGGCAGCCAGTGGAGACTGTTTTACAGTGTGGATAGTATAATTATACATTTAACTGATAAATTAAAATAGATTTTATACTGTGAACAGTGGAAACTTATGTTGTCAAGACTTCGAGTCTTTTGTCAGCAGGTTGTCAAGATCTAGAGTCTTTCGGCAGACAGTGAAGACTGTTTTACCGTGTGGATAGTATAATTATACATTTAACTGATAAATTAAAATAGATTTTATACTGTGAATAGTGGAAACTTATGTTGTCAAGACTTTGAGTCTTTCGTCAGCAGGTTGTCAAGATCTAGAGTCTTTCGGCAGCCAGTGGAGACTGTTTTACAGTGTGGATAGTATAATTATACATTTAACTGATAAATTAAAATAGATTTTATACTGTGAACAGTGGAAACTTATGTTGTCAAGACTTCGAGTCTTTCGTCAGCAGGTTGTCAAGATCTAGAGTCTTTCGGCAGCCAGTGGAGACTGTTTTACAGTGTGGATAATATAATTATACATTTAACTGATAAATTAAAATAGATTTTATACTGTGAACAGTGGAAACTTATGTTGTCAAGACTTCGAGTCTTTCGTCAGCAGGTGGTCAAGATCTAGAGTCTTTCGGCAGTCAGTGGAGACTGTTTTACAGTGTGGATAGTATGATTAAATATTTAACTGATAAATTAAAGTAGACTTTATACTGTGAATAGTGGAAACCTATGTTGTCAAGACTTCGAGTCTTTTGTCAGCAGGTTGTCAAGATCTAGAGTCTTTCGGCAGCCAGTGGAGACTGTTTTACAGTGTGGATAGTATAATTATACATTTAACTGATAAATTAAAATAGATTTTATACTGTGAATGGTGGAAACTTATGTTGTCAAGACTTCGAGTCTTTCGTCAGCAGGTTGTCAAGATCTAGAGTCTTTCGGCAGCCAGTGGAGACTGTTTTACAGTGTGGATAGTATGATTAAATATTTAACTGATAAATTAAAGTAGACTTTATACTGTGAATAGTGGAAACCTATGTTGTCAAGACTTCGAGTCTTTTGTCAGCAGGTTGTCAAGATCTAGAGTCTTTCGGCAGCCAGTAGAATTACTGTTTTACAGTGTGGATAATATAATTAAATATTTAACTGATAAATTAAAGTAGATTTTATACTGTGAATAGTGGAAGCTTATGTTGTCAAGACTTTGAGTCTTTCGTCAGCAGGTTGTCAAGATCTAGAGTCTTTCGGCACCCAGTGGAAACTGTTTTACAATGTGGATAGTATGATTATTGTAAATATTTAACTGTATCAATGCTTTGAGTTATTCAAGACATTTATAGTCTGAAGCCCATCCATCTGTTGGAAATTTACTTTATCAACGGCAAATTTATATAAACATCGAATCGTTGTTTTATGTTATAAATTGGACGGTTTTAGTATATACAGTAGTGTACTTTAATTTCGTGTAAAGCTGTAAAAATGCTATGTTTATTTTACTATACTCAGTCTGGCACTTTGGCAAATTACATCAGAAGGCCAAAACAAATGCTTTGGGGAGCTGTAAAAACGCTCTCCTTTTCGCATTTTCGTGTTTATATAAACGGTTTTGTTCTTAAATACTGAAATACTGGAGTTTTTGTCTCCGCATTTCAAGCTCCAGCCGCCAGAATGTGATAATATTATCAATAATGTTTTGCAGCCTAGTTTGGGCTTTGCAGGATGTTTGCAGAGATTTACACAAGTGAAAATTATAAGCTTACTGGTATATATATTTATTACAAAAGTACTAACCTGGCCATGGTAAACACACGCGAAGAATTGCATAATTATACCATATTGACCACACTGATATACCCATATTATTTCAGCCATATTTCTGTCGTGCATTTCACATTTTCACTGTGATTCCAGAGCTGTGATTCTATAACACGTCACGGCCCCGCGCCTCTAAAGTCTCGCGTGTTCCACGCGTGTACTGATTACTAGAACGTGGGAAGACCCAGGCATTAATATACTTGAGGTTTTCATATCTTCGGTTCAGTGCATGCTATGTAGATGCCAATACCACCGTTCGATTCAGCGTTTTACGATCTCTTTAGAGAAGTAAATTGTGTTTGCTTACAGCGCTACGCGGCCGATGTACAAATACAACTAGCCCTTTTACGGCAATTCTCGTGAAAATGTATTATTTGTTCCGAAAGCCGGTTTTGTCGGCGCACGCTCGGACAACTTCGGAACCTAAAATCTTCCCGACTTTGCACCCTAGCGTATTGAAAACATTAGTAAGTTAAACTGTGAAAGACTTGAAATGAAATGAATGAGCTACAATTTGTGCATTAACACTTGCTCGAAAATAATAAATCTTGCTCTGGCAATTCCGATTTATTTCAATGCAAATTAATTAGGATATGTAACATGAACCGGGACAAACTAAATATCATTTTAAAGAGGAAGTCATAAGCTATCGAATGACGCGTGTCCTGTTGCCAGAGAATAAACACGTCTGGAGATATTTACATTTGAAACAACTGATCGTAATTACGGCGCAAGCGACGTTCAACGATAAAGAGTTAATGGTGCGGTTAAGCATGATATCGAGAAGTATCAAAGCCGAAGTTTACGTTATCTGTAGAAGCAGAAAGCTGAGGCTGATAACGCAAACTGAGATCTTGATGATTCTCAATATCATGCAAATAACGAATTTAATAGTTGTATAGTATTATACTTTAAATGATTAATACATCGCCATATAATCTATTTCACCCTTCCATTACAAAATCACGTATTTAATACTTAGTAGAGTTATATCCTGCTAACAACGTCTAAGTGAATACTGGGTTTGGTGGATAATCCAAGTGAGTAGATATATACACAATTTTTAAGACCTAACCAGGAACGGTTGCGAAAATGCAACACTAGGTCCTCATGCAGCCTAGTGTTGCATTTTCGCAACCGTTCCTGGTTAGGTCTTAAAAATTGTGTATATATCTACTCACTTGGATTATCCACCAAACCCAGTATTCTAGTTCAACCAAGTGAAGTGCAAAAAAATCTTTGACGCCTAAGTGAAAAACTACAATCTAAAAGTAATTTAATTACGCAAGGAATGGGTACTAAACATTATTTTCAGTTGTGTTGTTGAACCATTTGTATATTTTCCCCATCGTTGAATCGCCATATGTATTTCTGTTTGACCCCGTGGCAAGACGAATGATACTGCGATAGTATCTCTACGTGGCATTATGTCAGATCTGCAGACAATATATCACGTTGCCAGTAATTCGTCATGCGTATAGACCTCACGGATTATTCGTAGACCAGCAGCCAATCTATACGGAGTTTTGCTACGAAATGCATAATGGTAGCATTCATTTTCACAAAAAATATCATTTACCGGCCGATATTCCAGAAATTGGTGAAAACAAAGCAAATAGAATTTTCCACAATTTCTCCATCCCCCTTCGTGTACTAAATTTTGTTGGAAGTCGTTCGCGCAATGCTAGTCCGGACACAGAAATGTACATTCATGATATCATTGTACGCGAATTCACTATAATTTCGTGCAAAAACCCTAAATCCTTTACCTATCTCTTCTCCACTTCACAACTAGGCCCCATTACAATAAGCCCCTTGAATATTTAATTAGGAAACAGGTCAACACATTAGATTCATGAATTGTCCTAAAAACCCTTTTTTTGTTTCCCATCACACTGGTAATGGTACTGTCATAATGCTAAATCATACTCTTTGAAATAAATCATAATCATGCTGGAGTGATTTAAATCAGTCCAGTTCATAAACATGCCCCTTTTGGGGGTTAATAACGAATTCACAGTAATATTAACTATTTACTAACCGAGAGTGAGGGCTGTACGGGAGAATATTAAACAGAGGTCTTGCTGTATAGACCGAACGATAGCGAGGTCAATACAGCAAGGCTGAGGTTTAATATTCTCCCGTACAGATAATATTGTCTTGTTAATTTCGAATAAAAATAGAAGCAATATTTTCCGCCAGAACTCACCTTTCACTTTATATAGCTCGGCTGCCACATTTGACTTGTTTTAGAGCACCTGTGTCCGCCATTTACGGGCATAAACTGCCTAAGCTGATTTGTTGATCATTTTTCGACCAATTTGATCAGTTCGTTACAGATTTTTGTACTGCTGTTTGGGATTAACAGCACTGAAATCAAACAATCACAGTCCAGTAATATTTTTAAGTATTATTTGGAATTGAAACATTTCACATGCATGAGGAAAGACAATTTTTACATGTGAAATCATAATTATGTGAAATATTTGTAAAGGCGTGACCGACCGTCGATGATACAAAAACGTCGCTTATTGCCGGTGCCCATTCGTGATGTATGAGAACTAGATTTTATACAGTATAGGTGCGCATATATATATATATTTACCTAATTCGCACATCAAGCCATAAAATCGCTCAGCGTAGCACATTCACCACATAAAAATCCAGTTTGACTATGCATGGGAGAGCATTTTCCTTGGCGTTCACACGGGTTACTCGAGCATGACTCTGGAAAATATGGTATGATAATTTCATAATAGCTATTTACCTGAATTTAATTACATTCTAAATCCGATTCTGAACCCAGTCCTAACCCTAATCCTAACCTTAATTCAAACCGTACGTATTCTTAAGCTTCACGATAATCAAGAAAACTAATTTGGAAAAAAATGTTAGGAATTAACATTCTTTATTATATGGCAAGTGCTTGTTTTGGTGAATCTCGCAATCTGATTGGTCGCTGACGAGACAGGATTTTCGCGTATTGCCCAGGGGCAATACGTAATTTTTATTGCCCAGCGAAGAAAAGCCGAGTTTTAGACAAGAAAATGAGCTCAAGAACTCCTCGTAAATACTCGAAAACGGAGAAAATAACAACCACGAATGGAAAAATAGGAAATTGAACCATGGTTAGCATTCTATGATCAAGTTTGGTTTGCTTAAATCGAAAAAATGTAAATATTTACAAATTTGTTAGACTCTGCAACTGTAGTCGCTGAGAATTGTTTGTGTTTTGAGCATACGAAGGACTAAAAAATTCGCTTGTAATAAGCCAGAAGGAATTTTAAACTTTTTTAAAACATTTGAAAAAAGTATAACTTTAAAACAGCGACACAGCTATTTTTAGATAATTTCGTAGTCTGCTTTTGTTTATTAATTTAAAGTCTAAAGAGTAAAGAAAAAATGACTTATCAAATGAGTTGAACTAGCAGCTTGTTTTCCGAGTTGTTTTCTGCTATTTTCGAAATACTGTTATTAAATTAAATATCTCTATTTCTGTGTTAATATTCTATAAAAAAGTGTTGTATGCAGTAGTGTTTTACTTAGCCAGATGCATTTGTACGAATGATATTGACATTTTGAAAATGAACCGGCTTTTGGACTTTTACCTTTGCTTTCGCATGACAAATCTGCGAATGTTTTCCACTGTTACAAATAACTACTCAATTAATCAATTGCCATATAATAAACAACTTATTAACCTCGACCGTAAGTTATTATATTATTATATTAGCTTTGCCATATACAAACAACGTTAGCACAAACAATTGACAGAAACATCTGGCAGGGCAATCGCAACAGCTTACGCCAATTACTGCGATCCCTTAATTTAGACAAATATAAAAACACATAATAAACTATAAAAGTTACTTTTACACATTGCGGCCCACAGGACCGCTTCCAGATTCCCAGAGGCTGACTAAATTTAGATGAATCCTCTCAAACCTGTGCCTTCAGCAAAACCGAAATCGGCCCTACAAATAGCAATGTGCAAAATTAAGCACTACTGAACTTTAAGACTCTAAAACTAAAAACAACAAGTTATCGGTCTAGTCAGGTCTCGAGCTTGGTTGCATTTGATGCAAACCGATTTCCATGTTCGCGGATCGTCAATATCATATTTAAGTGAAAGTACAGTTGTCTCGAACATTTTATGCATATCATTAATAAGTAATAGTATGGTTTCTCGTGAAATTTAGATAAAACATGCCATCGTGAGTTTTTCAAATACCTCAAATTTGCTTCTTTGAACAACTCACTCGCGCATGTTTTATCCAAATTGCACTCGAAACCATATATATCTATACATATAGGAAGTGATAATGTCTCACATATAAACTTTGTTTAGTATAAAGGCGTGTCTCGCTGACCCGTGTCAAAAGGATTTGAAATGTTTGAAATTTACAAAGCCAGCAATGAAATGGAAATGTGATTTTCCTTATGAAGGTGATTTTTGCCAAAATAGTAAGTCCTCTTTGACTCTTAATTTAATACTAGAAATACATGCTTGCAGTAACCCCTCGCCCCAGCTGAACATTGCCAGACACTACGTTCCAAAACATTACTATTGCTAATCTTTTTCATCACAAAATCTGCTATGCAAAGGTTGTAGGCGAGTCGGATATCTGCGTTCAAAACAATTTTTTGGCTTAGAAAACAGAATTGGATCCTTGGCTCACACCCCTCTTCACGACGCAATCAAAGGCTATCGCCATATGAAATGTTTTACTTGACGTAATCACTGTGTTTTCCTTCATTTTAAATGTGCCATTAAAATTTTGATCATTACTCTAATAGTTTGGAAAGAAGAGTGGAAGGAAACAATATTATTTTGGGAAATTTATTTTGAAAGAATAAGAAATGGAATTTTGTTTCAAGAAGAGGAAGCACAGTAGCCATGGCAACACGATTAATAATATAAAGTTATTTTCTGGAGTACGAAACAGTTAAACAGGTCACAAAAACTACAAAAATAATTAAAATATTAGTTCGTTTAGCCATACAAATCTGAGATATATGGTGTAGGTATGTTCTTATGCATTCTATAAGCTTCAAATTAATGTTTAAATGCAACCTTTCGTTCACTAAAACGTTTCCAAAAGTTGATAAAACTAAACTGCCTTTTACTGATAAATTAGTTTTTGAAATGAAATCAGATGAAAATATACAAATTCTCTCGTGTGAAACGATTTCGCTTTCCTTTTAAGTTGGAACATTTTGATAACATAAAATATAGGATGCTTTAATTAGAAAAAAATTAAAATCTATGTAAATAAAACAACATTTTTACGGCTGTATTAAAATACATCAACAATTTAATATAAGAAACTTGCCATATTTGTTCGACCATCTATCTCTATTTATCCTTTTTTACAAAGTATAAACGACAAATTTGTTCCGCCGCTTTTCCCAAAAAGTTATAATTCAGACTTACTGATATGACTTACTCATGTTCTTTTATAATTCGCTCATTCCACTCCTAACAAAGATTAGTGAGATGACCACCCATCACACCCATGAAACATAGCCATGCGCCCGCAAAACTTGATGAACTCACTGTTAATTTTGGGGTGTCAATTTAACACCAAAAAGTGGTGCTAAAAAATTAGGTAAAAAATGACACCTTTTTTGGGTGCTATTTTAACACCGCCGTTGATGGTGTTGATTTAACACTAGTTACGGTGCTAAAACAACACCTTTTGTAGTGTTAAAATGGCACTGATTTAGGAGTTGTTTAACACCCGAATATTCTCATCAAAATAGCACCTGATTTAGGTGCTATTTTAGAACTAGTTTGAACAAGAACTTGCTCATTGCTACAAAGCAAATCCAAAATATATACTCCACTTTTTAACAAAGAGACAACACAATCTGAAAATATATGAATATCCTTTAATTGAATTTATAATAATATATTTGCTGATTCCAAAATTACTTTGCAGCTGAACATTAAAATGGTAATAAATTTAGGCAAATCTTGCCATGCTCATGCAATGTTCTCACCAATTACCTATTAAAACCAGGTACATCTATTATTTTACCCTGGGCAATGCCAAGCAATTCTAGTACTATGCTAGGAGCATGTCAGAAGAGTTATTCTATGTCAACAACTAACAATTTTCCTTAGCAGGTGAAGTTGTCTGGCATTAGACAGAGTAAACTTGCAATATAAGATGCACAATCAGGAATTTATACAAGCACTTTATTCTACTGCCGTTTTTCAGATGAAAAAAATGAATTATTTACAACCGTTTACGGGTAGCAGAAAAGTGCTTCTATAAATCCCTGATAATCATTGTGGTTTAATGGGTTACAAATTTGTTATTACGTAAAGTCAACAGTTATAGAGTCTGATGATTACTACACTAATTTTCCCATAGACTATAGACATGCCAAAAGACTGCAACTCCACATTTTCTGAGATCAGAATACCTCTATTCTTTTGCTCCTGTCAGTATGGCCAATATCAAACATACACAACTTGACGCAGACCATTAACTCCTTGCGTTATCTTCCTCAGCAATACAAAGTTGCTCTATTACTTTAGTCGTGATGCCAAGGTGAACCATAGATAAATATCAATATTTTTCCAGCTTCACAATCACATATAATTAGGTTATCTATAAAATACATTGAAAGTAAGGTACATAAGTAAATACAAAATTCAGATTAACTTAAAATATTTGCATCATTCTAATGAATGCAATTAAACAGGTGTCTGCTAATAATACATAATTATGATATTCTCTTTCATTAGGCAGGACATAGCTGACTTAACTACTATTTGACGAGATCACAGTTGTATAAAAAATAATCAATTCTCACACAATAATAAATATTCTTGCAGTGAGTTCCATATCAAAATACACCCCTAGTGACCCCACTAGAAGTGGGTAAGGTCCAGTGTTACTATAGAGCACACAGGTTATAATTAGAATACAATTAGCTATTGCTTATGTACAGTTAGCCTCCTGAGATTAAAAAACTCCCTTAGGCATGATGCACAGGTCTATGTAAATGCTTTCTTCACCCTACTCTCCTGGGCAGCACACTTTGGAGGAACAAGCAGGGTATAGCTGAGTTGGGAAGAGTCCACAAAAATCATCGAGAGCAGTGGTCAGTAAAAGTCAGCTTTAGTACCACCACCCCCCCAAATATGGGCATCATATATTGTTGGTTTGTGCCGAAAAGCATGGAGGGAAAGTTATTATATATTATAATATTATACCTCACAATAAGTTTGTCCAATCAGAGAACTAGGCTTGTACCACATGACCGTGGTATTTTTCAGTGAATACCTGTACCCTGAGTCGTTTCCCCGGGGCATGGTATTCGAGTCGAATACCACGCTTGAGCTGGGAATTCGACTTTTTAATACCCCGCTCGTACCCAGGCCGTCATCTAATTTCATCGCCTGTTTTCTAGTATCTAGTACAAGTAAAGTCATACAAGGTTCGGTATAATATATCATTTATAGACCTTTCACTCAAGGTATTCCAAAAAAATTACCCTTGGGATATTTGCCCTCGGGATATTTCTCATCCCTCAGGGTAATTCCAAAAATTCAAAAATTTCATGTATCCACTCAGCTACATGCATTTACATTGACCTCAATGACCTGTAGGTTTTATTGAAGCATTTTAAATATACCTCATTAAATAACAATTATAATATTATGGAAGTTGCACATTAATTATTTAAAATTGTCAAGACATTTTCTCATGGTACTAATAGACTATACATTGATTCATCGAAACAATGCTCAACTTATGAAACAATCACAGAATTCATATATAAAAACATTCACAAGTCTACTCTAATGTCAGAGTTTCTATGGTATAGATTAATATAATTGTTAAGTAGGCCGTAGTTTATATTATCGTTTTGATTCTGAACTAAATTGATAAGTACAAGAGAATTTTTGCCGCGTTAAAATTCAAATATTTTCTTACGGCGACACAACGGCAACGCACGCAACATAAATATTTATGAATACATCCGTAAATTTTTGCCTTTATAATTGCTTTATATTACATAAAAACATTGAAATATCCTTACCTGAACAATTATACCAGCGTTCCTGAGCTATAACTCTTGAAATTCGTGTGAATTTCGAGAAGAAAAAGAAAATATATTGCTTGTATTTTCCAACATAATTTTTTAAATTTAAGTATTTTAATGCTGAGAATTTCCTAATGGATTTGAGAAATCAGGAATGGGAATTGGTGGACAATAATTTCTGCGTTGACAGGATGTGGGAAACATGGAAAATTATTTTCTTGTCAGTTCTAGATAAGCATGCACCAATCAGAGAAAAGAGAGTCAAAAATATACCAAATATTCCTTGGCTGACTAATGCAATTAAAAAACTAATACGTGAACGGGATCGTCTCAAACTCCTTGCCGTTAAATACAATTCAGAAAATTACTGGACTGCATATAAAACCTCTAGAAACCATATTACTAGTACACTGCGAGAAGCAAAAACAGCATATTATAAAGCACAATTTGAAAGTGTTGAACATGACCCTAAAAAAGCTTGGAAAACCGTTAATAAAATCCTTAACCGGAAACAAGAATGTCGCGAAATAAATTGTATCCATACTCAGAATGGTCAAATTTCTTGTCCAAATGAATTAGCGGAGCGCTTTAACAATTACTTTACTGAGATTGGTCCAAAAATTGCCACAACCATTGGTAATACTGATAGAAATTTCACGCATTACATAACAAAAGCAACAAGTAGTTTTAAGTTTCAAACAGTGTCTGAAACTAAAGTATACAAACTTCTTTCCTCTTTAAATCCTTGTAAATCTACTGGAATTGATAAAATTCCTGCTAAAATTATTCGTATTGCTGCGCCAATAATTGCAAATTCACTGACAAGCATTTTTAATACGGCAATCTATAGTGAAACTGTTCCTTCAGAGTGGAAACTAGCGAGAGTTATCCCTTTACACAAAAATGGCCCTCGAAACATGTTGAATAACTATCGCCCAATTTCCATTCTGCCTATAGTAAGTAAAGTTTTTGTAAAAGTTCTATATAGCCAACTATATGATTATTTTGCTGTTAATAATTTGTTGTCTCAAAATCAATTTGGTTTTAGGCAGTTCCATTCTACAGCTTCTGCCCTTTTGGACAGTACTAACGAATGGTTCATTAATATGGACCGTGGTCAATTCAATATTGCAGTATTTCTTGACTTGCAGAAAGCATTTGATACTATAAATCATAATATATTGATTAAGAAACTTGACCTTTATGGTCTACAAAAACCTGCCCTAAATCTTTTAGGATCATACTTAGAAAACAGATTTCAAATGTGTACTGTGAACGGCGTATTGTCTAGAAAAATCTAGTTACTTGTGGATCCCCAAGGTTCAATTCTTGGGCCACTCCTGTTTCTAATTTATATAAACGATCTGCCTACAAGTCTTGAACACTCGTCATCAAGAATGTTTGCCGACGATACAACGTTAACTGTATCTGGTAAATCTCTTCATGATGTAGAAGTTGCCATCAATCACGATCTTTCAAACGTTAATCAGTGGCTCTGTGCAAATAAACTATCTTTAAATCTCGTTAAAACTGAGTACATACTAATTGGATCACGGCATAATATTAATAATATATTGGCTACCCCAAAGGTATTTGTTGGTGACATACCAATTAAAAGGGTAAGAGAAACAAAGGCACTTGGAGTCTATATTGATGAATTTCTATCATGGGAAAAGCATATTGATAAAATTGCCAAAAACGTTTCATCCGGAATTGGGGCAATCAGAAAGTTAAAATCATGTGTAGACCGTAATACATTAATTTGTGCCTATAATGCACTTGTTTTGCCTCACCTTGATTATTGTTGCGAAGTTTGGGATACCATTGGTACCACACTTTCTGATCGTCTCCAGAAATTACAAAATAGGGCTGCTAGAGCTATCATGGGTCGTAAAAATGAACATGGTCAATCTGAACTTGCTCTAAATGAATTAAACTGGAAGCCTCTGAGCGAACGCAGAACCCAGTTTGTGGCAAGTCTTATGTATAAAATTACTCATGATCTAGCGCCCTTACGACTTACTGATATTTTTCAAAAGACGTCTTCCTCCCAGTATTATAATTTGCGGGGCTCTTCCACTAAACTCCATTTGCCCAAGCCTAAGACTGAATATCTTAAAAAAAGTCTTAGCTATAGAGGGGCCAAATTGTGGAATAGTCTCCCAAATGAATTAAGAGGAAAAGAATCACTAGCTATATTCAATAAAAACGTATGACACCTGGCTACTAATTAGAGTTTTTAAACCCATATTTACCTTGACTATTTAATCTATTAATATTTACTATTATGTATGTATGTATGTACTGTATGTACTATTATCTATCTAATTATGTATGTAATTGTAATAACTGCACGTAAGTAATTGTATTTGTATGTTTAACTTTTCTAAATTTTTAATGTAAATTTAATGCTACGCCCCCCTTGGAAATCAGCTTTCGCTGTTGGGGTTAGCGTAGTAAAATAAAGTTTTACCTACCTTACCTACCTTACCTACCTAAATTAAAATTTGAAATGAAAGTGACGCTATCCCAGAAAACTTTGCGCGCGTAGTAAGGAAATTAAACACCAGTCCGTCTTTCCGTGCTTATGTCATTTCTATGAATTCTTTCAGGAGAGACAACTCCCAACCAAAAAACACTGCTCGTATTTTGTACCATTTCAGATTTTTGTGTCATATTTTAGACTCTATGCTTTAGGAATATAACGTTCTCTGTAAACGTTCTCTTAAAGGTATGCAGCAAACTAGATGCGACACAACAAAACACCATAGAGTTTGTGTATAAAATGTCTATAATCATGTAGTATCACAAGTTATTATACATGGCGATTTATCAAAACAATATTCCGTAGAAATATGTTACTTGGGCTTTCTTGCGATTTTTTGTGAAACTGTAATTTGACTTAAACACCCATAATATATTTAACCCTAAAAATCGTGTTAATTTAGCACCTCTACAGTGGCCTATGTTTAACACTTTTGATATTGTCAAAATAGCACTCATTATTTAGCGCTATAAAGGGTGTAAATTTAGCACTTTCGCTGATGAAAGAGGTGCTATTTTAGGACCCAAAAAAGGTGTCAAAATAGCACCCATTATTTAGCGCTATAAAGGGTGTAAATTTAGCACTTTCGCTCATGAAAGAGGTGCTATTTTTTTACCCAAAAAAGGTGTTAAAAATTTCGCGCGGTTGGCTCGGGGATCAGCTACATGCTGACGACACCACTGGGTACAGTTCTAATACATCCTCAATTGCCCTTCAATTCTCGGTAAACAAGAATTTATCTGCGTTGTTAACATGGTTCGACCAAAATTATCTTTTAATTAACAATAAAAAGGCACAAGCAATGATCCTTGTTTAGTCAATATACAAGTTTGACTTTCGTGTTAACGGAATGGATGTTCAAATCAAACTCTTAAGATGCTTGGAGTTACACTGGACAAGAAACTTTCCTATAAGGACCATATTATTACTCAGTTAAAGAATATTTACGCAAAGACTTTCCCTACAAAAGTTCCCTATTTCCCTCAGAGGGGAGGGATTTAATTTATGTCAGCCTCATTTCGACACCGAATGGATGCATAAATCGTCATGTTACTAAAAGGTTAAATTTACTGATGGAATCATACCAACTTTATCAAGTGATAAATCAACCTACACGTGGTACATAATCTACCAGTACTTTGCTAGATGTGTGTGTTACATCTAACCCGCAGCATAAAATTTTAGCAGATGTGCTACCAATGGGCATTAGTGATAGTATTATATAATTATGTAGTTAGAAAAATCAATTCAAACGCTACGACCCATTCCCATAGGAATATAGAAATCCGTAATTACAAACATTTGAACTGTAACAAATTTTACGAGGAACTTTGAGACAACCTTGGAGCCTAATATATCAACTACATATTAATCGGAAATGGTCTCTCTGGAAAAATTTATTTCTTAATGTTCTAGATAATCATGCACCAATAAAACAAAAAATAATTAGAAGTAATCAAAATATTCCCTGGATCAACAAAAACACTAAAAGTCTAATACACGAAAGAGATCGACTTAAACGTAAAGCCATGATTTCGAAATCTGATATTAATAATAATAATAAAAGCTTTATTTATCCTGCAATGATGGATCAGCTGGTACAAGTACCAGCTGGTATAAATCCATGTGCCGCTATATAGCTATGTACATAATATAAAAATTACCTATTGACTGGAAAGCTTTAAAATCACTCAGAAACAGGTAAACAGCACGATACGCAAGGACAAAGAAATTTACTATAGGGAGTTACTCGATCATGGAAGACTATTAATAGCAAACAACTCAAACCAACTACATTTAATCTCAAATTAGATGACAAGGACATTGTAATGCATGATTAAGTCAGTGAATGTTTTAATGATTATTTCACATGTATAGGTGCAAAGATCGCATGTATATAGACCAATGCACTCAACAGCGGATAAACCCCAGAAAATAGATTATGGAATCCCTCAGCGATTCATTTTGGGGCCTCTTTCTTTCTTAATTTACGTAAATGATTTGCCAATAAGAATGTGCGCAGATGACATTAGCTACTCTAACTGCCTCTGGTAAATAAATACCCAAAATCGAATCCAAAATCAATCATGACTTGATCAATGTTAAAAATTGGCCTCAATAATTATTTGGACAGTTGTGAAGAAATTCAATCTCCCAAGTTGATAAGAGAGTTTTATTGGGCAAGAGGTTCGCATTAATGTATGTCTATTTAATGTAATACAAAAACTACTCAAAACAAAAGCAAGTTATGCGCTCAAGTTAATATTTCGATATTTTTTCAAAATTATTGGCAAATCTAACACAAAGTTGACAAAGTAATGATTTCTTTGTGCTTTTGCAGAGTAATGACTTGAAATAGCAAAATGGTTTTCTTGAACTCGTTGACAAGTACGTGGCCAAATTCGAGTACATGTATTTTGACACTGTACAGGGGGTAGTAAAATATGGTAAGCTTCGTGATCTTTAGTATAAAACTTCAAGAAATATTTAACAAGAACTTCGACGTTTTGAGCGAAGGCCCCTTGGCTACTAACTTCCAGACGAAGGACCTTTGCTCGAAACGTCGAAGTTCTTGTTGAATTTTCGTGTAGTTTGATCCTAAAGACCCGAAGCCTATCTCATATAGACGCTACCTACACTGGAACGACGCGTTTAAGATAATAAAATATAGTCGTTAGCCCAGAAAGTATATAGACTCGTAAACGTTAAGTGATTATATACTGTATAATGGTACGGGTTGTTTTATCTTAAAATATATTGTCTCAATGGGTTTTGGTTTCTTACTAGGAACAGATATTACCCGTAAAAGTTGGCAATAGTTGACTAGTGAAAACTAATAGTGGGTATCGGAACAAATGAAATGGTATCATATTGAATGAATATAGAAATAGCTTCCAATATACTGGGTCCTGTATAGGGGCATCATTTTATTCGTTCGTAAAATGACTAGGAATGATAAAAGCAGTAAACATTTATTCTATACATTTATTCTATACAATAATCTCTTCACGTACGTGGGATTCAAGTGTTTATTTAACTGCTACAAAAATATATCATCACTGTATTCACTAGAATTTTTAAGTGCGCGCCTCCAACGACGCACTTTAAAAATCGCACGAACACTCACGGGGTCCGATAAACCTTTTACATGGAACGCAACATGCTAAATGATGCTATATCATCAATTTTGCCCAGTCTTTCGAAAAGAATTAGCTTGAAATCTCCTATTCAACTGGATCAGTGTATTCAAGTTAGCTATTTTCGGATATGATCTTTTTTGTAGAAAACGTCTAGTGTTCATATTGTGTACAGTCCTACAGTATATAGGCAAACGAAATAAAATCGTAGATTTCGTGAAATTTAAGATTCCGAAAAGAGAATATTGCAAATTGAACTATTTCGCAAAACAAACTGTGAAAATTCCACTAACGGAAAGCTTAATAGATTTTTTACTACTCAATGTCAAACTTTGGAATAGTTGCCGTGTTACACATATGAGTGTATACACAACCACAGGGTTATTCGAATACCGCAATAGCCCTACAAAATTCACCCCACCCTAGATACGTATAAGTAACTTTTTTGGGTAGCGCAATAATCCTTCCAAAATATATTTGATATTGATGTGTTCAGTATGGGTACGTTAGTTCATTATTAATGTACTTACCTTCTTGTACGATTCGGTACTCTCTGATATAGAATTAAAGAAAATACTAAAAACAAATCTATATTTTGTCCAAGACTATCTTGCATGAATCATAAACCCTTGCCACATTTCGTTACTGCAACTTTTAAACAACCGTAGCCAAAAACCTGCACATAAAGTAGCGCTACTGTATTTTCTATTGAAATTATTGCCGCCGGGATATAAATCTTATAACAAGATGTTTATATTTTCACATTAAATTACAAATTCCGCAAGATAGCGGCTCCTTTTGTTCAGTCTAAAAACATTGCCATATCTGGAGGCTTGTTTCAATATTGGTTACAACCGGAATGCATGCACGTATGGTTACACTACGAATCGTTTTCAATTCTATTTTTCGAATGCCTCTGGTAAACATACTTTTCCTATAAACCTAATTGGAAAAAAGGTTTGGATAAAACACATGATCGGAGGAGGTTTGAACCTCCATGTTTAGGCCTGCTCTGGGATCTTAACTCGCCTTAACTCGCCGCGAGATAATTCGAGTTAAGGCGAGCATGGCCAGAAATCTGGGACATTCAGCGGAAGGGGTTGCTGGCTCAGAAATTATAGCATCGCTAAAAATTCAAAATGGCGGTTCGTTTCTACAATGAACTGAACAATTTAAGTAGCGCCGATTTTTATGCAAAGCCTGCGAAGAAAAAAGGCAAATATTTTGAAATAGAAAGGGTTATTTCTCGAAGAACCAGGAAACGAAAAGTAAGTCGCTTCTATAATAATATTCGGTTGTTTTATCTCAAGTGAATGGATGATTTTAAGTTCAGTTTTATAATTAATATGTAAATTTTATGCTTTTGACTACATAACACATATCATTTCAGGCCGAGTATCTAGTAAAGTGGAAGGGTTATAGCGCCCTCGTTAATTCTTGGGAACCAGAAGAGAACTTGAATTCTTTGGCTTTGAGGTAAATATTTATTTGAGAATTTTGGGATAATTATAATTTTGCTATTAGGCTATTGAACCGATTATGTAAACTCCAGTGGACTGTTTGATTAATTGTCTTAAACAATCACGCATGAATTGGTTTTGTATGTATTCACTTATACATATAGTGATATAAATGTATTTGCTAAATGTGTTGAAATATGTTATATAGAACATTCAGAGAACCAAAGCCTCTCACAGAATTGGTCACATCTGGGATTGATGCACTCCACACCGGGATTTTGGAGAATCTTGCATCCAAAAGTATGTCACCCACCATCATTCCTTTCAGGCATGATGTGTTTTGGTTCCTTTTTCAACAAAAATGGACAACTACCGATGATGGACGGTATATTTTCCTGAATAAGGAGGACTTTGTCAGGTGTTCTTGGGATGGCCAGTGGGATCAAGTCCTAGATAAACTTGGAGATGGTGTAAGACCTGATTACCCCATCAAAGTTAGACCTTTCATCAGTCAAAGCCCCCGCAATTATATATTGAGCGATGGACAGATGAAACCATCACCACGATACTGCACAGAAAGGCTCAGTATACATTGTCGAAAACAACCATTCACAGTACTTTAGAACTTTGTTTATATGCGAGTATCACCTAGCTTGCTGATGCCATGCTTGGTGGTCAACTTCTAAAGTGATGACAGCTATAGAAGAATGTAAAGGATGTTAAATGATTTCATTTTACATTGTGGCCTTGTATTTGGTGACAAATACATAGTGCATAAACTGAAAATATTTAACACTATAGCTGTCATCATTGTTAGGTTGACCACCAAAATGTGCAGGCTATGTGAAACCCACCTATATACAGTACTCAACCTTTGGAGCTTTGATGACTATGCAAACATACTCTGCTTGTATAAAAATAGTTATAGTCATCACTTCTCCAACAGGGAATATTGGCAGGGCAGGTTTGGATCAATAGATTAGGATCAAAGATTGTTGTAAACATAATGTAGTATTATTGTCAACAAAGTACAGTAGATTGTTTGGCAAGAGGTTAAGGTATGCTAGCTGGCTACCTGAGTTACTCTGCAAAGGCCAATTTTTGGCCTGCATGAGAACATATGAATAATATTTTTCAGTCCTTGTAGAATCTAGCTTGCTGCAACAGTGAGCAATTTTTAATTAGTCGCAAGTTATTTCTATGATGACTGGAAAAGTATTTTCAGGCAGGCAGATAGTATAGCTTGCCTACATGTACTGTAAACACTCCTTAAGCAGAGTAATCTCACAACAATAGGTTCTTAATATTATAGTTAACATCTATTAATAAAATAGTGCTATATAAATATATACAAATAAGCCTAATAGACCTTACTGATTGTTATTCTTACAAGAATGAGAGCAAAGCTGTTGGGGAAAATTAGCATGCATCCTAACCCATGGGACAGCCTGCTTGCAGGTTAATTTTCCCCAACAGCCTCGTTTTCATGAGATAATCAGTAAGGTCAATTTGGTATAGCTATGAACAAATATTTATACAGGGTTTTACTGTAATCCCTTATAACTTAGTTTGTATTTCACGACTGTGACCAATGCTTAATTGGCATGTTTATATATTCAAACTTAATTTGTTGTTTATCCATCAATAGGCTTTTGCCTTTTCGCTTTCCTTTGTGTGGATATATCGTGCTCCCAATAGATGTCATTGTCCTTAGTATAGTCTCTTTTTGTACGTTCTCGTTCTCTCAATGCCCACAACCGAGACTCATTCTTTAAAACATCCTCAGTACTGTTCCATTTGTTCGATTTTCGGAGAACCGTACTTCTGGCAACATCATTGTTTTTCTCAACCCCCTGGCCAGTAAAAAGTTTAACAGTTTTAAATGCCTGAAAGAACTGAGGAACATGATACACCATGGCATGCATATATGGGGTGACATTGAGTTTCTTGTATCCAGTACTCTTTTCTCGAAGGGATATGAAGAGATTGATCCATTCTTGTGCTTTGCCAAAATAGCTATCAATCATCTCTTGTGAAGGCGATGTACAATTTACAATGGCATAAATAACTGAAAACTTTTCCCATAATACCTTAACTTCTTTTCACCAATTGGCCGGATAACACCTTCTAATTTTTCTGGCAGGTTTTTAGTAGTTTCTTTTTGTCATCACCCATGAGACTGGTGAAGTCGTATATACCTGATCCCTTTCCATCAGCATTTGTTTTCTCCCAAATAGCAAATGAGATGCCACAAGACTTAATTGTTTCTACCAGATGGTTTAAATGATTATTATTTTGATCTTTTTTTCTCTTTCCCCAGTTGCAGTCTTCATCCCACTTCAATGCATCCATCATCAAGTTTTTTATCAATACATCCATTACTCTCAGCAACAAATGCAGTTCATCGATGATAATGTGATCTAATGGAATATCTAATAGGGGTGGTGTACACAGCAGTAGTTTTTGTTGTTTTACCTGACAAACTGTATAAATCATCCAATGTCCTCCTTAGATTAGCCGAGTTGTAATGCTCCAGATTATACGACATGTTCCATCGCTCGTCTTTGTGAACTTTACACCAGACACATGCATGATTTGAATTTGCAGCACTTAAGCCCATCAAAATTAAAAGAAATTTGTAATCTCCTCCAAGGAAGAATTCAAGATTTACAGTTTTCCCATTCACCTCAATCTTCTTTTCTTTGACAAGTGCATTGATATCCCTAAATACATCTTTGAAGCAGGTTTCTAGTGTACTGTAGTTTTCTTTACCTTTCACTACAGCAATGGTATGGTTTCCTTTCGCAGCCATAACATCCTCAGATGGGTCCACTATTCCAAAACTCATCAGGATGAAGTTAGAATTTCTTGTCATTTGGGCACCATCCCAGAAATTTTTATTTTGATGGAATCTCCATTAGTTACAGTATTGGGATTTCTGGCAACATAATCTGTAACCCGGTCAGTCAATAATTCTTTAAAGGATATTTGAGCACCTTCTTCTTCACCTGGGGTTGCACTTATGTGGCACATATTGTTCAACTGTTCTCGCCTTTGCTTTATCAGGTAGGATCTTGGCAATTCATCATCGACCATCGACAACTCATGATAGAAGCTGTCCCCTACACAAAATTTGTCCAGAAGAAATAAAATGTTCTCAACTTTCGACTTATCCTCCTCTGAGAGAGAATCAAAACCATGTCCATCCACTGCATCTTTCCTTTCAGTTTTCAAATTATGGACAGTATCAGTCTTCATCTCACTGACAGTCATCTTTTCGAGTTTGAGTCCAAAAGACTCTG
The DNA here is from genome assembly GCA_016169945.1 of Trachythela sp. YZ-2020. Classification (NCBI taxonomy): domain Eukaryota; kingdom Metazoa; phylum Cnidaria; class Anthozoa; order Malacalcyonacea; family Clavulariidae; genus Trachythela; species Trachythela sp. YZ-2020. The sequence continues at coordinate 65,489 of JADLSH010000204.1, read as the reverse complement.
CAAACCACAATGCAACTTTAGCACGTGACATGAATGTTGCTAGTGTTCTTGACTTTTTTTGTACTTCTGAAACATCTTTCCCCTTGTGCTTAGTAGTGCTGCTTCGCAACTTCTTGATATAATTCATTAGTTCTTCGTTGCTAGCCGACAAATCTGTGATCTCTTTGTCTTTCTCCCCGAGAGCTGCAATCATTTCATCAAGCAATTGCCTGGCACTTGCTTTCAAATTCTCGTACTTTTCTTCCATTCCTCCAATTCACTACTGACTGCTCGTTGTTCACTTTTACATCCTCTTGTGAAACTGTTTGTCCTTGCATAATATGGAAAGTTTTGGTTCTTGACTCCAGTTCCATTCGTTTCCTGCCTCTTGCCCGTTTATACTCAACATTCACATAACTAGCCAATTTTCTTATTGATTCATCCAGTGCTGATCTGATGCTTGTTTCTTGTGTAATTGCAAATGAATGTCCAGGGATTGAATGTTCAAGTAAGTCAACAAACAGGTATTCATTTTCAGTAGACGTTGAATCTACATTCCTCGAAGACTTTGATGTTGACACAAGGTCATACCAAGCCTTTAATAATGGGTAGGGAAAACTAACTGCAAAGAGGACATTTTTGGCTGCAAGCTTATTTGTATATGATATTGATGGTTTTTCTATTCCTAATTTGAATTGCAAATTTTGAAGCGATATTGAGATATCAGACATTTTAAATAATATAACTATTATAAACTTACAACATAACTGTCCTCACAGACACAGTCTCTTGAACCAAAACGCCGAGTAAACCAAGTTTGTATCAAAATATTGAAGGATTTTTCCACAAAAATCACACAAGAAGTCGAATTTCCCGCGAAAAAACGCCAATATTTACAATATTTTTGAAGCTACGGTATTTCTAAGCAGCGGAAAAGGCCATGGGAACCTAGCAACAGCAAGCAATAGCAATGGCGGAAAGAAAACAAAACATTAAAAAACTAAAACCTTTGAAAGACTTGCTCTTTAGCCGACATCAAGGCAACGTTCGGGACATTATTCTGCTCGTCAAAAACCTAGTATTTGAAGGAGTTTGGGAACATATTTACGTGAACAAATATGAAACAAAAAAACATACAAAACAAAGAAATGTTCTTCCCGAGCAAATCGAGATGTTCGCACCGTGGACAAACAGCACAGAAGCAACCGAATTTGGAGCTCAAAAATAGGTGCTATGGCAAAATGTGGCCGATTTTACTGACTTTGTATGCAGAATATAAGGTATGTTTATGTTGGGCTCGGGAACATATGTGGGAGATACCAAACTTAATGAAATTTGTAGAGCTAAACTATCGCTCAATTTCATGATGTTTTGGACGTTCGCAAGTCGAAATTTACATTTATAAACAACCGAAAATGCTTTATTTTACATATTTCCTATAGAAATCTATATAAAAGACGCCATATTGAATAATCAATAAGCGATTTAGTGCGCATGCTTGTCAGCCATACTGTCAGGCGATTTAAGAAAAAACACAACTTTTAGGTAATGCGTTTTAAGGCGTTTTAGTGCGATTGAAGGCGATTTAAGAAAAAATACATGGTGATTAAATATACGTACAATTATAGCACTTTAAGCAAAATACAGTAATAATACATAATTAATAGTGCATATAGTACATGTATTTTGAAAGAGCACCACACCCACACCGCCAGGGGGTCTGGTTAGACTGTCATGTAAACAAGACCCAGTTGAAACTTATTATTAATTTGCTTTTTTTTTGCCGTTTTACTAATTTTAAGGTTATACCACCAAATTGCTGGAATTAATACAATGAAGAACATAAACCAGTATATAATAACATGTATTTTGAAATTGAATTGCATACTAATACATATACTAAGTTCATTCCTGGAACCACAATAAATTTGAAATCTAAAAAATCAGGATTGTGGCTGGAATGTAGGAACGAGAAGTTTTAGTGCATCCTGTGGGGTTGCCAGCCTATATTTTGAGAATTTCCAAATGCATGAATTCCTTGTCAATATCTTGGAAATTCCAAGGGTACAGAATATATTAAAACTGTGATCATGCATGTTCCAATGTGGCAATACATTATAGTTATTCAAACGAATTTACTATTTATATATGTGTTAAACTTACAAAATAAGCTTGAATTTACGTTGCAAATATAGTATTTCATTACCATGTGTTTATTTAATAAGTATAACTCAACATTGATTAGTATTTATTTCAATTCCCCTCGATATATAAAGTGCAGTATTTACAAAAATTCACTAATGTTAAAATTTAGTTTATATAAAGTTTGAGAGAGTTGAATAATATATTTCCGCTGGATAGCCTGAGAGAAGGCTCCCTTCTCCGCAATGGCTAACATGAAGTATTGAACTGAATTCATGAAAATGCCAGGTTTTGGTATCAACCCAAGGTCGTACGCTAAAAATGTTGAACGATCATGGATCTTTAATATATAAGACGACATGAACCGGACAATGCTGACTATAAAAGTTGACTAGAATCATGCTGTGATTTATCAATTTATGTAAGTTTCAACACTGTTAGTTGATATAAAATATTAAATGTTTTGCACTACCGGCACTGCAATTCAGCACTTGCATACAATGTACGCAGGAAAGGAACTGTGCAAAAGCTAGAGCATTATATATACTCTAACCCTATTAAGCCCTCTACCTGTAATTTATAGGCTCCGCAACTGTTTTCAATCAAGGAAAATAAAAAAAATTATGAATTGTTCTTGAAGTTCATGTCACAATATTGGTATATTAATTATACTTATCGAAATAGATAAAATGTTGAAAACAGACTGATTCTTGCCATGCTGACTTTTTTCTGTTTGAATATAAGGGTTCCTAACTTCCTATATCATATTATATAACTATATGCTTCATAGTACGTAACTTATGCACCAATCATTGGAAAGTCCCGCACCCCCCTACCCGGGACATGCCGGGAAATAGCGGGGATTTATTTGCAGATTAGCCTATCTGTTATGCCTGGGTACTCAGGCATTAGACAGCATGTTTGGCCTCCAAAGATCAAAATTGGGTAAATTTTAGAATAGTTTGTTGAATTTTAAAGCAATTATTATGGTAGCCTTCATTTTTGGTGCCCAGGTAGCGGGGGACTTTAGTCATGTTTAGCCTAGTAAGAAGGTAATGTAGAGCGGGGGGTTAGAACGACTTAGGACACCCCCTCTCCTGAGGAAAGGGTGTTTACACTGTATATAGTTACTATTTTCAGCATTTTAATTTGGTCGGCAAGTTTAGGCGATTTAGTGCGAGTTTAAGCGATTTAAGAGAATCGTTGCCAATTTTTATCCGCGATTTAAGGCGAGTTAGGGCGATTTAAGGTAAATATCAAGATTTTGGTGGCATCTCACTCGATTGAATAATAATTGAAAGGTTTTGTAGATGGAAAATTATTGAGTGAAAATTATATACATTTATTAGACCTAACCAGGAACAGCTACGAAAAATGCAACTATAGATCCCTGACAGGAATCGAATCTGCGGCCCTGCGATTCCGATGCAGCGCTCTAACCAACTGAGCTACAGAGTCCAGTTGTCGAGCTCTAAACACAAGTTCATGAACTTGTAACCAAAGGTAGGAAACCAAAGGTAGGAAAGCGAAATGAATATTTAATTAGTTTGTATTATTGTTAATTTGTAAACAAATACAACTACAGAGGTGTTTGAAAGGGGCTAAATCGGCCGCGTAGCGTTGTAAACAAACACAATAGGCAATTCCAGCTATCGCAATGCAAGCCCGGTAGAAGTGGTTATTTTTCCATTTCGCGCCAAATGGCGGACGGAAAATGTGTATTTGACACGAAGCTGTATTTTTAAATTTTTATGCTTTATCTTTCGCTCCAAACACTGGTTTAAAAGTTGATCAGAACTCTTAAACGTAAGTTTTGACGAAATCCATTCGATAATTCGCGAGATAAATCCAAGCAACTTTCTCGTTATTTCCGAACAGTATTGACTGTAAAATACTCCTGCTTTGCTGTTGGCTTTAGCTTGGCTATATTTTTGGTTGTGGCCACATGTGTTTATAGAATAGTTGCAAAAATAGTGTTTTGGTTGCTGTGGGTATGCAAAAGGTTGTGGGTATGCAAAATTTTTAAGAAGCCCTTCCATTAAAATAACTGCAAATATATTATATGCAAAGTCCTTTGTCTGCTCACTACTCCAGACAGTAAGTAGCGACTACCAGTGATTGCTGAAAGTTGGTAATAAACAGCCCTTTGTCCCATGATATACTGTAGTTCTCCTTATTATAATTGTTTAGGGGCTGTTCGTAAGAACCATGCTTGCTATGCCCATACCAAGATTTCTTCATATATTGTTTTATATAAATCTGTAACCTTGGGGTCTAGTGTCGGCTGCAGCCAAAAATATACAACACTGCTAGTCCCACAACGTTCGGAAGGCTTGTGGTTGCAGCCCATGACTGCCCGCTTGCTAGGACCAAGGACAGATTTTGGTGTACATGCTGGGGGAGGTGAAATAAATTTTAGGGGAGGTGCAATTGTAGGCAGATGATGGCCTGGCAAATCATGCTAGCTCACCTTGCAAGCTTGCCTAATATGTATTGGGCTATTGGCTATCCAAGCCAACTGTAAGAAATGATATCATCATATTTTCTGGAAAATGAAATTAGTGTATATTTTGCAAAATAGGTAATTACAGAAAATGTTCACACTCCTCCTTCAGGGAAATGGGAAGTTTGCTCACTATCTCCACCCTCCTCTTAGGAAGATATCTCCCCTTCTTAGTAAGATATCTTAAACAGGGACCTAAGGTGCCCCTTTGGAAGTGCCAATCTGAACCAGATTTCATCCACCGCCTGTGAACTTGATAAAATTTTTAATTGACCTACTTGAGTGACATACAGTTGCAGACCCTTCATGAAGCAGCAAGAGTAGCAGAAACTGACCTGATGGTCCACAATTTTGTTCACTGCCCACTCCCCTCCCCCCCAATAACGATTCACAATCTAGAATCTTTAGTGTGGATTGCAAAATTTTTAATGTTGATCAACACTCTTGGAACATTTGTAATTAAGATCCTTCCTATGTATATTTGGAAGGATGACAATAGAAGTCTTGGATGTGAGTCCAGACCTTTCAAGGCCTAGCCCTACCAGTTTGACCCACTTTAAAGTTTCCTGGGATCATTTTGCACCTCCCCTGAGAATTTTTGCACCATCCCTGGTAATTTATACACCTCTCCTTGTTAACAGTTAAATGATGGATCAAAATTTAATATTGAATAATAACCTAACCATTACAACCATTATCCCTGTTTAAGATATCTTACTAAGAAGGGGAGATATCTTCCTAAGAGGGGGGTGGAGATAGTGAGCAAACTTCCCATTTCCCTGAAGGAGGAGTGTGAACATTTTCTGTAATTACCTATTTTGCAAAATATACACTAATTTCATTTTCCAGAAAATATGATGATATCATTTCTTACAGTTGGCTTGGATAGCCAATAGCCCAATACAAGCCATCATCTGCCTACAATTGCACCTCCCCTAAAATTTATTTCACCTCCCCCAGCATGTACACCAAAATCTGTCCTTGGTCCTAGCAAGCGGGCAGTCATGGGCTGCAACCACAAGCCTTCCGAACGTTGTGGGACTAGCAGTGTTGTATATTTTTGGCTGCAGCCGACACTAGACCCAAAGGTTACAGATTTATATAAAACAATATTATGAAGAAATCTTGGTATGGGCATAGCAAGCATGGTTCTTACGAACAGCCCCTAAACAATTAAGGAGAACTACAGTATGTCATGGGACAAAGGGCTGTTTATTAACAACTTTCAGCAATCACTGGTAGTCGCTACTTACTGTCTGGAGTAGTGGGCAGACAAAGGACTTTGCATATAATATATTTGCAATTATTTTAATGAAAGGGCTTCTTCAAAATCAGTACAACCTTTTGCATACCCACAGCAACCAAAACACTATTTTTGCAACTATTCTATAAACACATGTGGCCACAACCAAAAATATAGCCAAGCTAAAGTCAACAGCAAAGCAGGAGTATTTTACGGTCAATACTGTTCGGAAATAACGAGAAAGTTGCTAGTAAACCGGGTTTGCTTTCGCGAAAAACCATATCAAAGTGAAGCCATGCCTCTGGGACATGTTGACAAAATGTCGGCTAAAACATTTTCATGTCTGTGCGTAGAAATCAAGCAGTCAGAAATACATAAAAACGATAAATCTAGATTATTTGGTTACAGAGCTCCATTTGAAGGGGTCAATTGTCTACAGTGCTCTTACCGATCACTTTATTTACTTCAAAACGTGCGACAGAGTAGTTTTCGAAGCCAGCTTTTTGCCAAATTTCCTTCACTCCTGTGTCAACTCGAAAGCAATTTTCTCGCGAATTATCGAATGGATTTCGCCAAAACTTACGTTTAAGAGTCCTGATCACCTCTGCTAAAACTACAACTTTTAAACCAGTGTTTGGAGCGAAAGATAAAGCGTAAAAATTTAAAAATACAGCTTCGTGTAAAATACACATTTTCCGTCCGCCATTTGGCGCGAAATGGAAAAATAACCACTTCTACCGGCATGCATTGCCTATTGACTTCTCTAAAGAGATCGTAAAACGCTGAATCGAACAGTGGTATTGTCATCTACATAGCATGCACTGAACCGAAGATATGAACCTGCAGAGTCATAGGTCACCGGTGACCTGCGGCAATCAGGGGCCAACGATAACGAGTTCCGTGGTTAACCGTCGTAGTTCTGAACAATTCATAGTTGTCAACACTTGATTCTTTCCGATGGTTAACACTATGTTTATAAACAGCACAATATGCTGAAATGCAGGCACATATATCGCCACAAAGTCAAAATTTCTCATTATTGCTTATGGTTAACCGTGAGTTAACAGTGCATGGTTAACCGTTCGCGCCGCTGGATATCAGTAGTTCATATTCGCCCCAAACTGCGATTTATGTTCACTCTATATTTACAAAGCATCCCAATTAACCACAAAACACATGTATTAAATTCTCCTGATACATTTCTTACAAAGTATTTTTAACCTTTAGGTTTGTGTGCTGCATACGCACGTACTTGCACTAAAGACGCTCGAGAGCAATATTTTGTCAAATTCACATTATATATATAGTCTTTATCACCATTGCATTTGCTTAAACATTAAAAATGGTTCAAAAACTTAAAGGTTAGCATCATGTGAAAGCTTGGTGGTCTGTCCTTAAACAAATGTGTAAAATAGACCTGAAGATTATCGGTAACTGATTGCGTGACACTTGGAAAACTGTAATGTATCACAGACAATCGTGGACATAACAGTTGATAAAATTACTTAAATTTTCAGGAACACACATTCGACTAACTCATTAGGCTTTCGCGCCCCTCTGCCCCAACCAATGTTGCTATTATTATCCCCAGACTTAAAACGCAACATAACAACATTGTCTAGGGGGAAGGGGAGATATCCAAGGTCAGATACAGAAATTATAGTACAATTTATACTCTGACGGACGCACTTTGGAATTTTATTAACAAGTTATGTCCAGGATTGAAGCTCGGACCAAGCGTCAAGACTCGTCACGAGAAAAGTATTTCACACTGATTGGTTGAACTGGTATATCTGCCAATGTCTATTTTTAACGTTAACCCACTCAACAACGCATGATATTTGAAACTTTCAACAGTATCCAATGGTGTACTATCAACTAGAAATCTTGTCTGCCATACTTGGATAGTAGCTAATCGCCAAGGACCAATTGATTAAATTTGGTGCAGTTTGGATGAAAATTGGACCAGAAATTTACAGTCGTTAGTCTTGATTTCCCTGGCTAATCAGAACTGAATCCGTAATTGCATTCGATGAAGAAGAACGCTTTCTAATTCTGACGTCATGGTTTCTGTACATGCCAGTTAAATTCGAGATTGTTCGACGTTGTGGCATTTGCCTCGTTCTCGTTTTTAGTAATATGAACCTTGCCTAATGATGTCACGGCGAGTCGTGTTCAATTTCTTTGACCTACAAATATAATGTTGATGCGGGATCTTGTTTTTTAGTTTATTGGTCGCATTCAGTGGGTGAAGAGGGACAAGTTTAGCCACAGCGTGGCTTTTAGTTATACGAAATTTGATTGTTTCTGCAACGTTTAACAGCTAGCTTGCGATAACTTTTAGCGACATCTCGTATATATCAGTGGCGAAGCCAGCCCGATGTGAGTGATCATGCAACGAGCGCCGAAGGCGCGAGACCTGCTAGGGGGGTCCGGGGGGATGCTCAGCTCCCCCGAAATTTTTTTGAAATATTGACTCCCAGAAGTGCCATATGCAGCAATCTGGGCATCAACTTCTACGAATAGCTTGACCTAATAAAGGAAAAAATGTTGTGAATTTTCCATATTTCAGAGAACAATAATGAAGGTTAACACAAAAATAGGAAAACCCATTCAGAATAATATCTAAATTTTGACTGTTTCGCTCAGCCGACAATACCGGCTTCGCAACAAAGAAAGCATTTTCACGAGAATTGCCATAAAAGGGCTAGATTATGTCGTATTGTAGACACGTCGAATGGTGGTATTTACGAGTTTGTACCGTGTAAACCAAAGGTAGGAAAGCGAAATGAATATTTAACTAGTTTATATTATTGTTAATTTGTAAACAAAACAAAATTCAGAGTGTTTAAAAGCGGATAAATTGGCCGCATAGCGTTGTAAACAAACACAATTTACTTCTCTAAAGAGATCGTAAAACGCTGAATCGAACGGTGGTATTGCCATCTACATAGCATGCACCGAACCGAAGATATGTCCCCTGCCGTTCAAATAGTATTTTCTTGACGAAAGATCTGGCGTTGGTCGCTGCTTAACAATAATATTCTGTTCAGCAGTACTGCATAGCCCAAGCAGAAAAGGATTTTCTCACCAACTCCGAAACAATATCGTTAAGTTCGAGTTAAGAAGAACTCGAAATGCCTGAATGACTTGAAGCCATGTTCATTCAGGCGGAAAGCTTCGAGCAAAGAGGCTGTGATCAGGTTGGGCTTCACGTTAGTCATGCAAATCGAAAATTGCATGACCATAGCGTCAAAAACAACCGCATTGCGCATGCGCAAACATCGTAAGCCAATCAGAAAACAAGAAACCTAATATAAAATAATATTAGCTAGTCATGCAATTCTGAAAATGCATGACCAAAACACGCAGCGGGTAACCACGCAGCAATTCCACGCACTCGTTTTCCACTCGTATTACGCAACCGGTCATGCATGTGAAAATATGCATGCCCTACTCAGTTGCCAAGGCAACAAAGCCGAAATCAAAAACATACGAGAATATTCAGCGAAAATATCAGGTAAAGACCATTGATTTATGTAAAAAAATATAGCATAAAGCAGCTGAACGTAGAAAGGCAAAGACAAAGCGTAATTCTATTTTAGACCATTTTACTGAACTGATTTTTAAACATTTTTGGGGAAAGTTTTAGTCATGCACTGCATGACCTGCATGACCGCTGGCTTCGCCACTGGTATATATGCAAATCAATTGGGGTAATACGAAATTTGATTGCTTCTGTAACGTATTGCATTTCGAGTTGTCTGGCACTCAAAGTTGTCCCGTGTAACATCGCCTTAATTTAGCCGTTTTTGAAATATATAAAATGTGAGAGGATGAACATTGTTTATATATAAGTAGTGTTGCGCGCCTTTTACTAGGATTTCCCAAATTACTATTAGGCTATGTTTATTATGTTAGTTTCACCTTATACACAATCGAAATACTTAGCCAGGTCATAAAGCTTATTCAAAGTCATCTTTTATGGGAAGTTTATTATCAGAATCGTGGTTCTAGCATTGTAAATTGCGTCGTAAATCTTGGGTTTGTGTGCCAATTTTCCGTGTTCATAAGTAGCTTTCAGCATAATTAAGCAACCATGTATGTTCCTTTTACCAAGCATATTGAGTCGTCAAATTACTATTAGGCTATGTTTATTATGTTAGTTTCACCTTATACACAATTGAAATGCTTAGCTAGATTATAAAGCTTATTCAAAGTCATTTTTTATGGGAAGTTTAATATTAGAATCGTGCTTCTAGCATTTTCAATTGCGATTAGTATTTGGTATTTGCCTTATAATTAACACAGGCCGAATGTATCTCACTAATCTATGATTATTACTAGTTAATACATATATAATTTATGCATGAATAAATCCTTGCCTTGTATATATTTTGGTGCCAGGAAAATTCCGATAATACAAAGAATTATGTTCGTCATTGTCATCGTTGCCCTTGTCCTTGATTTCATACTTCGATTTCCACTCTTTTGACTGACAGTTTGGAGTCCTTACAAAATTATTTGTACATTTTCTGTCAAGCGTTGTATATTTTCACGGTTTTGCATAATATATATGTATTTTATTTTGTTTTCAAAAATAATGAAATTTAATAGCATCCTTTTGTTTGTTAGTGTAAATAATTGAAGCGGAACATGATCGTTTTATCTCTATTAGATTATCCTGTTCAAGACACGAGACACCTATTGCAATATAGTTGTCGCAAGAAAGCTAGGAGACAGTGGCACGAACTTTGCCAGACTTGGAGCTGGTTCAACGCTCGTCACACTACAACAGAAGTTCTTGTGATAAAATCCGGAATGTTTATGGTATGCTACTGTGAAGAAACTATCACTGAAGACAAGAATGTAGATTTTTCTCTGATTGGAAATTTTCCACATTCAGAATAATTAAATATAATATAGTCATTGGCCTCTCTCCTCCGCAGAGGTTTCCGATATTATAAACTATTATGTGTTTCTAACATGAAGTTGTAGAGGAAGAGTGGGAACGAGCAAACCTCAGCCAAATAACGGCCGAAATAATGCCCAAATGGTCGAAATAATGCCAAGTCCAGGGGCCAACGTTTCGTTCAATTAATTATGGATTGAAAGTAAGTAAAAATATAGCCGATCTATTCATAAGTGAATATTATTCAATGGCATAATTTTTGTACGATAGTAGCGATATTACGTACGAGATCGATGATTTACGTCTTTAATTTCTCCGTTTTCTTGTATTATTAAATATTTACTATTTTACTTCAAAATTCTTAACATAAAATATACTGGGTTAACTCTGAATAGTTTGAATGATTTCATTTCATTGCAAACCCAAACAGTATGACAAAATGTGCGGCTGTATTAGTTTTTATTAGAAACGTTCGTGCCTATGCTCTATAAATATTATAATTTTAAAACAACATTTTAGGTTTTCGACTCCCCCGGTTTTCCGAGCCATTAGGTGTGACTTTTGGCTTTTTTCTCTTCCTGCCTTCAAACGTTTTCGTTTCGCGCCTGCGTTCCTCTCTCAACGGGTCAGCGGTGTTTTTCTTCATATTAACATTTTAAAAAGCCTCTGCGGAGGAGAGAGGTCATTGGCACTGATAAGCAGTAACTTACAGGAAACACGATTTGGTCATTCGGAAGAAAATAAGGCAACTAATTAATTTAATGATCTAATATGTAAATTTTGAGAACACATAGTCAAAGAACGATTCAACACTTTGAAACGTCATTCAGTTCAAAAAGCAATATAGGTATTTAGAATAACTCGAACATATTATAAGGTTTTGAGTAGTCAGTGTTTGATCCCAAAAAGTACGTTTAATATAGCACTATAAAACTCTGGCATATTGAACTCTGGCGCGAAACCCTCACAAGTTCGTATATTTTAGTTTAAATATATCTGCGACACCATGTGACCATGCATGCTTGAAGATTTATTGTTTTCGTTGTGGTTGCCTCGGATATAATCGCAATTTGGTTTGTTGGCATTCCTACGCCCAGGGGCGTCGTAGGTCCTATATTTTAGGGGGGGGGAGCCAAGAGCAGGATTTTCCCAACAAATACAATTTTTTCCGACATAGAGGACCGTACACCGGCTGGTGGAATTAGGGGGTGGGCCATCCAAAAATAAAGGCCATAAGGGGTGCACCACGCGACAAATATTGGCAAAGGAGGGGGAGCACGCAAAAAACAATACAAAGTTTTGTTGTTCTGTTTGCAAGAATGCCACCCTGTAAGCGCACAAAATGGCCATTCTGGGCTATTAAAATTCAAAATTTCCAAGGAGCATGCCCCCGAACATCCTTATATATGCGAGACCCAATAGAATGAATACGCAGCCTTGCAACTGCTGCTGAAATAAATCCTGACACATCTTAAGCAAGATATTTACAACAAGTTGTTTGTTGTTACTCGTTGTAACTATACAACGAGTTTTTTAAGATTACATGTACTTTGGAATTTTTAGGAGAGAAAGTGGAGAGTGAATATATAAGAAAAATATCAGTATCTAGGGACGGACCACTTGGAAAAAGATGAGTATGAAGGGGTGGGCCATGCTAAATATTTTAGAGGGCACACTAAATTCCACCCGACCCACCCCTCGATAAAAAATGAACAGCCCCTTTACAGGAACATGTTCATGAAATGTGATGTGAGAAACTATACAATGGCAGTTCCATTCTTAATACGAATTATTCGTTTGCACATACTTGAGCGTGAACCGCAAGTATTTAAATTTATTTATTTATTTATTTATAAAAGTTATTTAAAAACGATAGCCCTTCAGCTATTGCTGCTTTTCAAGGGATCGTTTGATATAATACTATAAAATATTAATAACTATTTACACAAATAAGTCATGTTAGATGAAACAATATTGATTACTCATGTTGCAATATTTATGAGCATCATCAACAGTCATTTAATCTGTGGAAAAATAATTGTCGATTAAACTTTTAAAATGAATTGTTGATAGTTGCTCATACCCGTTGACAATGTCAATGGGTAAGTTGTTCCAGGCACAAGCTCCTCGGTATGAAAAGGATCTTTTCATAAAATTAGTTTTAGGTTTACCTAACACTAGCTTGCGCATGTTGCTCCGCATTTCGTAATTGTTATTTTGGCTATGAGAGAACATGTTAGAGACGTACTCCGGCGCAATACAACGGATAGCCTTGAATGTCATTAAAATTTCCCTTTTCGTAAGAGTAGACTCAATTGGAGTCCATCCTAGAATCCGAAAGATTGTTTTTGACCTTATTTCGTAGTTTGAACTAGTTATGACACGAGCGGCCCTTTTTTGCATCTTGTACAGTTTCTCAAGATTCGTTCGATTTCCGTCATTCCAGACGGACGAACAATATGTAAAGTAAGGGACTACTAAAGAGTTGTACATACGAATTAATTCATTTTGAGATACAAAAGCTTTAGCTCTTCTTAGAAGAGCCACAGCACTCGAAAGTTTCTTACATTGAGCATTAGTGTGTTCCTTCCATTTTAATTCTTCGTCAATTATAATCCCCAAGACCTCTTTCTGTTTAACTTGATCAATAAGTGAGTCATTAATTAGTATTTGGAGGTTTTCAGGGATTTGGTTTAATTTTCTTTTTGAGGCTATCAACATAAATTCAGTTTTCTCAGTATTTAATGTTAATTTGTTGGCCTCGAGCCAGGTAATTCCACTTGTCTGGAAGTTTACAGCGGTGAAAATCTGGGACCTCGCACAAAGTCCAGTGCTTTTGTTCGGTAACTTTCCCAAATAGGGACTTGTACACATCATGGCGGAATTCTATCGAGACCCTCTGTTCTGGTCCTTTGTGTCGCAATGCATCCAATATTTCCATCCTGAGCCTGTCCACACATTCTTGAATCTCACCCACAGAAGGGTTAGGATTTTCAAAATACCTAGGATGCAGAATATACATTGTCAAAATGTGTTGCCATATAATATAAAACCCGGTTTCTGCTTGACCTATCATAAACACTGTCAGAAAGTATTTGGTACAGTCATACTTGACCAAACACAGTCTATATTTTTACAAGTATTAAGTCAGCAATGGCCATCTGGACTGTCAATACAAAAACTATACTCTTCGTACCATTGTTAGTATCTCTATTAAAGCAAGAGCCTTTTTATGTGGATTATCAATCCACAATAGCAATAATGTATCTTAGGGAGCACTGTGTTGGGGACAAGTGGACAACTGCCAAGACAGGAGCTTAAATTGTTTAAGTTGTTGTCTCAAATTGAGAATAAATATATCTCTATAAATTCCTAATGAAAATTATAAACTGCGTAACTGAACATCGAATTAAATTGTTTAACTCAATTTAACAATCAGGCTGATAGACTCACACTTGCACAACTACTCAATAACTCAAATACTAACTACTTACTAACTGAGCGTGAGGTCTGTACGGTAAAATATCAAGCTGAGGTCTTGCTGTATTGACCGAGCGATAGCGAGGTCAATACAGCAAGACCGAGGCTTGATATTTTACCGTACAGACCGAACAGTCGAAGTTAGTAAGTTGTTTATTATATGGCATTTCAGACAACAACAAAACAATTCATTTTGCCAAAAATTGGTCACGCGAGGGCAAAGTACAAAGTCCGAAACTCAAAGCCGGTCATTTTCAAATGTCAAAATAATTTCAATGATACGAATTTGTCTTAGTTTTTTACAAATTTATCTAATCTTAGCTTAGTAAAACTACTCTACAGTACCATTTATAGAATAAAATATAAAATTAATAGAAAATATAGTGATATTGAGCTATCGGATCAAGGACAAAAACAACTTTGCATGTTCGAAAAAACAAAAATATTCTTGACTGTTTTAGTTAAAAAACATCGTAAAATTGACCTTAATATTTCGACTTGAGCCAACAAAACTTGATTTTGTCCCTTGTAGTTATCCCTTTTCCGTATTTTCCGTTTATTTTGCATTGTTTTAAATTATTTTTAAGGATTTTTTAATGCTTTTATTGGTTTGAAATGTGTTCAAGTCGTCGCAGGGCAATAAGAATACCGTATTGCCCGTGGGCAATACGGGAAAATCCTGCCTCGTCAGCGACCAATCAGATTGCGAGATTCGCCAAAACAAGCACTTGCCATATAATAATGCACCTTACTAACCATAGCGATGCATGAGATACGTGTTCTCGGGTTCCCAAGTATTCTGGAATTAATGTGGAATTGTTTCCCTATGTAAGCCAGTATAAAACCTTTATTACTACAGGCCCAAAGTTTGAAAAAATATTTGAAGTGCACACTGACACTGATATTCAGATATAATTTCTACGTAATTTACCTCTTTATCGCGTCTTCGGGCAATTAATCTTTCAACCTCGAACACTCCGATGGTTTTCCTTCGATTTATCTTCTTCTTGTTGTCATACAGAATATCTGCAGAGCTTAAATTATGTAAGACACGGTAGGCATTATATTTCCAGAACTACCAGATCTCGTCGCCATTTTGCTTTAGAACTTTTTCGTTAATTTTTCAAAAATTTATGATTTAGCGAATGACCGCTGAATTGCGGTAATTGAGAACGGCGACGCAAAATGTCCGAAATTTCTTGTGATCGGAGATAAGAAGTGATCTCTAATTAGCATGCTAATGTTATACGTCTGGAATCGTATAAGCCTATAACTCTCAACCTATAGGATTTGGTAAACTTAACTGAGACATGACAACATTTTACCGAGGTTTCGTTCCAAAAAGTTGTTTGGATTGACCAAAAATATTATAAAATAACATGTTTACTACGCGAGCTGTGATTGGTCAAGGCGCTTCGCGGGGTTTTTTAAATATCGGAAAATGCTAATTTTTTCAACTCCAGAATTAAAATTTGACAATTAAGATATGGCGAACGAAAAGGAAATGAACGAAAACAAGGAACGGAGGTTCGCTCTAGCAACAGAGGAAGATGTTGACAAGTTAGTCGAAAATGCACAAGCAGAAAGCACAAAATATTTAATAAAGTTTTACCGTGGTTTCTTTGTCGTTAATTTATAAAATAATTACCAACTTATTTTCCGTACAGGATTGCATGATCCTAACACTTGGGATGTTGCTCGACTTTCTGAAAGCTAAAAAATACTCGCCTACCGGCTCGTATATTTTTACGCTTTCCTAAAGTCTCCCAACATCCCAAGTGTTAGGATCACGCAATCCAGCACGGAAAAGCATTCGGTAATCCTTTATGCTATCGCTTGACGGGCTTCAAAGGGATGTTGCGTGCAGAAATTAGCGGTAATGTGAGGGGATAAAAGTGACAATACTAGCGAAAATATTTACAGTGGAAACTGTTTAATTGTTTATTACTGGCAGAGGTTTTGGCCGGTTCAATATAGAACTTTCCTTTGTGATGAAAAACTGTCTGCTATCAGAACCTGTGTTGTTGCAAATCCTGTTCCGTATAGATAGAAAATGCAAACCGGTGACATATACATTCATCAACAGATGAACAGAACAACAACAACGACATGGATTCCTTCTTCCTGATGAACTCAAACAACAGTATTTAGCCTTATATTTCAATCAATTCTACCATTGGCCCATGCCCCGGCCTACAACTGGGCATTTGCAAACTTTTGTTGCCCATGGGCCGGGCATTAGCACTTGCAAAATTTCCTGGGCATGCATTTGTTCACCGGCGGGGCATTTGTCTCTCTATCCACAAATTATTCTGGTTTCGACAGCAGCTACAGCGAACACGTGCACTGCCATGAATATGGATGAAAGCATTTGTGTCATACACACAAACGAATAGAACTTGTAAAGTAAAACTTGCTCGTCTTTACAAATATTAAAACATAAGTTAAATCAAGAATGTAAAACTTATATCCTGAAATTCTGATAAATCTATGTGTTGATGTGCCCCGGAGCCGGCAGTTGGCATAATTTATTTGCCTCAGGGAGGGACATTGTTGCACTTTTCCTGCCCTGCCCGGGGAATTGTACACTTAGAGTATAAACAAGTGCAAATGCCCAGGGGGGATGGGCAATGCTAGAATTAACTGATGCATTATCTAGATTTAACTCTATACTTTAATATGGATATTACACTACTGCCATAAATATAAACTATGAACCTGAACCTTTTTAAAATGTAATACTGCTTGTAGTAATTCTCTTGTTGTTCTACGTATTTGTGTTGTTCTCTAAATTTAATTTAATTGTATATTTATATAGTATTTGTCATTGGAGTAATGTGGCAAAGTGAAATAAAAAATATTCCTTGGATAATGTAGCATGTTCACCTAGTCAGCTACACTGGGGTTTCCCATCAAAGACAATGATAGGTGCATATTTATGTCTCCATTCTGTTTGGTGAAAATGAGTTTCTTCGTTTACAGTCGATTTTAACTAACTTTTCACTAAAATATTGCGAACTTCGTTTCGAATTTCGGAAATTCGTTGCCAAGTTCAAAAGTTTATAATGAAATTCAGAACCGGTTTGTAAACTGAGCATTTGGTTTGCTGCTTTTTCTCTAGTAACCAATCAGAGGGTTTGTTTAAAACCTGGCTTGTGAATTTCAGTATGAATTTTTGAACTTCGCGACGAATTTCGGAAGTTCGGAACGAAGTTCGGAACGAAGTTCGGAACGAAGTTCGGAACGAAGTTCGGAATGAAGTTCGGAACGAAGTTCGGAACGAAGTTCGGAACGAAGTTCGGAACGAAGTTCGGAACGAAGTTCGGAACGAAGTTCGAACGAAGTTCGGAACGAAGTTCGGAACGAAGTTCGGAACGAAGTTCGGAACGAAGTTCGGAACGAAGTTCGGAACGAAGTTCGAACGAAGTTCGGAACGAAGTTCGGAACGAAGTTCGGAACGAAGTTCGAACTAAGTTCGGAACGAAGTTCGAACGAAGTTCGAACGAAGTTCGGAACGAAGTTCGGAACGAAGTTCGAACGAAGTTCGAACGAAGTTCGAACGAAGTTCGAACGAAGTTCGGAACGAAACGAAGTTCGGTTCGGAACGAAGTTCGGAATAATATACAAATTAGAATTTTGAACTTAGCTCTTTCAACCAGAGTCACAAATCATCAGAATCTGCCACTTCTTCTTCCTCATCCTAATGGGTCATCATAATATTCCTCGTCTTCATTAACTCTTGCTTTATTCTGGCGATCACAACATGTACATGTACTCTGTCTTACACTTACAATCAACACCCTTAAGCAAGGATATGATAGCCTGTATTCCAGTCCACTTTACGCACACAACGGTGTAGTGGACTGGAACATAGGCAAGAATATGATAGATAGACTCTCTTTTCCAACATATCAACAGACAAATTTTCAAACAGCGTTATTCTCTCAGTGTTGGTGCTGGCAGGAAACTCGCAAATCAAGAGATGGAGATTGTCTGGATAACACGTGCTCCACAATCTTTGCTTCAGTGCATGTGTAAGACATCCTCTGCAAATGGGCCCTATAGCAAATACTATATAAATATACAATTACATTAAATAAAAATAAGAGAACAATACAAGTGTTGAGAACAACAAGACAGCGTCGCTAAACAAGCTAGACCACGAGCAGTAACACATTTTAAACAGATCGATTTTCAAATCAGGTATTTTCAAGTTCATAGTTTATGTTTATGGCAGTAGTGTAATACACATAAAGTAGTGATTTAAATCTGGATAAGGCTAGGGTTTGAGTTCATCAGGAAGAATGTTCCATGTTGTTGTTGTTGTGTTGATCAATGCATATGTCACCATTTTGCATCTGTCTATACGGAACAGGATTTTCCACAACACAGGGTCTGATACCAGACACTTTTCATCACAAAGGAAAGTTTTATACTGAATCTGCCAAGACCTCTGCCAGTAATAAACAATTCAACACAGTTACCATTTTAAATGTTTTCACTAGTATTGTCACTTATATTCCCTTACATTACCGCCAATAAACCTGAAATTTTCTCCACGCAACATACCTTTCAATCCAAACAAATTTTGGACGAAACCTCGGTAAATTTGTCATTTTCCCTATCAAAATGACTAAAGAACAAATAATTCTGAAACGCCATATTTACTTTATGTCGGCGCTTCTTTGAGAAACTTCATTTAAAATCAATGTGGAACCACGAAATACCCTATATATAGCGAATATTACACCAAGTACTCTGAAAAAAATGGCGGTGAACGATTGCAAAACATATTGATTTCTTGAATTTTCGAAGAAGAAATACTCAAAGACTGCAGGTTTTTTGAAGTACAAACAACCGGATTTGGCCTTGTATGATTAATCCTAATTATTTATCTTGTTTTCAATTAGTGCCCGAACTCGGGCAACGAAACCGAACGACAACGTGCCACAGAATACGACCTACACGCCTCTATATTTGGACAAGAGGTGCGAACCGTTGCTTAAAAATCGTGGAATTGCCCTATGTAAAAATAGTACAGCTCTCTCTAATAGACGCCTCTTATCTAATAAACTCTATGTGCACAAGCAACTTTTTTTAAAAGGACAAATTCATCAAAAATTAAAAGAAATGTTCATTTATTATACTTTAGGAATTTCTATCATATCTCGTCTTATCATTTTTAAAGTATAAACGAAAAAATTCGTTTCACGGCTCTTCCCAAAATCAAATTTTAGAGATTATCATCGCGCAACCAACGGGTGATAGCCTGGGGCGAGGGTACCTATTGCACTTGGCTATTAATATTTTTTAAACTTTCGCTCTTCTGCTTTCGCTCACCCCACTCCTGTAAGACTCTACTATATTTCTGTGGCTAGTGCAGGTCTGCTCACTCGATGCGACGTGCCTGTGTCTTCTTATCAGCTCTTCTTGTTTCACACGGACTTGTAAACCTGATATTGGCTACTGAATTCGTACTATTCATGGCGCCAAATGTGCCTGTTCTCTGGTATTTACACATGCAATAATGGGGAAGCATCTCATAATTTAGCAGGTCAATATAAATCATTCGTGTCGGCTTTTGACGACAGGTAACTAAATGACGTACTATGTGACATGGCTTAATGAAAATTGCTAACAATACACGCTGCCTACAAAAAATATTTATATGATGCGCCAAAAGCATATTAGCAACTGTTTAAAATAGTTATATTGCATAATAATTGCATAGTTTGCAATTTTTATTGTTTATAATTATAATGCTTGAAATATTCTGAATTAACACGAAATGAAATTATTAGTTTTTCATACACGTTCTATTGAAAACGTTTTAGCCGTCTAAACGATGTTACATTCTTTTCTAAATACATTTTTACTATACTGTCTCAATGTTGTCAATCGTTAATGACAGATATCGCAAAGATAAAATTTCACCTCGTTGCATTGAAATGAATTTTGGTAATAGAGCATCTTTATCGTATTTGGCCAATATGGAAATATCATGCTTCGACTTGCAAGATTAAGCTTGAGCTATTCCTAATATTTTGCCCGCATCTCTTGGCTAGGAAGCCTCTCAAAAGTGCATGTAGTATCGGCCTGTCTGCTTTGGCAGTGCCGCTATTTACAAATGCTTAGAAACACCTGTTCGGGACGAAAAAGTAATATATTTTCCGAAATACGTTATTAAGTTTTCAGAAGCTAAAATTGCGTTTAAGTACCTTTAGCTCATTATCATGCGTGAATAATTGCCTAGCAATGATCAAACACAACATTTATTGACCTGTAGTTAATGAAAATTAAACGTGACTGTTCTGACATCTGTTGAGAGCTCACAGAGAACGGGTTAATTGTTGCTTTGTGCTGCAAAATTTAACTAATTTTAACTAGGGAATAAAGAAGACACGACTTTTGGTAAGTATTTTCGAGTCTTTATCAATTTTTTGTTAAATAAAGTTTTAAATTGATCATCTGAGGTAAAAAAGAAGAAAACGCTACCTGAAAGTCCTTTTACCGTTTCAGCTGTTGCTCTTCTTTGAAATATAGAGGGGGTCACATTTGCGAAGATATCATTTTAACACAACCTTGGAAAGCAGTTGCGGATTAATTTAGGTATGTTTTTCTTAGTTTGTGTATATAGATTTGTGCTCAACTTTTTGTTCAATTAATATATCTATAAAATTGTCTATAACTTTTAACTACTTTTCATTACCGTTTTGTAGTTAAAATGCACCGTTAAGTTCAATACACGCTGTTCTTATTGTTTAACATTTGCACTAACTATTGTTAACTTTAACGAAATATCTACTTTTTATACAAGCGGCCGGAGGGGTAAAAACCGAAATGAGAAGTGTTTTAACGTTTCAATTTCTCTTCGCCTTCTTCAAGTAAAACATAGCACGTGAATGGAAGTATTCTACCGTTTTGAAACGACGTTTTAATAGTTGTTTAAGTCTCAACTACAAGGGTGCCTTTAAGATGGTTTCTTTAGTTAGTGGTTCGTTAGTAATATATCCCCTAATCAAGGCCGGATCTTTGCTGGAATTGTTAACTTGCAGAATACTACTTATGTATTTGAATCCCAGTAACACCATTGATTCTATTTTGGGGACTGTTTAACTTATGGCGGCGATTTTACTTTTAAATATTTTGATCACTTTCCGTATATAATAGTTAGACTTAATTCAGTGGCGAAACTAGACTTTGCAATTATTTAAACCTTTAGTAACGTATTGTATTTATAGACTTTCTCAGACTAGCAGCTGCCTGCATGACCAGCTTCGTCAACTGGAAAGTATATAGCTTGAACGTTTGAAGAAGTTGAAAAGTTTACAGAAAACGTTTCTACCTAAACCAGTTGCAAAAGATTGGATAGACTGAATATAAAGCGTATACGGATTGGATAAGGCTCGTCCTCCCTCCCCCATCCCACACGCCAAATGCAAATTTGCAATAGATGTGATTACAGTATGTCAGTAAGTGAATGTTGTAATGAAAATATAGAAGATGTGTGAACAAATTAAAGTCTTCAAAGTAAATATTTATCAGGGTTCACAATTAGACAACGATGTCGAGTTGTCTAATTGTATTAATATAAACCTACTATTGTATTTCAAGCTGCAGGTATAAAATAGGAAAGTTTTTAGCGAAATTTAAGAGCATTCATGAGCATTTAGATGGCTTCCTTCGACTTTCGGGATGGCTTGTTTACAATTAAACGGCAAACTGAGGGAAAATTCGCTAAAAGTACATGACTTGAGTTTAAATCTTAAAAAAACGGACCGTATAACAACCATTATTTCGAAGAAAGATTTCAAGTCATATTTGGCTAATAAAAAGAAAGAAAAAAGGCCAAAATATTAGATATTTTCAAACTGTAAACAAAATGGTTGGAAATCTCGAAGGCGAAGCACATAAAATATATCATTAAAACGGAAAAAGAACCCTGAAATTTTTATAGCTAAATGGATGAAAATATTCTTAAATCAAGAAAATACTTTGATAGGCAAGAAAATAAATTTAATATCTTCAAGCGATTGTGTTTTCACAATGATTTTGCTCGAAATATTAACAAAATGTCCGTGTTCAGAAATTCGCCAGTGACTTTCATGTTCAAAACTGGAAAACTACGAGTAAAACGTTCAAATTTTACCTTTTTTTACCTAATTTTACCTAAGCAGTTTCCAAAATTGCTTGTTGGTTTTTATTTCAGATTAAGAACTAGGACATTTTATCTCATATTCAGTATAATTTTGAGGTCAGAAGAATCTCAAAAGTATGTTATTGATTTCAGAGAATATCATGCATAAATATAACATTGACTTCAGAAGAATCTCATAAGTGAAATATTGAGCTCATTAGAAGAATCATAGGTGTAATACTGAATAACTATTTTATTGCGGTTGAAGGAATCTTATAAAATAATATTTAGTTCAGAAGTCTCAGAAGGACCCCATAAATATAATTTTGAGCTTAGATTGGGAAGTAAATATTGACCTCATATTAAGGAACGCACAATTATAATATTGCATGAGCTCACTAGAAGAATCATAGGTGTAATACTGAATAACTATAATATTGAGCTCAGAAAATTCTGATATTGAAGTATGATATTGAAGAAAGTAGATTATCATACGTATAATGTTGAGCTTACAAAAACCTCACAAGTATAAATATATTGAGCTCAGAAGAATCTCATACGGTAAGTATATCAAGGAGCACAGAAGAACAGGGGCGGATGCAGCAGATATCCTGACCGGTGCACTGAGCCTCGCATTATTAGGGGGTACGAGGCATTCTCCCGCGGAAAATGTTAAAATCTAGGACCTCGGAAACGCCATTTCCTGCGTTCTGAGCGAACTTTTATTCAAGATTCATACTTTGAAATCAGAAAAAAATACGTAACAATCAATAAATGTCGAATAATGTGACTTCAAAAATCAAACTAAAATACGATATATATAAATATGATCAGCTTAGAATATGTAAATGGACTTTCACATGCGTTACATACTAGTTACCAATATGTATTTTCTATTATATTCATTTTTGAATGTTATACCTTTTAGTATCATTAAGAATCTAATTAGCAGTTTTGTTCGTGATTCACAAAGTCTTTCAATATTGACCATTCTGTATCAATATTCGATATATTCATATAAGATTACAGGTTACATATCAGGTTACAATTTATGATTTTTCCAACTAGAAAAGTTGACATTGAAGAACTTGTTGTTGGATAATCAATCCTTCAGGATCTTTACCATTTCCATCAGGGTTTTCAAATCTATGAGGATCCCCAGCATTTTACAGAAGGTCCTTAAGGTTCTATCAAGAATCCTTGAGGATACAACTAGGATCCTTCAGGAATATACTTTATCTTTAAGGTTTTCTCTAGGGATCTTCAAAGATCCTGCAAGAAACTTAGAGGTCCTTGAAGGATCCCAAAAGATTTTGAGAAGCCTTGGCATTTTATAGAATATTCCTCAGAATCTATCAACATTCCTTGATTATATAGCAAGGATCCTCAAGGGCTTGTTAAGGATCCTACAGGATTGTACTATATTCTGACATTTGATCATTAAGGATCCTGGATAGGTTTCCTGCAAGGATCCCTGCAAGGATTTTTACAAAATTCTTAAGGATCCTTGAAAGGATTTTCACCAAGGAGAATTGAAATCCCGTTTTTTCCAGCAGTGTTACCACTTATACTGTGATAATCTCTGTGGCTTATAAACAAAGAATGCTTCTAACACTTATAGTTTACAACATTCTATTCATGTAAACAGAACATTGGCGCTCTGTCTGGGTAGGCGAAATAGCCCAGGCAAATGCATTTGTGAATGATCTATACGAGAAACACCCATTGTGGTTGTTGGAGGAAATGGAAAAAGTAGATCTCAATTAGCCGGGGCCCAGCTCGGTTCTGATGAAATATAATAAGGACCTTAACATACGATGGAAGCCTCCATAAAAATATCCCCTAGTCTTGTGTTGCATCATCAACAGTTGAATTCCCTAATGCTGCTGGTTTCCTGAATGCTTAAGGCTTACCATTGATAGGTTCATAAATGTAATTGACATACATTACTGCATGTATACCCAGGCGATATTCATCTAATGATGACAAGTGCCTACATCTATCAATGTTAGTTAAGAAACAAGGGAAAGGAGCACAGAGAGACCACAACAAAAAATTATAATAATGACATATAATTTTTGAACAAAGTATCCGTGTGTTTACAAGTAGAATTTCTCACAAAGTATATTTCAAGTTTGGTGGTACATAACTCCATTAGACAATTCCAAACTTGCCCACATCCTAGGCCTCTGACTACTATGTAATATTCCCTGAATGATTTGGTTTGGCTAGCCAGCCTACCTGAACATACAGTCTCATACACACACAAGATTTATCTCAAAAAAGCAAGCTAGGCTAACTGGACTACCTGGGACGTCTCACCTCCATTCCTCTCCAGGGTTTTACCCCTAATCACCATGACCATAGACCAATTTGTGTACAGTAGCATTGATAAGTGCATAAAATTATAAAATTACCAAAGGTGCATAATATATAAAGTCCTCAAATCTCCACACTGCAACCACAGAATAAGAACTTAATCCTCTGTATTATAAATATATCTGGGGATCGACGAACGCTTTCATGTTTGCCTCGAACAAGCATTCCAAGCTTTAGATTTCGATATATAAAATACATAAGCTTTCGTAATTTTGATAATCCTTTCTATTTCTTTGAATTCGATGGGGTCTTAATTTTGAAAAAAAAACAGTCAATTGCTTCATTTGCATAATTATCGTTATTCTTGATCCTTATTGCTGCCATGAATTGGAAATATTGTTACAAACATGCTTCCCTGAACGGCTCGCTACGTCACAGTAGAAGCCAAATGCACCGGTAGAGTCGAGTGGACCGGTGCAAGCGCCTGCAATCTGTACGAAGTGCACCGGTCGGCGGTCAAATCCACTGTGACGTAGGGCTCTAAAACAATGGTTTTGATGATGTCACAGTAGATTTCACGCGGAAAAGGACTCGGGACCGGTGCATTTACCGGCGCAAAATCAAATCTACTGTGACGTATCGGTGCATTTTCTTTCTACCGTGACGTAGAGCGAAATTTTCGACGCCTAAGTTATTGTCGCGAAATTATTGACGCCTACACGTCGCAAAATAGGAGAAAGTTCGAATTTGCAAATATTTGAGATAGGACATCGCATATTTTACTTATTTTGACTATTTAAATGTAAATTAATAACTGTTTAAACTGGATTTTGCACTAAATAGTCTATTCTTGACCTCTAATTAATTTTAAGAAATGATTTGGTGCTAAAGAAATGTTCAGTGATTTTTCTATGGGCAGCAGAATATCGATAGTCGTACTATAAATTCTTTATGATTTTGCAATTTTGACCGGTGCATTTGCGTCGATTGCACCGGTCTGGATCCGCCCCTGGAAGAATAATATACGTATAACATTGAGCTTAGAATAATCTTATCAGCAAAAAGTATAATATTGACCCCAATAGAACCACCAAGTATAATATTGAGTTCAGAAGAATCTCATTAGTATAATATTGAGCCCAGTAGAATGCAATAATATAATATTGAGCTCATAAGTATTCTCATTCGCCAAAATGTCTGTGGACAATATTTCTTTAGGGAAATATCTTACCTATTCGTTGTAGTCCAATATTATCGTTGGGCTCAGAATAATGTAATGAGTATTGTATTGAGAACCTCATGCGGTTAAGTTCATTTTATTAAAATAAAATAAGCATAAAAAATTATTTTTGTTAAGTTATTATACGGGCTTAAATAGCCACCTGCTACTTGATGAAAAGGGAATTATCGAAACACTTTATTAAGTGGTGAAATGTTAATTTGTTTTTAAGTGCGTGTATAATAAGAGCTCCATTTTGAGAATGTATGAATAATTTTCCCCGTACTAGCCACGAACAAGTTCAACATACATTTGTCTGCATTTTGGCCAAAGCATATACATCTGGTTAAAAAAGTTCAAATTGCAAAGTAGTAAGTAAGCAGCCATTTGCAGATGCAAAAGTGAAACACATAAGGTTGGCATCAAATAGATTGTGAAGATGATATTGAAAATTGTGTAAAATTCAAATATACTGTATTCGTCTAAGGAGGAGTTTATAGATATACCTAATACAGACATATATTTTTCAACCAAATAACTATAATTCCAGAACAGCTTTCTACATGAAGTATATCTTAGTTACAAACTCATGATCAAAATATGTTATTCCAGAGCCAATGGCGCCTGCAATGGCGTATATACCTTGTTATACATTTTCACACGGAACGACTTGATAATAAGTTTAAATAATCTTGAAACCAAAATAGTAATTTGTGAACATTTTCTGTAGAATTTCGTTCAGTCGACATGATGCGACAAAATACACTTGTTCAAAACAACAAAATGCACGGGTTCTATATAAGGAGTTTATTGAATGTTATTAGAAAATCGTCAGGAAACACTTCACTTGACCTTAGCTAAAGAACGTTTTCTTGCACATACCTTAACAAATAAGTTAAAATATAAATAAATGAGGAAACAAGCATGCGGCGGGAAAACAAATAATTCCCTTCCAAAAATACAAACGTGAAGTCCCAAAATGAAACCCGACGTAAAACGGAGGAGCATGACATCATTCTCCCGTCTTGATTGAGGCTTAACTGTATGTGCTAAAGCTGCTTCAATTAATATCTCTTGTTTCGTGTGAGTTTATATATTCCTTGATATTCATTGCATCATTACCTTGTTGCAATATTTGCCCTTTGTTTAGCGAGCTTTATGCTTCCATATTTCTTCCTTTTGTCTTTAGTATCTTTCAGGTTTTTGTGCGACATTCTACTGCGAAAATAAACCTTAGTCGAGCAACCCTCGTATTACGCTTCTAAAGACTTCAACGATTTGGACAGCACAGTTAAAAACATCGATTCGCTAATTAAATTTAAGTCTTCACTAAGTTTATCGTCTGTTAACCATTCTTAGTTCCATACTTAGTAATATGCCTAGTATAATCTCATTTTTGTTGTCATAAAATGTTGTCTATTATTGTTGTATATAAATATCATAATTCATATACTGTTTTTGTAAGATGCAGGACCTCACTGAAAAACACGTCAGTGATGTGGGTATCCTGGATAAATATAAATATAAATAAATACTGTTTACCAACGAAATATATACAACATCCATCCTCCGATAGAAGTAAAATATTTGAGTCTCTTGAAATATTTGATCCTTTTCGGTTTAGGGAAATTATATCTGCTGTCAGTGCATTCACAAACGCAGTGCAGATTGGAATTTACAATGTGGCTGAAATGTCAGTTTTGGGGTTTCATTATTCCATTCATTTCTCTGGTATTTGCTCAAGACGATACAGTTGTACTTGTGGATTTTTGTTACAATGCAACTTACGAAGGTGAGAATTATAGACATTTTGACCTAATTATCATGTCCCGAATTGCGTCAGGAGGTACTTGCAGTGGTGCATGCAAATAGGTAAATGGGTTATTACTAAGTATTGTAATACGTAATAATATAATACGAATTATTTAGAGCTGTATTTTTTTGCATACCACAGGTTTCAGGCTAAATACAACAGTTTACTCGACCACATTCGCAACTGATTGGATAGATTGTGCAAAGGAATGCGTCAACGAACCATGCTGTAGATCCATCAACTTTAAGAAGATATTCACCTTAGAGAATGAACCAAATTGTGAAATGTTACACAACGTTGTCTACAATACAACTGAGAAATTGATGGAGCAAAATTCTTCTTACGATTATATCTATTTCAATAACCCAAGAAAGGTAAGAATTTATGTCCGCAGAGTAATAGACTATCACACATAGAACAAGCTCCATTTAATTTGAAAAAATATCCATTAACATTAAATATGTTTTGGATATAGAATGTGAAGGAATCTGACACGGACTGCATGCATCTTTAAAAAATAGCCGATTGTATGGATTTCCCTTGTATAATGTGAATTACTCGATAATTCCATTTCAGTAACATTTTTCCTAAATTAAAATACTCATATGAGGGTGCCTGCTGCTTTACGTCACAGCATATTCTATATATAATTCTATAATATGAAACACAATATAAGCTTGTAATGTGATAAACAAAATAATAGTTATGTGTTAGCAGCAATTATGCATTGTTTATTAATTAAATATTTCAAGTATTGGATTTTCTGTCAAGTGGCAAAATCGTTAGAATGCTATCTACTTTGAACCTATCAATCCTACTGTACAGTAGGTATGTGGTGTTTTGACTACCAGAGAAAAATGAATGCTTTTAAAAGAACTTTGCCTCGTGTTCCTACAGCAGCAATTTTTAATCACGAAATCCGTATCACTGAAAAAAATATCTATAGAGAACTCGTAGGTTTTAAAATATGAGAAAGAGTATAAGAAAAATAGTATAACAAGATATATAACAAGACGAGTTTTTGAGGTTATTTTTCAAAGTCATCTTTAGACAAAGTGATATACTATACTTAACATAGGGCATATAGCTACAGTATTAGCAAGACAGTGAAAACAGAACGTCACCGAAACCGAAGGGTTACTCTTTTTGAGTCTTTGCAGATGATAGTAAATAGTCTAAATACGATTTATCCATCAGAAAAATGTTCCTTTCACGAGTGAACAGCTGACGTTAGCAGACCCCCTTAGACACAGGCAATAAAGTACTGGCGTTGTATCTGAGCCAATTTGACATTTCGGTCAGTAGTTATTCAAGCGTAGGGAGAATTCATTCCTTTTACATCTTGCATCAAGTATTCATTAAATTTATAAAAGGCAAATAATTAACGATTATAATTTTACCTGTAGGACTACTATGCAAGCTGTCTAATCGCAAAAGGTAAATGCAGATAAGAATATAATGGAGTTTATTTTCAATTTCTTTTAAAATATAAAGGTTTGAGTTAACAAATTTTGGTTCGGCATTTTATATTCAACTATTGTCTTATACAATATTTGTACCATGAATAGGAAATAGTATATCATTTGGTGTAAGTTTAAAACGACTTGACTCTTAACCTGATTTGTTCGACATAACAACGGGCTAGAGTCTTTTAACACTCTATATTTGATGGGTGATAGTACATTCATTCAATTACAGTTAATTTGACTACGGCTAAAAAAAACTTCCACATAAATTTAAAGTTTTTTATAGTCTCTATTTAACATTACATCAGAGTAATACAGAATTTTCTAATAGCATAATCATACACTATGTTTGAGTACATTTCTTAGAGCTTGCATATTTCACCTCTTTACAAATTTTACAATATTAGACATTGATGAGTGTTCTGAGGAATCTACCAATGAATGTGACTCAAACGCTAATTGTACCAATACCAAAACTTCTTATAACTGCTCTTGCCACCATGGATATTCAGGAGATGGGAAGAACTGCACTGGTAAATACGCGCGGAATATTTTTAAATATTCATTTCTTTGAATAACGAATTTGTAGTTCTATTGTATTATCGTCCCGTTTGACTTCTATCGTATTATCGTGCCTTCCTCTAACTTTGATCGAAGGCAATAATATATGACTCGGCGTCTTGTACATGAAAATTTATCATTCAGAAAGAAAACAAGGAAAAATGTCAATGAAAGAAATTCAAATACCTGTGCACAATATCGTCTTCTTCTAAGAAGTAGTTACGTTGAGTAATTATATATGTATTGATCACGTGCTTTGAGAACAATAAGGTTGAAACTTGAAAGGAATATTTTTATCATTTTCAGACTTTGACTAGTGTTGTGATCAGGGCAGTCACGCATGCATTTTGAACGTCTTAGGTTTTTTTTGTAATAGTATTAGGGCATTTTAACAAAATCGATTCCCTCATCTTTTACCCTATCAGATATTGATGAGTGTTCTGATGAATCTGCTAATGAATGTGACTCCAACGCAAAGTGCACCAACACCAAAGGCTCCTATTATTGTAATTGTAGCAATGGATATTCAGGAAATGAAAAGAGTTGCACAGGTATATAGAATATCTTTGCATTCCAAGATATATACCAATATTGAATAAATCATTGCATAGTTAAATTTCAAATATTTTTGAATGTAATTAATATTTTAGACATTGACGAATGTGTCGGAGGATCTACCAATGAATGTCATAGCAATGCAGAGTGTACCAATACCAATGGTTCATACAACTGTACCTGTCGAACTGGATATTCAGGAAATGGGACAATTTGCACAGGTATTTGAGAATGTTAGAGAAATAGTATTATATTCTCACTAGTCGCTTCATCACACAATACTTTTGACCGTGAAAAACTAAGAATGTGGATAAATAATTTTCAGCCCTGCCTACTGTGGCTGTCAAAATACCGCCTTTAAGATGCTAGTTTTATTTAACACTGGTTAAATCAAGCTATATAACACACAAAGTCTTCTATCTCCAATACTCAGAAAAAATAGCTAAGTTTAAAGTCACGGAAAAGCTGGGGAAAAATCCTGAAAATTATTGAGTGTACGGAATCTGAGTCCGAGAGATTGGGCGAACAGACGTTGTTGCGAGGCAGACAGGGTGGTGTTTTCAACGAGGATACTCGTGAACTGTTGATTATTCATGACTTTATCGAGTTGTGTATAAAGTTCTGCCATGCCCAGCCTCTTCCAGCGAATGTGTTTGCCAATATTTTAAGATATATTTAATATTTTAGATATACATCGTAAAATTACAAGCGTATTCTATCTGTATTGATTCTCCTCACCTTTTGCTCTATCAGATATAGATGAGTGTTCTGATGAATCTGCTAATGAATGTAATTCCAACGCAAATTGCACCAACACCAAAGGCTCCTATTACTGTAATTGTAGCAATGGATATTCAGGAAATGGAAATAGTTGCACAGGTATATAGAATATCTTTGCATTCCAAGATATATACCAATATTGAATAAATCATTGCATAGTTAAATTTCAAATATTTTTGCATATAATTAATATTTTAGACATTGACGAATGTGTCGGAGGATCTACCAATGAATGTCATAGCAATGCAGAGTGTACCATTACCAATGGTTCATACAACTGTACCTGTCGAACTGGATATTCAGGAAATGGGACAATTTGCACAGGTATTTGAGAATGTTAGAGATTGTCGGTTGGAATAGTATTATATTCTCACTAGTCGCTTCATCACACAATACTTTTGACCGTGAAAAACTAAGAATGTGGATAAATAATTTTCAGCCCTGCCTACTGTGGCTGTCAAAATAACGCCTTTAAGATGCTAGTTTTATTTAATACTGGTTAAATCAAGCTCTATAACACACAAAGTCTTCTATCTCGAATACTCAGAAAAACTAGCTAAGTTTAAAGTCACGGAAAAGCTAGGGAAAAATCCTGAAAATTATTGAGTGTACGGAATCTGAGTCCGAGAGATTGGGCGAACAGACATGGTTGCGAGGCAGACAGGGTGGTGTTTTCAACGATGATACTCGTGGACTGTTGATGATTCATGACTTTATCGAGTAGTGTATAAAGTTCTGACATGCCCAGCCTCTTCCAGCCAATGTGTTTGCCAATATTTTTAGATATATTTAATATTTTAGATATACATTGTAAAATTACAAGCGTATTTTATTTGTACTGATTCTCCTCAACTTTTGCTCTATCAGATATAGATGAGTGTTCTGATGAATCTGCTAATGAATGTAATTCCAACGCAAACTGCACCAACACCAAAGGCTCCTATTACTGTAATTGTAGCAATGGATATTCAGGAAATGGAAAGAGTTGCACAGGTATATAGAATATCTTTGCGTTCCAAGATATATACCAATATTGAATAAATCATTGCATAGTTAAATTTCAAATATTTTTGCATATAATTAATATTTTAGACATTGACGAATGTGTCGGAGGATCTACCAATGATTGTCATAGCAATGCAGAGTGTACCAATACCAATGGTTCATACAACTGTACCTGTCGAACTGGATATTCAGGAAATGGGACAATTTGCACAGGTATTTGAGAATGTTAGAGAGTGTCGGTTGGAATAGTATTATATTATCACTGGTCGCTTCACCACACAATACTTTTGACCGTGAATAACTAAGAATGTGGATAAATAATTTCCAGCCCTGCCTGCTGTGGCTCCCAAAATAACGCCTTTAAGATGCTAGTTTTATTTAATACTGGTTAAATCAAGCTATATAACACACAAAGTCTTCTATCTCCAATACTCAGAAAAAATAGTTAAGTTTAAAGTCACGGAGAAGCTAGAGAAAAATCCTAAAAATTATTGGGTGTACGGAATCTGAGTCCGACAGATTGGGCGAACAGACGTTGTTGCGAGGCAGACAGGGTGGTGTTTTCAACGAGGATACTTGTGGACTGTTGATGATTCATGACTTTATCGAGTTGTGTATGAAGTTCTGCCATGCCCAGCCTCTTCCAGCAAATGTGTTTGCCAATATTTTTCGATATATTTAATATTTTACATATACATTGTAAAATTACAAGCGCATTTTATCTGTATTGATTCTCCTCATATTTTTCTCTATCAGATATAGATGAGTGTTCAGATGAATCTGCTAATGAATGTAATTGCAACGCAAACTGCACCAACACCAAAGGCTCCTATTACTGTAATTGTAGCAATGGATATTCAGGAAATGGAAAGAGTTGCACAGGTATATAGAATATCTTTGCATTCCAAGATATATACCAATATTGAATAAATCATTGCATAGATAAATTTAAAATATATTTGCATATAATTAATATTTTAGACATTGACGAATGTGTCGGAGGATTTACCAATGAATGTCATAGCAATGCAGAGTGTACCAATACCAATGGTTCATACAACTGTACCTGTCGAACTGGATATTCAGGAAATGGGACAATTTGCACAGGTATTTGAGAATGTTAGAGAGTGTCGGTTGGAATAGTATTATATTCTCACTAGTCGCTTCACCACACAATACTTTTGACCGTGAATAACTAAGAATGTGGATAAACAATTTTCAGCCCTGCCTACTGTGGCTGTCAAAATAACGCCTTTAAGATGCTAGTTTTATTTAATACTGGTTAAATCAAGCTATATAACACACAAAGTCTTCTATCTCCAATACTCAGAAAAAATAGCTAAGTTTAAAGTCACGGAAAAGCTAGGGAAAAATCCTGAAAATTATTGAGTGTACGGAATCTGAGTCCGAGAGATTGGGCGAACAGACGTGGTTGCGAGGCAGACTGGGTGGTGTTTTCAACGAGGATACTCGTGGACTGTTGATGATTCATGACTTTATCGAGTTGTGTATAAAGTTCTGCCATGCCCAGCCTCTTCCAGCGAATGTGTTTGCCAATATTTTTAGATATATTTAATATTTTAGATATACATTGTAAAATTACAAGCGTATTTTATCTGTATTGATTCTCCTCACCTTTTACTCTATCAGATATAGATGAGTGTTCTGATGAATCTGCTAATGAATGTAATTCCAACGCAAACTGCACCAACACCAAAGGCTCCTATTACTGTAATTGTAGCAATGGATATTCAGGAAATGGAAATAGTTGCACAGGTATATAGAATATCTTTGCATTCCAAGATATATACCAATATTGAATAAATCATTGCATAGTTAAATTTCAAATATTTTTGCATATAATTAATATTTTAGAAATTGACGAATGTGTCGGAGGATCTACCAATGAATGTCATAGCAATGCAGAGTGTACCAATACCAATGGTTCATACAACTGTACCTGTCGAACTGGATATTCAGGAAATGGGACAATTTGCACAGGTATTTGAGAATGTTAGAGAGTGTCGGTTGGAATAGTATTATATTCTCATTAGTCGCTTCATCACACAATACTTTTGACCGTGAAAAACTAAGAATGTGGATAAATAATTTTCAGCCCTGCCTACTGTGGTTCTCAAAATAACGCCTTTAAGATGCTAGTTTTATTTAATACTGGTTAAATCAAGCTCTATAAAACACAAAGTCTTCTATCTCGAATACTCAGAAAAAATAGCTAAGCTTAAAGTGACGGAAAAGCTAGGGAAAAATCCTGAAAATTATTGAGTGTACGGAATCTGAGTCCGAGAGATTGGGCGAACAGACATGGTTGCGAGGCAGACAGGGTGGTGTTTTCAACGATGATACTCGTGGACTGTTGATGATTCATGACTTTATCGAGTAGTGTATAAAGTTCTGACATGCCCAGCCTCTTCCAGCCAATGTGTTTGCCAATATTTTTAGATATATTTAATATTTTAGATATACATTGTAAAATTACAAGCGTATTTTATTTGTACTGATTCTCCTCAACTTTTGCTCTATCAGATATAGATGAGTGTTCTGATGAATCTGCTAATGAATGTAATTCCAACGCAAACTGCACCAACACCAAAGGCTCCTATTACTGTAATTGTAGCAATGGATATTCAGGAAATGGAAAGAGTTGCACAGGTATATAGAATATCTTTGCGTTCCAAGATATATACCAATATTGAATAAATCATTGCATAGTTAAATTTCAAATATTTTTGCATATAATTAATATTTTAGACATTGACGAATGTGTCGGAGGATCTACCAATGATTGTCATAGCAATGCAGAGTGTACCAATACCAATGGTTCATACAACTGTACCTGTCGAACTGGATATTCAGGAAATGGGACAATTTGCACAGGTATTTGAGAATGTTAGAGAGTGTCGGTTGGAATAGTATTATATTATCACTGGTCGCTTCACCACACAATATTTTTGACCGTGAATAACTAAGAATGTGGATAAATAATTTTCAGCCCTGCCTGCTGTGGCTCCCAAAATAACGCCTTTAAGATGCTAGTTTTATTTAATACTGGTTAAATCAAGCTATATAACACACAAAGTCTTCTATCTCCAATACTCAGAAAAAATAGTTAAGTTTAAAGTCACGGAGAAGCTAGAGAAAAATCCTAAAAATTATTGGGTGTACGGAATCTGAGTCCGAGAGATTGGGCGAACAGACGTTGTTGGTGAGGCAGACAGGGTGGTGTTTTCAACGAGGATACTTGTGGACTGTTGATGATTCATGACTTTATCGAGTTGTGTATGAAGTTCTGCCATGCCCAGCCTCTTCCAGCAAATGTGTTTGCCAATATTTTTCGATATATTTAATATTTTACATATACATTGTAAAATTAAAAGAGAATTTTATATGTATTGATTATCATCATATTTTTCTCTATCAGATATAGATGAGTGTTCAGATGAATCTGCTAATGAATGTAATTCCAACGCAAACTGCACCAACACCAAAGGCTCCTATTACTGTAATTGTAGCAATGGATATTCAGGAAATGGAAAGAGTTGCACAGGTATATAGAATATCTTTGCATTCCAAGATATATACCAATATTGAATAAATCATTGCATAGATAAATTTCAAATATTTTTGCATATAATTAATATTTTAGACATTGACGAATGTGTCGGAGGATTTACCAATGAATGTCATAGCAATGCAGAGTGTACCAATACCAATGGTTCATACAACTGTACCTGTCGAACTGGATATTCAGGAAATGGGACAATTTGCACAGGTATTTGAGAATGTTAGAGAGTGTCGGTTGGAATAGTATTATATTCTCACTAGTCGCTTCACCACACAATACTTTTGACCGTGAATAACTAAGAATGTGGATAAACAATTTTCAGCCCTGCCTACTGTGGCTGTCAAAATAACGCCTTTAAGATGCTAGTTTTATTTAATACTGGTTAAATCAAGCTATATAACACACAAAGTCTTCTATCTCCAATACTCAGAAAAAATAGCTAAGTTTAAAGTCACGGAAAAGCTAGGGAAAAATCCTGAAAATTATTGAGTGTACGGAATCTGAGTCCGAGAGATTGGGCGAACAGACGTGGTTGCGAGGCAGACTGGGTGGTGTTTTCAACGAGGATACTCGTGGACTGTTGATGATTCATGACTTTATCGAGTTGTGTATAAAGTTCTGCCATGCCCAGCCTCTTCCAGCGAATGTGTTTGCCAATATTTTTCGATATATTTAATATTTTAGATATACAGCGTAAAATTACAAGCGTATTTTATCTGTATTGATTCTCCTCACCTTTTACTCTATCAGATATAGATGAGTGTTCTGATGAATCTGCTAATGAATGTAATTCCAACGCAAACTGCACCAACACCAAAGGCTCCTATTACTGTAATTGTAGCAATGGATATTCAGGAAATGGAAATAGTTGCACAGGTATATAGAATATCTTTGCATTCCAAGATATATACCAATATTGAATAAATCATTGCATAGATAAATTTAAAATATTTTTGCATATAATTAATATTTTAGACATTGACGAATGTGTCGGAGGATTTACCAATGAATGTCATAGCAATGCAGAGTGTACCAATACCAATGGTTCATACAACTGTACCTGTCGAACTGGATATTCAGGAAATGGGACAATTTGCACAGGTATTTGAGAATGTTAGAGAGTGTCGGTTGGAATAGTATTATATTCTCACTAGTCGCTTCACCACACAATACTTTTGACCGTGAATAACTAAGAATGTGGATAAACAATTTTCAGCCCTGCCTACTGTGGCTGTCAAAATAACGCCTTTAAGATGCTAGTTTTATTTAATACTGGTTAAATCAAGCTATATAACACACAAAGTCTTCTATCTCCAATACTCAGAAAAAATAGCTAAGTTTAAAGTCACGGAAAAGCTAGGGAAAAATCCTGAAAATTATTGAGTGTACGGAATCTGAGTCCGAGAGATTGGGCGAACAGACGTGGTTGCGAGGCAGACTGGGTGGTGTTTTCAACGAGGATACTCGTGGACTGTTGATGATTCATGACTTTATCGAGTTGTGTATAAAGTTCTGCCATGCCCAGCCTCTTCCAGCGAATGTGTTTGCCAATATTTTTCGATATATTTAATATTTTAGATATACAGCGTAAAATTACAAGCGTATTTTATCTGTATTGATTCTCCTCACCTTTTACTCTATCAGATATAGATGAGTGTTCTGATGAATCTGCTAATGAATGTAATTCCAACGCAAACTGCACCAACACCAAAGGCTCCTATTACTGTAATTGTAGCAATGGATATTCAGGAAATGGAAATAGTTGCACAGGTATATAGAATATCTTTGCATTCCAAGATATATACCAATATTGAATAAATCATTGCATAGTTAAATTTCAAATATTTTTGCATATAATTAATATTTTAGACATTGACGAATGTGTCGGAGGATCTACCAATGAATGTCATAGCAATGCAGAGTGTACCAATACCAATGGTTCATACAACTGTACCTGTCGAACTGGATATTCAGGAAATGGGACAATTTGCACAGGTATTTGAGAATGTTAGAGAGTGTCGGTTGGAATAGTATTATATTCTCACTAGTCGCTTCACCACACAATACTTTTGACCGTGAATAACTAAGAATTTGGATAAACAATTTTCAGCCCTGCCTACTGTGGCTGTCAAAATAACGCCTTTAAGATGCTAGTTTTATTTAATACTGGTTAAATCAAGCTATATAACACACAAAGTCTTCTATCTCCAATACTCAGAAAAAATAGCTAAGTTTAAAGTCACGGAAAAGCTAGGGAAAAATCCTGAAAATTATTGAGTGTACGGAATCTGAGTCCGAGAGATTGGGCGAACAGACGTGGTTGCGAGGCAGACAGGGTGGTGTTTTCAACGAGGATACTTGTGGACTGTTGATGATTCATGACTTTATCGAGTTGTGTATAAAGTTCTGCCATGCCCAGCCTCTTCCAGCCAATGTGTTTGTCAATATTTTTAGATATATTCAATATTTTAGATATACATTGTAAAATTACAAGCGTATTTTATCTGTACTGATTCTCCTCAACTTTTGCTCTATCAGACATAGATGAGTGTTCTGATGAATCTGCTAATGAATGTAATTCCAACGCAAACTGCACCAACACCAAAGGCTCCTATTACTGTAATTGTAGCAATGGATATTCAGGAAATGGAAAGAGTTGCACAGGTATATAGAATATCTTTGCATTCCAAGATATATACCAATATTGAATAAATCATTGCATAGTTAAATTTCAAATATTTTTGCATATAATTAATATTTTAGACATTGACGAATGTGCCGGAGGATCT
Source organism: Trachythela sp. YZ-2020 (assembly GCA_016169945.1). Lineage (NCBI taxonomy): Eukaryota > Metazoa > Cnidaria > Anthozoa > Malacalcyonacea > Clavulariidae > Trachythela > Trachythela sp. YZ-2020. The sequence goes on along the minus strand of JADLSH010000204.1, from coordinate 27,003 downwards.
ACCAATGATTGTCATAGCAATACAGAGTGTACCAATACCAATGGTTCATACAACTGTACCTGTCGAACTGGATATTCAGGAAATGGGACAATTTGCGCAGGTATTTGAGAATGTTAGAGAGTGTCGGTTGGAATAGTATTATATTATAACTGGTCGCTTCACCACACAATACTTTTGACCGTGAATAACTAAGAATGTGGATAAATAATTTTCAGCCCTGCCTGCTGTGGCTGTCAAAATAACGCCTTTAAGATGCTAGTTTTATTTAATACTGGTTAAATCAAGCTATATAACACACAAAGTCTTTATCTCCAATACTCAGAAAAAAGAGCTAAGTTTAAAGTCACGGAAAAGCTAGGGAAAAATCCTGAAAATTATCGAGTGTACGGAATCTGAGTCCGAGAGATTGGGCGAACAGACGTTGTTGCGAGACAGACGTTGTTGCGAGGGTGGTGTTTTCAACGAGGATACTCGTGGACTGTTGATGATTCATGACTTTATCGTGTTGTGTATAAAGTTCTGCCATGCCCAGCCTCTTCCAGCGAATGTGTTTGCCAATATTTTTCGATATATTTAATATTTTAGATATACAGCGTAAAATTACAAGCGTATTTTATCTGTATTGATTCTCCTGACCTTTGCTCTATCATATATAGATGAGTGTTCTGATGAATCTGCTAATGAATGTAATTCCAACGCAAACTGCACCAACACCAAAGGCTCCTATTACTGTAATTGTAGCAATGGATATTCAGGAAATGGAAATAGTTGCACAGGTATATAGAATATCTTTGCATTCCAAGATATATACCAATTTTGAATAAATCATTGCATAGTTAAATTTCAAATATTTTTGCATATAATTAATATTTTAGACATTGACGAATGTGTCGGAGGATCTACCAATGATTGTCATAGCAATGCAGAGTGTACCAATACCAATGGTTCATACAACTGTACCTGTCGAACTGGATATTCAGGAAATGGGACAATTTGCACAGGTATTTGAGAATGTTAGAGAGTGTCGGTTGGAATAGTATTATATTATCACTGGTCGCTTCACCACACAATACTTTTGACCGTGAATAACTAAGAATGTGGATAAATAATTTTCAGCCCTGCCTGCTGTGGCTCCCAAAATAACGCCTTTAAGATGCTAGTTTTATTTAATACTGGTTAAATGAAGCTATATAACACACAAAGTCTTCTATCTCCAATACTCAGAAAAAATAGCTAAGTTTAAAGTCACGGAAAAGCTAGGGAAAAATCCTGAAAATTATCGAGTGTACGGAATCTGAGTCCGAGAGATTGGGCGAACAGACGTTGTTGCGAGGCAGACAGGGTGGTGTTTTCAACGAGGATACTCGTGGACTGTTGATGATTCATGACTTTATCGTGTTGTGTATAAAGTTCTGCCATGCCCAGCCTCTGCCAGCGAATGTGTTTGCCAATATTTTAAGATATATTAATATTTTAGATATACATCGTAAAATTACAAGCGTATATATTTTATCTGTATTGATTCTCTTCACCTTTTGCTCTAACAGATAGAGATGAGTGTTCTGATGAATCTGCTAATGAATGTAATTCCAACGCAAATTGCACCAACACCAAGGGCTCCTATTACTGTAATTGTAGCAATGGATATTCAGGAAATGGAAATAGTTGCACAGGTATATAGAATATCTTTGCATTCCAAGATATATACCAATATTGAATAAATCATTGCATAGTTAAATTTCAAATATTTTTGCATATAATTAATATTTTAGACATTGACGAATGTGTCGGAGGATCTACCAATGAATGTCATAGCAATGCAGAGTGTACCAATACCAATGGTTCATACAACTGTACCTGTCGAACTGGATATTCAGGAAATGGGACAATTTGCACAGGTATTTGAGAATGTTAGAGAGTGTCGGTTGGAATAGTATTATATTCTCACTAGTCGCTTCATCACACAATACTTTTGACCGTGAAAAACTAAGAATGTGGATAAATAATTTTCAGCCCTGCCTACTGTGGCTGTCAAAATAACGCCTTTAAGATGCTAGTTTTATTTAATACTGGTTAAATAAAGCTCTATAACACACAAAGTCTTCTATCTCGAATACTCAGAAAAAATAGCTAAGTTTAAAGTCACGGAAAAGCTAGGGAAAAATCCTGAAAATTATTGAGTGTACGGAATCTGAGTCCGAGAGATTGGGCGAACAGACATGGTTGCGAGGCAGACAGGGTGGTGTTTTCAACGATGATACTCGTGGACTGTTGATGATTCATGACTTTATCGAGTAGTGTATAAAGTTCTGACATGCCCAGCCTCTTCCAGCCAAAGTGTTTGCCAATATTTTTAGATATATTTAATATTTTAGATATACATTGTAAAATTACAAGCGTATTTTATTTGTACTGATTCTCCTAAACTTTTGCTCTATCAGATATAGATGAGTGTTCTGATGAATCTGCTAATGAATGTAATTCCAACGCAAACTGCACCAACACCAAAGGCTCCTATTACTGTAATTGTAGCAATGGATATTCAGGAAATGGAAAGAGTTGCACAGGTATATAGAATATATTTGCGTTCCAAGATATATACCAATATTGAATAAATCATTGCATAGTTAAATTTCAAATATTTTTGCATATAATTAATATTTTAGACATTGACGAATGTGTCGGAGGATCTACCAATGATTGTCATAGCAATGCAGAGTGTACCAATACCAATGGTTCATACAACTGTACCTGTCGAACTGGATATTCAGGAAATGGGACAATTTGCACAGGTATTTGAGAATGTTAGAGAGTGTCGGTTGGAATAGTATTATATTATCACTGGTCGCTTCACCACACAATACTTTTGACCGTGAATAACTAAGAATGTGGATAAATAATTTTCAGCCCTGCCTGCTGTGGCTGTCAAAATAACGCATTTAAGATGCTAGTTTTATTTAATACTGGTTAAATCAAGCTATATAACACACAAAGTCTTCTATCTCCAATACTCAGAAAAATAGTTAAGTTTAAAGTCACGGAGAAGCTAGAGAAAATCCTAAAAATTATTGGGTGAACGGAATCTGAGTCCGAGAGATTGGGCGAACACACGTTGTTGCGAGGCAGACAGGGTGGTGTTTTCAACGAGGATACTTGTGGACTGTTGATGATTCATGACTTTATCGAGTTGTGTATGAAGTTCTGCCATGCCCAGCCTCTTCCAGCAAATGTGTTTGCCAATATTTTTCGATATATTTAATATTTTGCATATACATTGTAAAATTACAAGCGTATTTTATCTGTATTGATTCTCCTCATATTTTTCTCTATCAGATATAGATGAGTGTTCAGATGAATCTGCTAATGAATGTAATTCCAACGCAAACTGCACTAACACCAAAGGCTCCTATTACTGTAATTGTAGCAATGGATATTCAGGAAATGGAAAGAGTTGCACAGGTATATAGAATATCTTTGCATTCCGAGATATATACCAATATGGAATTAATCATTGCATAGATAAATTTAAAATATTTTTGCATATAATTAATATTTTAGACATTGACGAATGTGTCGGAGGATTTACCAATGAATGTCATAGCAATGCAGAGTGTACCAATACCAATGGTTCATACAACTGTACCTGTCGAACTGGATATTCAGGAAATGGGACAATTTGCACAGGTATTTGAGAATGTTAGAGAGTGTCGGTTGGAATAGTATTATATTCTCACTAATCGCTTCACCACACAATACTTTTGACCGTGAATAATTAAGAATGTGGATAAACAATTTTCAGCCCTGCCTACTGTGGCTGTCAAAATAACGCCTTTAAGATGCTAGTTTTATTTAATACTGGTTAAATCAAGCTATATAACACACAAAGTCTTCTATCTCCAATACTCAGAAAAAATAGCTAAGTTTAAAGTCACGGAAAAGCTAGGGAAAAATCCTGAAAGTTATTGAGTGTACGGAATCTGAGTCCGAGAGATTGGGCGAACAGACGTTGTTGCGAGGCAGACAGGGTGGTGTTTTCAACGAGGATACTCGTGGACTGTTGATGATTCATGACTTTATCGAGTTGTGTATAAAGTTCTGCCATGCCCAGCCTCTGCCAGCGAATGTGTTTGCCAATATTTTAAGATATATTTAATATTTTAGATATACATCGTAAAATTACAAGCGTATTTTATCTGTATTGATTCTCCTAACCTTTTGCTCTAACAGATATAGATGAGTGTTCTGATGAATCTGCTAATGAATGTAATTCCAACGCAAATTGCACCAACACCAAAGGCTCCTATTACTGTAATTGTAGCAATGGATATTCAGGAAATGGAAATAGTTGCACAGGTATATAGAATATCTTTGCATTCCAAGATATATACCAATATTTAATAAATCATTGCATAGTTAAATTTCAAATATTTTTGCATATAATTAATATTTTAGACATTGACGAATGTGTCGGAGGATCTACCAATGAATGTCATAGCAATGCAGAGTGTACCAATACCAATGGTTCATACAACTGTACCTGTCGAACTGGATATTCAGGAAATGGGACAATTTGCACAGGTATTTGAGAATGTTAGAGAGTGTCGGTTGGAATAGTATTATATTCTCACTAGTCGCTTCATCACACAATACTTTTGACCGTGAAAAACTAAGAATGTGGATAAATAATTTTCAGCCCTGCTTACTGTGGCTATCAAAATAACGCCTTTTAAGATGCTAGTTTTATTTAATACTGGTTAAATCAAGCTCTATAACACACAAAGTCTTCTATCTCGAATACTCCGAAAAAATAGCTAAGTTTAAAGTCACGGAAAAGCTTAGGAAAATCCTGAAAATTATTAAGTGTACGGAATCTGAGTCCGAGAGATTGGGCGAACAGACATGGTTGCAAGGCAGACAGGGTGGTGTTTTCAACGATGATACTCGTGGACTGTTGATGATTCATGACTTTATCGAGTAGTGTATAAAGTTCTGATATGCCCAGCCTCTTCCAGCCAATGTGTTTGCCAATATTTTTAGATATATTTAATATTTTAGATATACATTGTAAAATTACAAGCGTATTTTATCTGTACTGATTCTCCTCAACTTTTGCTCTATCAGATATAGATGAGTGTTCTGATGAATCTGCTAATGAATGTAATTCCAACGCAAACTGCACCAACACCAAAGGCTCCTATTACTGTAATTGTTGCAATGGATATTCAGGAAATGGAAAGAGTTGCACAGGTATATAGAATATCTTTGCGTTCCAAGATATATACCAATATTGAATAAATCATTGCATAGTTAAATTTCAAATATTTTTGCATATAATTAATATTTTAGACATTGACGAATGTGTCGGAGGATCTACGAATGATTGTCATAGCAATGCAGAGTGTACCAATACCAATGGTTCATACAACTGTACCTGTCGAACTGGATATTCAGGAAATGGGACAATTTGCACAGGTATTTGAGAATGTTAGATAGTGTCGGTTGGAATAGTATTATATTATCAGTGGTCGCTTCACCACACAATACTTTTGACCGTGAATAACTAAGAATGTGGATAAATAATTTTCAGCCCTGCCTGCTGTGGCTGTCAAAATAACGCCTTTAAGATGCTAGTTTTATTTAATACTGGTTAAATCAAGCTATATAACACACAAAGTCTTCTATCTCCAATACTCAGAAAAAATAGCTAAGTTTAAAGTCACGGAAAAGCTAGGGAAAAATCCTGAAAATTATTGGGTGTACGGAATCTGAGTCCGAGAGATTGGGCGAACAGACGTTGTTGCGAGGCGGACAGGGTGGTGTTTTGAACGAGGATACTCGTGGACTGTTGATGATTCATGACTTTATCGAGTTATGTATAAAGTTCTGCCATGCCCAGCCTCTGCCAGCGAATGTGTTTGCCAATATTTTAAGATATATTTAATATTTTAGATATACATCGTAAAATTACAAGCGTATTTTATCTGTATTGATTCTCCTAACCTTTGCTCTATCAGATATAGATGAGTGTTCTGATGAATCTGCTAATGAATGTAATTCCAACGCAAATTGCACCAACACCAAAGGCTCCTATTACTGTAATTGTAGCAATGGATATTCAGAAATGGAAATAGTTGCACAGGTATATAGAATATCTTTGCATTCCAAGATATATACCAATATTGAATAAATCATTGCATAGTTAAATTTCAAATATTTTTGCATATAATTAATATTTTAGACATTGACGAATGTGTCGGAGGATCTACCAATGAATGTCATAGCAATGCAGAGTGTACCAATACCAATGGTTCATACAACTGTGCCTGTCGAACTGGATATTCAGGAAATGGGACAATGTGCACAGGTATTTGAGAATGTTAGAGAGTGTCGGTTGGAATAGTATTATATTCTCACTGGTCGCTTCACCACACAATACTTTTGACCGTGAATAACTAAGAATGTGGATAAATAATTTTCAGCCCTGCCTACTGTGGCTGTCGAAATAACGCCTTTAAGATGCTAGTTTTATTTAATACTGGTTAAATGAAGCTATATAACACACAAAGTCTTCTATCTCCAATACTCAGAAAAATAGCTAAGTTTAAAGTCACGGAAAAGCTGGGAAAATCCTGAAAATTATTGGGTGTACGGAATCTGAGTCCGAGAGATTGGGCGAACAGACGTTTGCGAGGCAGACAGGGTGGTGTTTTCAACGAGGATACTTGTGGACTGTTGATGATTCATGACTTTATCGAGTTATGTATAAAGTTCTGCCATGCCCAGCCTCTTCCAGCCAATGTGTTTGCCAATAGTTTTAGATATATTTAATATTTTACATATACATTGTAAAATTACAAGCGTATTTTATCTGTATTGATTCTCCCCATCTTTTGCTCTATCAGATATAGATGAGTGTTCTGATGAATCTGCTAATGAATGTAATTCCAACGCAAACTGCACCAACACCAAAGGCTCCTATTACTGTAATTGTAGCAATGGATATTCAGGAAATGGAAAGAGTTGCACAGGTATATAGAATATCTTTGCATTCCAAGATATATACCAATATTGAATAAATCATTGCACAGTTAAATTTCAAATATTTTTGCATATAATTAATATTTTAGACATTGACGAATGTGTCGGAGGATCTACCAATGAATGTCATAGCAATGCAGAGTGTACCAATACCAATGGTTCATACAACTGTGCCTGTCGAACTGGATATTCAGGAAATGGGACAATGTGCACAGGTATTTGAGAATGTTAGAGAGTGTCGGTTGGAATAGTATTATATTCTCACTGGTCGTTTCACCACACAATACCTTTGACCGTGAATAACTAAGTATGTGGATAAATAATTTTCAGCCCTGCCTACTGTGGCCGTCCAAATAACGCCTTTAAGATGCTAGTTTTGTTTAATACTGGTTAAATCAAGCTATATAACACACAAAGTCTTCTATCTCGAATACTCAGAAAAAATAGCTAAGTTTAAAGTCACGGAAAAGCTAGGGAAAAATCCTGAAAATTATTGGGTGTACGGAATCTGAGTCCGAGAGATTGGGCGAACAGACGTTGTTGCGAGGCAGACAGGGTGGTGTTTTCAACGAGGATACTTGTGGACTGTTGATGATTCATGACTTTATCGAGTTATGTATAAAGTTCTGCCATGCCCAGCCTCTTCCAGCCAATGTGTTTGCCAATAGTTTTAGATATATTTAATATTTTACATATACATTGTAAAATTACAAGCGTATTTTATCTGTATTGATTCTCCCAATCTTTTGCTCTATCAGATATAGATGAGTGTTCTGATGAATCTGCTAATGAATGTAATTCCAACGCAAACTGCACCAACACCAAAGGCTCCTATTACTGTAATTGTAGCAATGGATATTCAGGAAATGGAAAGAGTTGCACAGGTATATAGAATATCTTTGCATTCCAAGATATATACCAATATTGAATAAATCATTGCACAGTTAAATTTCAAATATTTTTGCATATAATTAATATTTTAGACATTGACGAATGTGTCGGAGGATCTACCAATGAATGTCATAGCAATGCAGAGTGTACCAATACCAATGGTTCATACAACTGTGCCTGTCGAACTGGATATTCAGGAAATGGGACAATGTGCACAGGTATTTGAGAATGTTAGAGAGTGTCGGTTGGAATAGTATTATATTCTCACTGGTCGTTTCACCACACAATACCTTTGACCGTGAATAACTAAGTATGTGGATAAATAATTTTCAGCCCTGCCTACTGTGGCTGTCCAAATAACGCCTTTAAGATGCTAGTTTTGTTTAATACTGGTTAAATCAAGCTATATAACACACAAAGTCTTCTATCTCCAATACTCAGAAAAAATAGCTAAGTTTAAAGTCACGGAAAAGCTAGGGAAAATCCTGAAAATTATTGGGTGTACGGAATCTGAGTCCGAGAGATTGGGCGAACAGACGTTGTTGCGAGGCAGACAGGGTGGTGTTTTCAACGAGGATACTTGTGGACTGTTGATGATTCATGACTTTATCGAGTTATGTATAAAGTTCTGCCATGCCCAGCCTCTTCCAGCCAATGTGTTTGCCAATAGTTTTAGATATATTTAATATTTTATATACATTGTAAAATTACAAGCGTATTTTATCTGTATTGATTCTCCCCATCTTTGCTCTATCAGATATAGATGAGTGTTCTGATGAATCTGCTAATGAATGTAATTCCAACGCAAACTGCACCAACACCAAAGGCTCCTATTACTGTAATTGTAGCAATGGATATTCAGGAAATGGAAAGAGTTGCACAGGTGTATAGAATATCTTTGCATTCCAAGATATATACCAATATTGAATAAATCATTGCACAGTTAAATTTAAAATATTTTGCATATAATTAATATTTTAGACATTGACGAATGTGTCGGAGGATCTACCAATGAATGTCATAGCAATGCAGAGTGTACCAATACCAATGGTTCATACAACTGTGCCTGTCGAACTGGATATTCAGGAAATGGGACAATGTGCACAGGTATTTGAGAATGTTAGAGAGTGTCGTTGGAATAGTATTATATTATCACTGGTCGCTTCACCACACAATACTTTTGACCGTGAATAACTAATAATGTGGATAAATAATTTTCATCCCTGCCTGTGGTTCTCAAAATAACGCCTTTAAGTTGCTAGTTTTATCTAATACTGGTTAAATCAAGCTATATAGCACACAAAGTCTTCTATCTCGAATACTCAGAAAAATAGCTAAGTTTAAAGTCACGGAAAAGCTAGGGAAAAATCCTGAAAATTATTGGGTGTACGGAATCTGAGTCCGAGAGATTGGGCGAACAGACGTTGTTGCGAGGCGGACAGGGTGGTGTTTTCAACGAGGACACTTGTGGACTGTTGATGATTCATGACTTTATCGAGTTGTGTATAAAGTTCTGCCATGCCCAGCCTCTTCCAGCCAATGTGTTTGCCAATATTTTTAGATATATTTAATATTTTAGATATACATTGTAAAATTACAAGCGTATTTTATCTGTACTGATTCTCCTCAACTTTTGCTCTATCAGATATTGATGAGTGTTCTTATGAATCTGCTAATGAATGTGACTCCAACGCAAACTGCACTAACACCAAAGGATCCTATTACTGTTATTGCAGCCATGGATATTCAGGAAATGGAAAGAGTTGCACAGGTATATAGAATATCTTTGCATTCCAATATCTTTACCAACATTGATGTTTAAAAAATTATTCCATATATTTACCATTTTAGACATTGACGAATGCGCCAAAGGATCTACCAATGAATGTCATAGCAATGCAGAGTGTACCAATACCAATGGTTCATACAACTGTACCTGTCGAACTGGATATTCAGGAAATGGGACAATTTGCACAGGTATTTGAGAATGTTAGATAGTGTCGGTTGGAATAGTATTATATTATCAGTGGTCGCTTCACCACACAATACTTTTGACCGTGAATAACTAAGAATGTGGATAAATAATTTTCAGCCCTGCCTGCTGTGGCTCCCAAAATAACGCCTTTAAGATGCTAGTTTTATTTAATACTGGTTAAATCAAGCTATATAACACACAAAGTCTTCTATCTCCAATACTCAGAAAAAATAGCTAAGTTTAAAGTCACGGAAAAGCTAGGGAAAAATCCTGAAAATTATTGGGTGTACGGAATCTGAGTCCGAGAGATTGGGCGAACAGACGTTGTTGCGAGGCGGACAGGGTGGTGTTTTCAACGAGGATACTTGTGGACTGTTGATGATTCATGACTTTATCGAGTTATGTATAAAGTTCTGCCATGCCCAGCCTCTGCCAGCGAATGTGTTTGCCAATATTTTAAGATATATTTAATATTTTAGATATACATCGTAAAATTACAAGCGTATTTTATCTGTATTGATTCTCCTAACCTTTTGCTCTAACAGATATAGATGAGTGTTCTGATGAATCTGCTAATGAATGTAATTCCAACGCAAATTGCACCAACACCAAAGGCTCCTATTACTGTAATTGTAGCAATGGATATTCAGGAAATGGAAATAGTTGCACAGGTATATAGAATATCTTTGCATTCCAAGATATATACCAATATTGAATAAATCATTGCATAGTTAAATTTCAAATATTTTTGCATATAATTAATATTTTAGACATTGACGAATGTGTCGGAGGATCTACCAATGAATGTCATAGCAATGCAGAGTGTACCAATACCAATGGTTCATACAACTGTGCCTGTCGAACTGGATATTCAGGAAATGGGACAATGTGCACAGGTATTTGAGAATGTTAGAGAGTGTCGGTTGGAATAGTATTATATTCTCACTGGTCGTTTCACCACACAATACCTTTGACCGTGAATAACTAAGTATGTGGATAAATAATTTTCAGCCCTGCCTACTGTGGCCGTCCAAATAACGCCTTTAAGATGCTAGTTTTGTTTAATACTGGTTAAATCAAGCTATATAACACACAAAGTCTTCTATCTCCAATACTCAGAAAAATAGCTAAGTTTAAAGTCACGGAAAAGCTTAGGAAAAATCCTGAAAATTATTGGGTGTACGGAATCTGAGTCCGAGAGATTGGGCGAACAGACGTTGTTGCGAGGCAGACAGGGTGGTGTTTTCAACGAGGATACTTGTGGACTGTTGATGATTCATGACTTTATCGAGTTATGTATAAAGTTCTGCCATGCCCAGCCTCTTCCAGCCAATGTGTTTGCCAATAGTTTTAGATATATTTAATATTTTACATATACATTGTAAAATTACAAGCGTATTTTATCTGTATTGATTCTCCCATCTTTTGCTCTATCAGATATAGATGAGTGTTCTGATGAATCTGCTAATGAATGTAATTCCAACGCAAACTGCACCAACACCAAAGGCTCCTATTACTGTAATTGTAGCAATGGATATTCAGGAAATGGAAAGAGTTGCACAGGTATATAGAATATCTTTGCATTCCAAGATATATACCAATATTGAATAAATCATTGCACAGTTAAATTTCAAATATTTTTGCATATAATTAATATTTTAGACATTGACGAATGTGTCGGAGGATCTACCAATGAATGTCATAGCAATGCAGAGTGTACCAATACCAATGGTTCATACAACTGTGCCTGTCGAACTGGATATTCAGGAAATGGGACAATGTGCACAGGTATTTGAGAATGTTAGAGAGTGTCGGTTGGAATAGTATTATATTCTCACTGGTCGTTTCACCACACAATACCTTTGACCGTGAATAACTAAGTATGTGGATAAATAATTTTCAGCCCTGCCTACTGTGGCTGTCCAAATAACGCCTTTAAGATGCTAGTTTTGTTTAATACTGGTTAAATCAAGCTATATAACACACAAAGTCTTCTATCTCGAATACTCAGAAAAATAGCTAAGTTTAAAGTCACGGAAAAGCTAGGAAAAATCCTGAAAATTATTGGGTGTACGGAATCTGAGTCCGAGAGATTGGGCGAACAGACGTTGTTGCGAGGCAGACAGGGTGGTGTTTTCAACGAGGATACTTGTGGACTGTTGATGATTCATGACTTTATCGAGTTATGTATAAAGTTCTGCCATGCCCAGCCTCTTCCAGCCAATGTGTTTGCCAATAGTTTTAGATATATTTAATATTTTACATATACATTGTAAAATTACAAGCGTATTTTATCTGTATTGATTCTCCCAATCTTTTGCTCTATCAGATATAGATGAGTGTTCTGATGAATCTGCTAATGAATGTAATTCCAACGCAAACTGCACCAACACCAAAGGCTCCTATTACTGTAATTGTAGCAATGGATATTCAGGAAATGGAAAGAGTTGCACAGGTATATAGAATATCTTTGCATTCCAAGATATATACCAATATTGAATAAATCATTGCACAGTTAAATTTCAAATATTTTTGCATATAATTAATATTTTAGACATTGACGAATGTGTCGGAGGATCTACCAATGAATGTCATAGCAATGCAGAGTGTACCAATACCAATGGTTCATACAACTGTGCCTGTCGAACTGGATATTCAGGAAATGGGACAATGTGCACAGGTATTTGAGAATGTTAGAGAGTGTCGGTTGGAATAGTATTATATTCTCACTGGTCGTTTCACCACACAATACCTTTGACCGTGAATAACTAAGTATGTGGATAAATAATTTTCAGCCCTGCCTACTGTGGCCGTCCAAATAACGCCTTTAAGATGCTAGTTTTGTTTAATACTGGTTAAATCAAGCTATATAACACACAAAGTCTTCTATCTCAATACTCAGAAAAAATAGCTAAGTTTAAAGTCACGGAAAAGCTAGGGAAAAATCCTGAAAATTATTGGGTGTACGGAATCTGAGTCCGAGAGATTGGGCGAACAGACGTTGTTGCGAGGCAGACAGGGTGGTGTTTTCAACGAGGATACTTGTGGACTGTTGATGATTCATGACTTTATCGAGTTATGTATAAAGTTCTGCCATGCCCAGCCTCTTCCAGCCAATGTGTTTGCCAATAGTTTTAGATATATTTAATATTTTACATATACATTGTAAAATTACAAGCGTATTTTATCTGTATTGATTCTCCCATCTTTTGCTCTATCAGATATAGATGAGTGTTCTGATGAATCTGCTAATGAATGTAATTCCAACGCAAACTGCACCAACACCAAAGGCTCCTATTACTGTAATTGTAGCAATGGATATTCAGGAAATGGAAAGAGTTGCACAGGTGTATAGAATATCTTTGCATTCCAAGATATATACCAATATTGAAAAATCATTGCACAGTTAAATTTAAAATATTTTTGCATATAATTAATATTTTAGACATTGACGAATGTGTCGGAGGATCTACCAATGAATGTCATAGCAATGCAGAGTGTACCAATACCAATGGTTCATACAACTGTGCCTGTCGAACTGGATATTCAGGAAATGGGACAATGTGCACAGGTATTTGAGAATGTTAGAGAGTGTCGGTTGGAATAGTATTATATTATCACTGCTCGCTTCACCACACAATACTTTTGACCGTGAATAACTAATAATGTGGATAAATAATTTTCATCCCTGCCTGCTGTGGTTCTCAAAATAACGCCTTTAAGTTGCTAGTTTTATCTAATACTGGTTAAATCAAGCTATATAGCACACAAAGTCTTCTATCTCGAATACTCAGAAAAAATAGCTAAGTTTAAAGTCACGGAAAAGCTAGGGAAAAATCCTGAAAATTATTGGGTGTACGGAATCTGAGTCCGAGAGATTGGGCGAACAGACGTTGTTGCGAGGCGGACAGGGTGGTGTTTTCAACGAGGACACTTGTGGACTGTTGATGATTCATGACTTTATCGAGTTGTGTATAAAGTTCTGCCATGCCCAGCCTCTTCCAGCCAATGTGTTTGCCAATATTTTTAGATATATTTAATATTTTAGATATACATTGTAAAATTACAAGCGTATTTTATCTGTACTGATTCTCCTCAACTTTTGCTCTATCAGATATTGATGAGTGTTCTTATGAATCTGCTAATGAATGTGACTCCAACGCAAACTGCACTAACACCAAAGGATCCTATTACTGTTATTGCAGCCATGGATATTCAGGAAATGGAAAGAGTTGCACAGGTATATAGAATATCTTTGCATTCCAATATCTTTACCAACATTGATGTTTAAAAAATTATTCCATATATTTACCATTTTAGACATTGACGAATGCGCCAAAGGATCTACCAATGAATGTCATAGCAATGCAGAGTGTACCAATACCAATGGTTCATACAACTGTACCTGTCGAACTGGATATTCAGGAAATGGGACAATTTGCACAGGTATTTGAGAATGTTAGAGAGTGTCGGTTGGAATAGTATTATATTCTCATTAGTCGCTTCATCACACAATACTTTTGACCGTGAAAAACTAAGAATGTGGATAAATAATTTTCAGCCCTGCCTACTGTGGTTCTCAAAATAACGCCTTTAAGATGCTAGTTTTATTTAATACTGGTTAAATCAAGCTCTATAAAACACAAAGTCTTCTATCTCGAATACTCAGAAAAAATAGCTAAGCTTAAAGTGACGGAAAAGCTAGGGAAAAATCCTGAAAATTATTGAGTGTACGGAATCTGAGTCCGAGAGATTGGGCGAACAGACATGGTTGCGAGGCAGACAGGGTGGTGTTTTCAACGATGATACTCGTGGACTGTTGATGATTCATGACTTTATCGAGTAGTGTATAAAGTTCTGACATGCCCAGCCTCTTCCAGCCAATGTGTTTGCCAATATTTTTAGATATATTTAATATTTTAGATATACATTGTAAAATTACAAGCGTATTTTATTTGTACTGATTCTCCTCAACTTTTGCTCTATCAGATATAGATGAGTGTTCTGATGAATCTGCTAATGAATGTAATTCCAACGCAAACTGCACCAACACCAAAGGCTCCTATTACTGTAATTGTAGCAATGGATATTCAGGAAATGGAAAGAGTTGCACAGGTATATAGAATATCTTTGTTCCAAGATATATACCAATATTGAATAAATCATTGCATAGTTAAATTTCAAATATTTTTGCATATAATTAATATTTTAGACATTGACGAATGTGTCGGAGGATCTACCAATGATTGTCATAGCAATGCAGAGTGTACCAATACCAATGGTTCATACAACTGTACCTGTCGAACTGGATATTCAGGAAATGGGACAATTTGCACAGGTATTTGAGAATGTTAGAGAGTGTCGGTTGGAATAGTATTATATTATCACTGGTCGCTTCACCACACAATACTTTTGACCGTGAATAACTAAGAATGTGGATAAATAATTTTCAGCCCTGCCTGCTGTGGCTCCCAAAATAACGCCTTTAAGATGCTAGTTTTATTTAATACTGGTTAAATCAAGCTATATAACACACAAAGTCTTCTATCTCCAATACTCAGAAAAAATAGTTAAGTTTAAAGTCACGGAGAAGCTAGAGAAAAATCCTAAAAATTATTGGGTGTACGGAATCTGAGTCCGAGAGATTGGGCGAACAGACGTTGTTGCGAGGCAGACAGGGTGGTGTTTTCAACGAGGATACTTGTGGACTGTTGATGATTCATGACTTTATCGAGTTGTGTATGAAGTTCTGCCATGCCCAGCCTCTTCCAGCAAATGTGTTTGCCAATATTTTTCGATATATTTAATATTTTACATATACATTGTAAAATTACAAGCGCATTTTATCTGTATTGATTCTCCTCATATTTTTCTCTATCAGATATAGATGAGTGTTCAGATGAATCTGCTAATGAATGTAATTCCAACGCAAACTGCACCAACACCAAAGGCTCCTATTACTGTAATTGTAGCAATGGATATTCAGGAAATGGAAAGAGTTGCACAGGTATATAGAATATCTTTGCATTCCAAGATATATACCAATATTGAATAAATCATTGCATAGATAAATTTAAAATATTTTTGCATATAATTAATATTTTAGACATTGACGAATGTGTCGGAGGATTTACCAATGAATGTCATAGCAATGCAGAGTGTACCAATACCAATGGTTCATACAACTGTACCTGTCGAACTGGATATTCAGGAAATGGGACAATTTGCACAGGTATTTGAGAATGTTAGAGAGTGTCGGTTGGAATAGTATTATATTCTCACTAGTCGCTTCACCACACAATACTTTTGACCGTGAATAACTAAGAATGTGGATAAACAATTTTCAGCCCTGCCTACTGTGGCTGTCAAAATAACGCCTTTAAGATGCTAGTTTTATTTAATACTGGTTAAATCAAGCTATATAACACACAAAGTCTTCTATCTCCAATACTCAGAAAAATAGCTAAGTTTAAAGTCACGGAAAAGCTAGGGAAAATCCTGAAAATTATTGAGTGTACGGAATCTGAGTCCGAGAGATTGGGCGAACAGACGTGGTTGCGAGGCAGACTGGGTGGTGTTTTCAACGAGGATACTCGTGGACTGTTGATGATTCATGACTTTATCGAGTTGTGTATAAAGTTCTGCCATGCCCAGCCTCTTCCAGCGAATGTGTTTGCCAATATTTTTCGATATATTTAATATTTTAGATATACAGCGTAAAATTACAAGCGTATTTTATCTGTATTGATTCTCCTCACCTTTTACTCTATCAGATATAGATGAGTGTTCTGATGAATCTGCTAATGAATGTAATTCCAACGCAAACTGCACCAACACCAAAGGCTCCTATTACTGTAATTGTAGCAATGGATATTCAGGAAATGGAAATAGTTGCACAGGTATATAGAATATCTTTGCATTCCAAGATATATACCAATATTGAATAAATCATTGCATAGATAAATTTAAAATATTTTTGCATATAATTAATATTTTAGACATTGACGAATGTGTCGGAGGATTTACCAATGAATGTCATAGCAATGCAGAGTGTACCAATACCAATGGTTCATACAACTGTACCTGTCGAACTGGATATTCAGGAAATGGGACAATTTGCACAGGTATTTGAGAATGTTAGAGAGTGTCGGTTGGAATAGTATTATATTCTCACTAGTCGCTTCACCACACAATACTTTTGACCGTGAATAACTAAGAATGTGGATAAACAATTTTCAGCCCTGCCTACTGTGGCTGTCAAAATAACGCCTTTAAGATGCTAGTTTTATTTAATACTGGTTAAATCAAGCTATATAACACACAAAGTCTTCTATCTCCAATACTCAGAAAAAATAGCTAAGTTTAAAGTCACGGAAAAGCTAGGGAAAAATCCTGAAAATTATTGAGTGTACGGAATCTGAGTCCGAGAGATTGGGCGAACAGACGTGGTTGCGAGGCAGACTGGGTGGTGTTTTCAACGAGGATACTCGTGGACTGTTGATGATTCATGACTTTATCGAGTTGTGTATAAAGTTCTGCCATGCCCAGCCTCTTCCAGCGAATGTGTTTGCCAATATTTTCGATATATTTAATATTTTAGATATACAGCGTAAAATTACAAGCGTATTTTATCTGTATTGATTCTCCTCACCTTTTACTCTATCAGATATAGATGAGTGTTCTGATGAATCTGCTAATGAATGTAATTCCAACGCAAACTGCACCAACACCAAAGGCTCCTATTACTGTAATTGTAGCAATGGATATTCAGGAAATGGAAATAGTTGCACAGGTATATAGAATATCTTTGCATTCCAAGATATATACCAATATTGAATAAATCATTGCATAGTTAAATTTCAAATATTTTTGCATATAATTAATATTTTAGACATTGACGAATGTGTCGGAGGATCTACCAATGAATGTCATAGCAATGCAGAGTGTACCAATACCAATGGTTCATACAACTGTACCTGTCGAACTGGATATTCAGGAAATGGGACAATTTGCACAGGTATTTGAGAATGTTAGAGAGTGTCGGTTGAATAGTATTATATTCTCACTAGTCGCTTCACCACACAATACTTTTGACCGTGAATAACTAAGAATTTGGATAAACAATTTTCAGCCCTGCCTACTGTGGCTGTCAAAATAACGCCTTTAAGATGCTAGTTTTATTTAATACTGGTTAAATCAAGCTATATAACACACAAAGTCTTCTATCTCCAATACTCAGAAAAAATAGCTAAGTTTAAAGTCACGGAAAAGCTAGGGAAAAATCCTGAAAATTATTGAGTGTACGGAATCTGAGTCCGAGAGATTGGGCGAACAGACGTGGTTGCGAGGCAGACAGGGTGGTGTTTTCAACGAGGATACTCGTGGACTGTTGATGATTCATGACTTTATCGAGTTGTGTATAAAGTTCGGCCATGCTCAGCCTCTTCCAGCGAATGTGTTTGCCAATATTTTTAGATATATTCAATATTTTAGATATACATTGTAAAATTACAAGCGTATTTTATCTGTACTGATTCTCCTCAACTTTTGCTCTATCAGACATAGATGAGTGTTCTGATGAATCTGCTAATGAATGTAATTCCAACGCAAACTGCACCAACACCAAAGGCTCCTATTACTGTAATTGTAGCAATGGATATTCAGGAAATGGAAAGAGTTGCACAGGTATATAGAATATCTTTGCGTTCCAAGATATATACCAATATTGAATAAATCATTGCACAGTTAAATTTCAAATATTTTTGCATATAATTAATATTTTAGACATTGACGAATGTGTCGGAGGATCTACCAATGATTGTCATAGCAATACAGAGTGTACCAATACCAATGGTTCATACAACTGTACCTGTCGAACTGGATATTCAGGAAATGGGACAATTTGCGCAGGTATTTGAGAATGTTAGAGAGTGTCGGTTGGAATAGTATTATATTATAACTGGTCGCTTCACCACACAATACTTTTGACCGTGAATAACTAAGAATGTGGATAAATAATTTTCAGCCCTGCCTGCTGTGGCTCCCAAAATAACGCCTTTAAGATGCTAGTTTTATTTAATACTGGTTAAATCAAGCTATATAACACACAAAGTCTTTTATCTCCAATACTCAGAAAAAATAGCTAAGTTTAAAGTCACGGAAAAGCTAGGGAAAAATCCTGAAAATTATCGAGTGTACGGAATCTGAGTCCGAGAGATTGGGCGAACAGACGTTGTTGCGAGACAGACGTTGTTGCGAGGGTGGTGTTTTCAACGAGGATACTCGTGGACTGTTGATGATTCATGACTTTATCGTGTTGTGTATAAAGTTCTGCCATGCCCAGCCTCTTCCAGCGAATGTGTTTGCCAATATTTTTCGATATATTTAATATTTTAGATATACAGCGTAAAATTACAAGCGTATTTTATCTGTATTGATTCTCCTGACCTTTTACTCTATCAGATATAGATGAGTGTTCTGATGAATCTGCTAATGAATGTAATTCCAACGCAAACTGCACCAACACCAAAGGCTCCTATTACTGTAATTGTAGCAATGGATATTCAGGAAATGGAAATAGTTGCACAGGTATATAGAATATCTTTGCATTCCAAGATATATACCAATTTTGAATAAATCATTGCATAGTTAAATTTCAAATATTTTTGCATATAATTAATATTTTAGACATTGACGAATGTGTCGGAGGATCTACCAATGATTGTCATAGCAATGCAGAGTGTACCAATACCAATGGTTCATACAACTGTACCTGTCGAACTGGATATTCAGGAAATGGGACAATTTGCACAGGTATTTGAGAATGTTAGAGAGTGTCGGTTGGAATAGTATTATATTATCACTGGTCGCTTCACCACACAATACTTTTGACCGTGAATAACTAAGAATGTGGATAAATAATTTTCAGCCCTGCCTGCTGTGGCTCCCAAAATAACGCCTTTAAGATGCTAGTTTTATTTAATACTGGTTAAATCAAGCTATATAACACACAAAGTCTTCTATCTCCAATACTCAGAAAAAATAGCTAAGTTTAAAGTCACGGAAAAGCTAGGGAAAAATCCTGAAAATTATCGAGTGTACGGAATCTGAGTCCGAGAGATTGGGCGAACAGACGTTGTTGAGGCAGACAGGGTGGTGTTTTCAACGAGGATACTCGTGGACTGTTGATGATTCATGACTTTATCGTGTTGTGTATAAAGTTCTGCCATGCCCAGCCTCTGCCAGCGAATGTGTTTGCCAATATTTTAAGATATATTAATATTTTAGATATACATCGTAAAATTACAAGCGTATATATTTTATCTGTATTGATTCTCTTCACCTTTTGCTCTAACAGATAGAGATGAGTGTTCTGATGAATCTGCTAATGAATGTAATTCCAACGCAAATTGCACCAACACCAAGGGCTCCTATTACTGTAATTGTAGCAATGGATATTCAGGAAATGGAAATAGTTGCACAGGTATATAGAATATCTTTGCATTCCAAGATATATACCAATATTGAATAAATCATTGCATAGTTAAATTTCAAATATTTTGCATATAATTAATATTTTAGACATTGACGAATGTGTCGGAGGATCTACCAATGAATGTCATAGCAATGCAGAGTGTACCAATACCAATGGTTCATACAACTGTACCTGTCGAACTGGATATTCAGGAAATGGGACACTTGCATTTGCACAGGTATTTGAGAATGTTAGAGAGTGTCGGTTGGAATAGTATTATATTCTCACTAGTCGCTTCATCACACAATACTTTTGACCGTGAAAAACTAAGAATGTGGATAAATAATTTTCAGCCCTGCCTACTGTGGCTGTCAAAATAACGCCTTTAAGATGCTAGTTTTATTTAATACTGGTTAAATAAAGCTCTATAACACACAAAGTCTTCTATCTCGAATACTCAGAAAAAATAGCTAAGTTTAAAGTCACGGAAAAGCTAGGGAAAAATCCTGAAAATTATTGAGTGTACGGAATCTGAGTCCGAGAGATTGGGCGAACAGACATGGTTGCGAGGCAGACAGGGTGGTGTTTTCAACGATGATACTCGTGGACTGTTGATGATTCATGACTTTATCGAGTAGTGTATAAAGTTCTGACATGCCCAGCCTCTTCCAGCCAAAGTGTTTGCCAATATTTTTAGATATATTTAATATTTTAGATATACATTGTAAAATTACAAGCGTATTTTATTTGTACTGATTCTCCTAAACTTTGCTCTATCAGATATAGATGAGTGTTCTGATGAATCTGCTAATGAATGTAATTCCAACGCAAACTGCACCAACACCAAAGGCTCCTATTACTGTAATTGTAGCAATGGATATTCAGGAAATGGAAAGAGTTGCACAGGTATATAGAATATATTTGCGTTCCAAGATATATACCAATATTGAATAAATCATTGCATAGTTAAATTTCAAATATTTTTGCATATAATTAATATTTTAGACATTGACGAATGTGTCGGAGGATCTACCAATGATTGTCATAGCAATGCAGAGTGTACCAATACCAATGGTTCATACAACTGTACCTGTCGAACTGGATATTCAGGAAATGGGACAATTTGCACAGGTATTTGAGAATGTTAGAGAGTGTCGGTTGAATAGTATTATATTATCACTGGTCGCTTCACCACACAATACTTTGACCGTGAATAACTAAGAATGTGGATAAATAATTTTCAGCCCTGCCTGCTGTGGCTCCCAAAATAACGCATTTAAGATGCTAGTTTTATTTAATACTGGTTAAATCAAGCTATATAACACACAAAGTCTTCTATCTCCAATACTCAGAAAAAATAGTTAAGTTTAAAGTCACGGAGAAGCTAGAGAAAAATCCTAAAAATTATTGGGTGAACGGAATCTGAGTCCGAGAGATTGGGCGAACACACGTTGTTGCGAGGCAGACAGGGTGGTGTTTTCAACGAGGATACTTGTGGACTGTTGATGATTCATGACTTTATCGAGTTGTGTATGAAGTTCTGCCATGCCCAGCCTCTTCCAGCAAATGTGTTTGCCAATATTTTTCGATATATTTAATATTTTGCATATACATTGTAAAATTACAAGCGTATTTTATCTGTATTGATTCTCCTCATATTTTTCTCTATCAGATATAGATGAGTGTTCAGATGAATCTGCTAATGAATGTAATTCCAACGCAAACTGCACTAACACCAAAGGCTCCTATTACTGTAATTGTAGCAATGGATATTCAGGAAATGGAAAGAGTTGCACAGGTATATAGAATATCTTTGCATTCCGAGATATATACCAATATTGAATTAATCATTGCATAGATAAATTTAAAATATTTTTGCATATAATTAATATTTTAGACATTGACGAATGTGTCGGAGGATTTACCAATGAATGTCATAGCAATGCAGAGTGTACCAATACCAATGGTTCATACAACTGTACCTGTCGAACTGGATATTCAGGAAATGGGACAATTTGCACAGGTATTTGAGAATGTTAGAGAGTGTCGGTTGGAATAGTATTATATTCTCACTAATCGCTTCACCCACAATACTTTTGACCGTGAATAATTAAGAATGTGGATAAACAATTTTCAGCCCTGCCTACTGTGGCTGTCAAAATAACGCCTTTAAGATGCTAGTTTTATTTAATACTGGTTAAATCAAGCTATATAACACACAAAGTCTTCTATCTCCAATACTCAGAAAAATAGCTGTTTAAAGTCACGGAAAAGCTAGGGAAAATCCTGAAAGTTATTGAGTGTACGGAATCTGAGTCCGAGAGATTGGGCGAACAGACGTTGTTGCGAGGCAGACAGGGTGGTGTTTTCAACGAGGATACTCGTGGACTGTTGATGATTCATGACTTTATCGAGTTGTGTATAAAGTTCTGCCATGCCCAGCCTCTGCCAGCGAATGTGTTTGCCAATATTTTAAGATATATTTAATATTTTAGATATACATCGTAAAATTACAAGCGTATTTTATCTGTATTGATTCTCCTAACCTTTTGCTCTAACAGATATAGATGAGTGTTCTGATGAATCTGCTAATGAATGTAATTCCAACGCAAATTGCACCAACACCAAAGGCTCCTATTACTGTAATTGTAGCAATGGATATTCAGGAAATGGAAATAGTTGCACAGGTATATAGAATATCTTTGCATTCCAAGATATATACCAATATTGAATTAATCATTGCATAGATAAATTTAAAATATTTTTGCATATAATTAATATTTTAGACATTGACGAATGTGTCGGAGGATTTACCAATGAATGTCATAGCAATGCAGAGTGTACCAATACCAATGGTTCATACAACTGTACCTGTCGAACTGGATATTCAGGAAATGGGACAATTTGCACAGGTATTTGAGAATGTTAGAGAGTGGTTGGAATAGTATTATATTCTCACTAATCGCTTCACCACACAATACTTTTGACCGTGAATAATTAAGAATGTGGATAAACAATTTTCAGCCCTGCCTACTGTGGCTGTCAAAATAACGCCTTTAAGATGCTAGTTTTATTTAATACTGGTTAAATTGCTATATAACACACAAAGTCTTCTATCTCCAATACTCAGAAAAAATAGCTAAGTTTAAAGTCACGGAAAAGCTAGGGAAAAATCCTGAAAGTTATTGAGTGTACGGAATCTGAGTCCGAGAGATTGGGCGAACAGACGTTGTTGCGAGGTAGACAGGGTGGTGTTTTCAACGAGGATACTCGTGGACTGTTGATGATTCATGACTTTATCGAGTTGTGTATAAAGTTCTGCCATGCCCAGCCTCTGCCAGCGAATGTGTTTGCCAATATTTTAAGATATATTTAATATTTTAGATATACATCGTAAAATTACAAGCGTATTTTATCTGTATTGATTCTCCTAACCTTTTGCTCTAACAGATATAGATGAGTGTTCTGATGAATCTGCTAATGAATGTAATTCCAACGCAAATTGCACCAACACCAAAGGCTCCTATTACTGTAATTGTAGCAATGGATATTCAGGAAATGGAAATAGTTGCACAGGTATATAGAATATCTTTGCATTCCAAGATATATACCAATATTGAATAAATCATTGCATAGTTAAATTTCAAATATTTTTGCATATAATTAATATTTTAGACATTGACGAATGTGTCGGAGGATCTACCAATGAATGTCATAGCAAT
Organism: Trachythela sp. YZ-2020; assembly: GCA_016169945.1. NCBI lineage: Eukaryota > Metazoa > Cnidaria > Anthozoa > Malacalcyonacea > Clavulariidae > Trachythela > Trachythela sp. YZ-2020. The sequence continues at coordinate 2,903 of JADLSH010000204.1, read as the reverse complement.
GCAGAGTGTACCAATACCAATGGTTCATACAACTGTACCTGTCGAACTGGATATTCAGGAAATGGGACAATTTGCACAGGTATTTGAGAATGTTAGAGAGTGTCGGTTGGAATAGTATTATATTCTCACTAGTCGCTTCATCACACAATACTTTTGACCGTGAAAAACTAAGAATGTGGATAAATAATTTTCAGCCCTGCTTACTGTGGCTGTCAAAATAACGCCTTTTAAGATGCTAGTTTTATTTAATACTGGTTAAATCAAGCTCTATAACACACAAAGTCTTCTATCTCGAATACTCGAAAAATAGCTAAGTTTAAAGTCACGGAAAAGCTAGGGAAAAATCCTGAAAATTATTAAGTGTACGGAATCTGAGTCCGAGAGATTGGGCGAACAGACATGGTTGCAAGGCAGACAGGGTGGTGTTTTCAACGATGATACTCGTGGACTGTTGATGATTCATGACTTTATCGAGTAGTGTATAAAGTTCTGATATGCCCAGCCTCTTCCAGCCAATGTGTTTGCCAATATTTTTAGATATATTTAATATTTTAGATATACATTGTAAAATTACAAGCGTATTTTATCTGTACTGATTCTCCTCAACTTTTGCTCTATCAGATATAGATGAGTGTTCTGATGAATCTGCTAATGAATGTAATTCCAACGCAAACTGCACCAACACCAAAGGCTCCTATTACTGTAATTGTTGTACTGGATATTCAGGAAATGGGAAAGAGTTGCACTTTGGGTATATAGAATATCTTTGCGTTCCAAGATATATACCAATATTGAATAAATCATTTGCATAGTTAAATTTCAAATATTTTTGCATATAATTAATATTTTAGACATGATGACGAATGTGTCAAGAGGATCTACGAATGATTGTCATAGCAATGCAGAGTGTACACCAATACCAATGGTTCATACACCAACTGTACCTGTCGAACTGGATATTCAGGGAAATGGGACAGATTTGCACAGTGTATTTGAGAGATGTTAGATAGTGTCGGTTTGGAATAGTATTATATTATCAGTGGGTCGCTTTCCACCACACATACTTTTGACCGTGAATAACTTTAGAATGTGGATAAATGAATTTTCAGCCCTGCCTGCTGTGAACCCCCCCAAAATAACGCCTTTAAGATGCTAGTTTTATTTAATACTGGTTAAATCAAGCTACTGCTAACACACAAAGTAACTTCTATCCTCCAATACTCAGAAAAAATAAGCTAAGTTTAGAAGTCACGGAAAAAGCTAGGAAAAATCACTAAAATTATTGGAGTGTACGGAATCTGAGTCCGAAGAGATTGGGCATGAACAGACGTTGTTGCAGGAGGCAGACAGGGTGGTGCTTTCAACGAGAGATACTTGTGGACCTGTTGATGATTCATGACTTTATCGAGTTGTATGCTAAAGTTCTGCCATGCCCAGTCCTCTTCCAGCAAATGTGTTTGCCAATATTTTTTCGATATATTTAATATGTATTTTAGGCTATACATCGTTAAAATTGTTACAAGTGTATCTTTATCTGTATTGATTCTCCTCATATTTTTTCTTCTAACAGATATAGATGAGTGTTCCAGATGAATCTGCTAATGAATGTAATTCCAACGCCAAACTGCAAATTCCAACACCAGAAGCTCTCCTATTGCCACTGTAATTGTAGCAATGTGGATATTCAGGAAATGGAAGGAGTTGCACAGGCATCATAAGAATATCTTTTACCATTCCAAGATATATACCAATATTGAATAAATCATTGCATAGTTAAATTTCAAATATTTTTGCATATAATTAATATTTTAGAAATTGACGAATGTGTCGGAGGAATCTACCAATGATTGTCATGTGTGCAATGCAGAGTGTACCAATACCAATGGTTCATACTAACTGTGCCTGTCGAACTGGATATTCCAGGAAATGGGACAGATTTGCACAGGTATTTGAGAATGTTAGAGAGTGTCGGTTTGGAATAGTATTATATTACTCACTTAGTCGCTTCCATCACACAATACTTCTTTGACCAATGAAAAACTAAGAATGTGGATAAATAATTTTCAGCCCACTCGCCCTACTGTGGCTGTCAAAACTAACGCCTTTAAGATGCTAGATTTTGTTTTAATACTGGTTAAATCAAGCTATATAACACAAAAGTCTTCCTATCTCCAATACTCAGAAAAAATAGCTTCAAGTTTAAAGTCACGGAAAAGCTTAGGGAAAAATCACCTGAAAAATTATTGGGTGTACCCGGAATCTGAGTCCGAGAGATTGGGCGAACAGACGTTGTTGCGAGGCGGACAGGGTGGTGTTTTCAACGAGGATAACTTGTGGACTGGTATTGATGATTCATGACTTTATCGAGTTATGTATAAAGTTCTGCCATGCCCAGCCTCTTCTTCCCAGCGCAAATGTGTTTGCCAATATTTTTCGATATATTTAATATTTTTAGGATATTAAGCATCGTAAAATTACAAGCGTATTTTATCTGTATTGATTCTCCCCATCTTTTTTCTAACAGATATAGATGAGGTTCCAGGATGAATCTGCTAATGAATGTAATTCCAACGCGAAACTGCATTTCCAACACACCAAAGGCTCCTATGCTACTGCAAATTGCAGCAACGTGGATATTCCAGGAAAATGGAAGGAGTTGCACAGGTATATAGAATATCTTTGCATTCCAAGATATATGTACTAATATTGAATAAATCATTGCATAGTTAAATTTCAAATATTTTTGCATATAATTAATATTTTAGAAATTGACGAATGTTGAGGATCTACCAATGATTGTCATAGCAATGAGTGTACTCAATACCAATGGTTCATACAACTGTACCTGTCGAACTGGATATTCAGGAAATGGAATTTGCACAGGTATTTGAGAATGTTAGAGA